>WNYA01000068.1:8837-315279 GCA_019512145.1 Engystomops pustulosus
CTGATATTAGGAATCACGCACTTCCTGACTGACCTCCCGCCTCTCTGCTTGGAAAATTTAGGTTAGCTAATCCCACCTCTTAGATTCATCCTCCCTGAGTCACTATTTGGATCATCACCCTCAAGTATTCCTGTTACCGTGAGACATTGGACATCACCTCCTCCCCTCCTCCCCTGAAACAATTAGGCAATCGGGCTGCTATACTACTCCCCCTCGCATATAGGAAATCCACCTCCTACACTCCTTCCCTGATCCCAGTAAGGATCATCACCTCCACGAACAGCTCCTCCTGACCATAGGATTGGCTTCGCTCGGAGTCCCAGACCCCCTCCCATTGATTCTCCTTCCTTTGCCTTGCCAGTAATTAGGCATCACCTCCTCCTCCTCCTGAACATGAGGATCACCTCTCCTCCCTCCTGACCATTAGCGACAATCACCTCCATCACTCCCTCACCCTGAAAGGAGGGAAAATAACAAGCCTCCTCAGCAAGGAAATTAGGGCTAACACATAAACTCAAGGACTACAAAAGGAACCGAGGAATAAACAAGCCGCGCCTCAATGACAGTAGGAATAACCGGAAGCAGAAAGACAGAGGGAAAAAGCCGTATGAAAGACAAGAGAACACGCAAGAAAGATAGAAAGGAAAACTAGGGAAATGCAACTCAATTCCTTCACTGACCTCACTCACTGATATTAGGAAATCACACATGTCACTCACTCCTCCTATGAACATTATTGGAATCACCTCCAGCTCCTCAATGAAAATTAGGAATCACCTCCACTGGGCTCCCCCATGACTATTTAGGAATCACACTCCTCCTCCCTCCACTTATTTGGAATAAAATTGCAACCCCTCCCCGACATCGCTAGGAAACACCTCACTTCATTCCCCTCCTCCCTGACATTAGGAATCAACTAATCCTCCCCTGACATTAGGAATCAACCTCCTCCTCATCCCTGACATTAGGAATCACCTATCCTCCTCCCTGACATTAGGGAATAACCTCCTCCTCCTCACTGACATTAGGAATCACCATCCTCATACCCCTCCCGAATTAGGAATCAACCTCCTCCTCATCACTGACTTAGAATAACCTACTCCTGCCTCAATGACTATTAGACGCAACCCAGCCGAGGCACGGTATCCGTTATGCCCCCCAGGAAAAACGACGACACGAACCGAAGCCAACCCTACCCCGCCTCGAACCCCAATCTCCAACCACGATCACCCTTACCCATGATGACATAGTACCTCGCCTTAAAAACTACATCCTTCCTCCCTCCCTGAAATTAGGAATCAACCGCTTGATCCTCCCTGGATGACATTAGGATAATCACCCTCCTGCCCTCCCATGACCCTAGGAATCACCTTCCTCCTCCTCCCTGAAAATTAGGAATCCACCTCCTCCTCCTTGACTATGAGGAATAACCTCCTCCTCCCCTGAACATTAGGAATCACCTCTATACTCCCTGCAAGTAGGAATCACCTCCTCCTCCTCTTGCCTGACATTAGGAATCACCTCCTCCTCCTCCCGAAAATTAGGACATCACGTTCACTCCGTCCTCCTGGAACATAGGACTATCTCATCCTCCTCCTCCACGGATATCTAGAATCACCTCATCCTCCTCACTGACATTAGGAAATCACCTCTCTACTGCATTCCCATGACACATTAAGGAATGCCCATCTCACCTCCTCCTCCTCCCTGACATTAGGAATCACCTCCTCCTCCTCCCCTGACATTAGGAATCGGCTCCGGGGTAGACCCACAGGCAGGATGAATATGATCCCTGTCAGTGAGGGATAAGTTGAGGAGCCATATACAGGGAGTACAGGAGAGGCTTCCTGTATATACCTCATGCGGGTCACACAGCCCGCAGCACGGACGCCCGAGGACAAGCAGCGCTGCTGCAGAGCACTACACAGCCTGCGGAGGCGCTATCACAGCACACACTGAGCTCTGCCTCACTCACCCCGGAAGTTCTCTGCTGCTGGTAGCGTCACTTCCGCTCGTCGCTTGTTGCCTCTGAGAAACATGTGACTTCTAGTCTCTGAATGATTGGCGCGTGTCTAGAATGGAGCCGCTCCCGCTGTGCATGACGCCATTATAAGAGGAGGAGCCTATCGGAGAAGGGGTGTGGTTCTATGGTTGTGACTAAATTCCAAAACTCAGAGTTACCTGTCCTCCCCAGCCATGGGATTCAGCACTGTATGCCCCCTAGTGGGGGGATCCTGTATAGTTATAGTATTTATGTGCCCCCTAGTGGTGAAGTCCTGTATAGTTATAGTATTTATGTGCCCCCTAGTGGTGAGGTCCTGTATAGTTATAGTATTTATGTGCCCCCTAGTGGAGAGGTCCTGTATAGTTATAGTATTTATGTGCCCCCTAGTGGTGAGGTCCTGTATAGTTATAGTATTTATGTGCCCCCTAGTGGTGGGGTCCTGTATAGTTTATAGTATTTATGTCGCCCAATAGTGGTGGCGATCATGTTTTAAGTTAGTATTGTGCCACCCTAGTGATGGGGGCGTCATGTTATAAGTTAAGTATTTAGTGTGGCCCCCCTAGTGTGGGATCTGGTCTAGTTATCACGTATATTGTTGCCCCCAGTGGTGATGTAATGTTGTAAGATAGATTTTATAATTACCACATGTTAAGCTGGTTGAGGTCATCTATAGTGTTGATAGGACTTAGATGTGTATTACACAAGACGAGGGGCAGACCGTGGCCGGCGCAGGTCTCTGCCTGTTATAGTGATAGTATTATTGATGCCCCATCTCAGTTAGTGGTGGGTTTAGGTCCTGTAAGTTATAGTATTTATGTGCCCCCTAGTGGTGAGGTGCCAGTATATATAGTATTTATGTGCCCCTAGTGGTGAGGCCTTTCGGGGGGTCATGTTATTATAGTATTTATGTGCCCCAGTGTGGTTGAGGGGCAGTATAGTTATATATTTATGGCCCCCTAGTGAGTGGTGATGTCCTGTATAGTATAGTATTTATGTGCCCCTAGTGGTTGGGGTCCTGTTATATATAGTTATTATGTGCCCCCTAGTGGTTGGGTCATGTATAGTTATAGTATTATGTGCCCCTAGTGGCGGAAGGTCCAGTATAGTATTAGTATTTATGTGCTCCCCGTGTTAGTCGATCGTTATGATGAGTGACCATGTCAGTCCAGTATAGTTATGTATTTATGTGCCCCCCTAGATGTGAGCGGTCGTATAGTTATAGTATTTATGGCCCACTAGTGGCGTGAGCAGGTCGTGATATAGTTATAGTATTTATGTGCCCCCTGTGGCGAGTGGTCCTGTATAGTTAGTAGTATTGATGGTCCCCCTAGTGTGAGGGTCCTGAGTTATAGTTTATATATTTATGTGCCCCTTAGTGGTGAGGTCCTGTCGTTATAGTTTTTATTTATGTGACCCTCATAGTTGGTGGTGTTGGTCCCTGGAGTTAGGTATGAGTTTTGTAGGCACCATTAGTGGTGAGGTCCGTATAATATATAGGCCTTTATGTGCCCCTTATGGATGAGCGTCCGATATTATAGTATTTTGTGCCCTAGTGGTCCGATGGTGGGGGTAACTGTATAGTTATAGTAATGTATGTGTGCCCTCGCTTTTAGTTTGGTGTGATTCGGTCCAGTATAGGCGTATAGTATTCGTTATGTGCCCCCTAGTGATGATGGTCCTTGTATAGTATAGTATTTATGGTCCCCATAGATGGTGACGGTCCTGTATAGTATAGTATGTTATGTGCCCACCTAGTGGGGGTGCGGTCCTGTAGGTTTATAGTATTTGGTGCCCGTCTATAGTGGGGGTCACTTGTATAGTTATAGTATTTAGTGTGGCCCCAAGTGATGGGAGGCCGTATAGTTAGAGCTATTATTGTGCCCACTCTAGTGGTGAGGGTCCTGTTATAGTGATGCGATGTAGCGTATGTGCACCCCTAGGGGGTGCAAGGGTCCTGATATACCCGTCTTTGTATAGTATTAGGTGCCCCCCCTAGTGGATCGGGTCGTTTATAGTTATAGTTTATGAGTATTTTCATGTGGCCCCTATGTTGGTAGGTTCCTGTATAGTATATATTTTCTATGTTGCGCACCCACATAGTTGTGTGTAGTGGCATTTGTAATGTTCTTGCCTACTCTCAGTGGGAGGGGGGGCAGCCTGATACTCGTAGTTACAAGTATTTATGTGCCCACCGAGTTGGTTGCATGGTCCTGTATGGTCGCCCTCTGAGTCTTGCTGATGATTTACTAGTGGTCCCAGTATAGTCTGCGTATGGTGTTCTTAGGCCACAACTTTGTCACCAAGTATTTCCAAAGGGTTTCTATTGGGTTTAGATCTGGACGCTGGGCCTAGCCATTCACAGTTTTAATGTTTTCGTTGCGTGTTATAGGGCATGTCCTGCATTAAAGTTGCAGCTGAGAGATTAACCATATATGTGAAGATTCTGATGCTTGTATTGTATTCCATGTAGATGTATGAGAGGGCAACTGCTGCAGGAAAAACATTCCCCAACCATGACACTTCCTTCACCACTTTTCACTGACTTCTTTACACACTTTGGTTCAGGTCTTTCCCAGTTTGTCGACGAAACATAATGTTTCCCATTTAATAAATTAATAATTACATCACCATAATAAACTGGAGCACTTCTCAGTCCACACAACCTGCTCCTTAGTAAAGGTGAGATAGACCCAGCACTTATTTGATTCTTTCTGCTAAGAAGCGGTTCGGTCATGCAGAGTTGGCTTTCACTCCAAATGCTCTTAAAGTGGTTCTTAGTGACAAAAAAGTTAGCCACCCGTCCACAGGATAAAGGTAACTTGCTGATCAGTGGTGGTCTCTGTGATGGGACCCCCACAGATCACAAGAATGAGAGTCGGTGTACCCCCGTAGTACCCTTGGTGAACAGAACAACAGGCTGCTCTATTCATTTCTATGGTGGCGACGGTCCCTCATTCTCGTGATTCTGTGGGGGTCCTTTCACCGAGACCCCCACCGAGGAGCAATGTTACAAAGGATAGGGGCTACCTTGTTGTACTGGAGAACCCCTTTAAACGTCCGACAACAGT
This sequence comes from Engystomops pustulosus, assembly GCA_019512145.1. Classification (NCBI taxonomy): domain Eukaryota; kingdom Metazoa; phylum Chordata; class Amphibia; order Anura; family Leptodactylidae; genus Engystomops; species Engystomops pustulosus. The sequence goes on from WNYA01000068.1 coordinate 13,911, forward strand.
AGGACGAGACAGATTCTTACCATGTTCAGTGCTGAACTGGCGAGCAATTCCAGCTGCAGTGTTTTTAAATGATTACTCATGGAGATTCTGCATTATCCTGTCCTCCCTGATTGCTTTCGAGGGCGACCGGCCTTCTTGGGGGACTTGAATGAGTTTGTGATATGTAAAGATGCGCAAATATCTAGAAATCACAGACTTGGAACGACCAACTGCTTTTGCCTATTGCGGATATGGTGCCCTTTGGCCTTCATCTGGACAACCTGCTGCCGGAGGGTTTCAGTCACTTTTGATCGGACACACCAATTTTGCAAAGTCAGTGCAACCCTGGAAAGAGAGCATCAGGTGTGTTATACAGGTTATCAGATAATAGATATTAGCACCTGGTTAACAGCAATATCTTGAGGTATCTGCAAAGGGTCTCTATTTCTGAAAAGTGGTATTTTTAATGTAACCAATATACATTTTCTACTTTAAAATATATACAATCTTAAGCAATAAGCTTAAAATACTGATATATTACTCACGTTCAGATATAATCACATAGGACACACAATGACTACAATTTTAATCTCGAGTTTATACCGGGGGGTTTGGTTGATGGGTTATCTAAATACTAGGGGGTAGTGTGCTGGGCTACTTATATCTTGTGGACATGGGGGGGGAGAGGGCTGGTGCTGGGCTACTATTTTTTTTCTATTTTTACACTGGTGAGAAGGGAGTGTATGCGGGTACTACAACACTAGGGAGGAGTAGTGGCTGTGGGATTCTATATAGTGTGGAGGCAGAAGGGTTGCGTGTGGGTGTACCTATAAAGTGTGGTTTGGGGGGGGGGGGTCTTGCTGGGCAACTATATACTGGATGGTTGGGGGGAGGGGTTGTGTGCTGGGCTACCATATACTGTGAAGGTGGGTGGTCTATGTGCTGTGCTACCTAAATACTAGGGTGTAGTGTATTGGGCTATCTAAATACTGGGGAGGGGGGGAATGTGTTGGCCTAACTATCTACTGGGCGTGCAGTGTGCTACCTATAGAACGGGGGAAGGGTTCTAGGCCACCTATATACTAGGAGGCCATAACACCTCACTTTTTGAATTGAATAATGGAGTATTCTAATTTATTGAGTACATCTTATATGGCGGAGCGTTGGAAGGGGGGGCGTAACCTGGCTATGGCGAAAGCGGAGGGGGAAACAAGAGCAGTTGCACCAGTCTGCCTGCATATTAGAGCCCCCTTAATCACTGGCCAAAAACTAACCACTCAATGGAATTCTATCACTATACCGGACTGTAGGGGAAGGCCACAGGAAACCTCATGCCACAGGACGAAGGCAGGTAAGACCTATACAAGACGCACCAGTCAGAGGCCCTAATGACACTCCTGCCGCCTACCCCATTAACAGTTTTATTGTGCCAAGGCGCCTCGCTAATACAGTAAGCGCTCCAGAAGAGCTCCAGCCTACTCATAACGTTGTCCAGCAGCGGCCCTCCCCTCTACTAATAACGTGTTCCCAGCAGACGGCCCTTCCCCCTCACTAATAAGTTGCCCAAGGACGCCCCTACGGTCCCAGAGCGGACCTCCCCCTCACTATACGTGTCCCAGCAGCGGCCCCCCTCACTAAAGGGTCGCAACTGCCTGCTCCCAAACAGTCCAGCAGCGTTCCCTCCACTAATAACATGTCCCAGCAGCGCGCCTCCTCACAAATAACTGTCCAGGCCAGCGTCTCCCCCATAATAACAGTGTAGCAGTCGGGCCTCCCTCACTATAAAGTGTCCAGCCATGGGCCTCCCATCCTTAATAACAGTCCAGCAGCGGTCCCCATCCCTATAAATGTCCAGCAGCGGCTTTTCCCCACAAAAACGTCCGGAGCAGCGCGTTCTTCCCCTCACTAATAAATGTCCAGCGCATGGCCCCCCTCACTAATAATCATGTCCAGCAGTGGGCCTCCCCGCACTAAAACATTCAGCAGTGGCCTCCCATCTCATATAAAAACCTGTCCAGAGCGGCCTCCCTCACTAATAACATGTCCAGCAGCGGGCTCCCCTCACTAATAACATGTCAGGCAGCGGGCTCCCCTCACTAATAACATGTCCAGCAGTGGCCGCTCTCCACATCTCTCCTCAGATTCCTGCCACCACGGGCAGAGGCACATCTATCCTCTCTGCCCACTTGATGACATCATCATAGCGGGTGCATGTGGGCAGAGAGCATAGACGTACCTCTGCCCGTGGTGCCGGGAATCTGAGGAGAGATGAAGTAGAAGCCGCGGATGAAGAGGAGCGCCGGAGAGCAGTATCCATTTTTGTTTATTAACCACCGGGCCACGGCCCGGCACCAGTTGCAGCCCACTGTTCTAGACAACTGAGGGTGTGCAAAAGCCAGGAGACAAGATGTGTAACACGTGGGGTAAGAAGGATTTCTACTGTGTATATTTAGGATTAATCCTCACCTGGACTGATCTCTACCGGGGACGTCTCCTCCTTACACTGGAGATCATCAATCAGGTCTCCCTCTTTTTCTTCTTCCAAAACTTCAACTTTGATGTCAGCCACATCTTCAGCCTGTTTCAACAGATGATTAAAAAGAGTTGGACCCAGATGGACCCATCCCCAGGATCACTGTCAGACCAGTAATAGTGATTCTATAATATTCATACTGTATGATAAAAGATCATCCCAACCCATGGAAAAGTATTAGTGATGAGCTCACTGCTGCCCCTGACTATATGCCCCCTACAGGCAACCTAGATATACTGCAGCTTGTTCTATGAGGGGTCAGAAGTCCCACAGTCTAATCCTATAGAAAAAAACTAAGAAAAAGGTTTTAATATAAAATAGCAATGAAACACAAGGAGTGAGAGAATTTCATTCATGGACACAGTTTGGAACAAGACAAACCGTTCCCATAAGATGCCCCTCTAGGGTAATACTCATAGGCCTGCCATGGTGGTGCATAGAGGAAAGGGTTACCCGCTTATGGGGGAGGGAGGGCTGGAAAGGACACACTGTATAGGGAGAGGGGTCTGGGAAGAACATAATGTTATGGGGGAGGGTTAAAAATTAATTAATTTTTTACCCCTCCCTTACACTGACACTGGCAGAGATATATCAGGACTATGATCTGCAGTGTAAAAGACAATAACGGAGAGAGTCTTCTGCTACCTGCCACATATCATATCAGGGATCATGGGGGGTCCCTACATTTACAAGAGGAACCGCTCCATATTTCTTCCCTAAGTGTGTACACTGGTCTATACTTCACAGTCTCTCACACTCCCAATCATCACCGTACACAAGTTAACTTGTGACCACCGTGAAGTTTCAATATACTTCATAGGGGTCCCTACAGTCAGACATTCACAGAATACATACCGTATATATATATATATACTCGAGGTACCTAATTTTACCACAAAAAAACTGGATAACGACTAGATAATAAAACTACTCTATAATAAAATGTCCACAGCACCGTGCCCCCTTCATGTCCACAGCACCGTGCCCCCTTCATGTCCACAGCACCGTGCCCCCTTCATGTTATGTCCACAAGAGTACCCGATAAAAAAAAAATAAAGTTAGTACTCGTCCCCCGGCATCCTCTTCTCCCTGCAGCAGGTCTTCAGGTTCTGGGGCCGGGTCGCAGATGCACTTCTACTCGATCTGCCGGTAGAGACACTAAGATGCAGCAGTGTCGCCGTCTGATGATGTCATAGTTCTGTGCCGGCAGTTTGCAGAGTTGTGCAGCTGCCAGGCCAGGAACCTGAAGAGCTGCTGCAGGGAGAAGAGGACGCCATGGGACAACACCGGAGGGCAAGTACTAACTTTATTATTTATAGACTCGAGTATTAGCCAAGTAAGGCTTTGTGTTGAAAAAGTCGGCTTATACTCGAGTATATACAGTGGTTATTTTCTAACCTATGGACAGAAGACTACTTGATATAAAAAAATAAATATGTATGATCTGACCTAAGTGTATCCCAGCAGAACTATCTGGTGTTTTGTGAAGCTCCATTTACCTGTTCACCCTCTGGGACACTGTAATCTTCTTCGGGACCATCTTGGGAATACCAAGGACTTGGACATCTCTCTGATGGATTTCTCTCACTGGATCCATCTATAGGACACACAGGGACGTACATCACACCTGACTCCCACTGTTTTTATGCTATAATCAGATCATGAGGCACACAACATCCCTTTACCATCCCTTCTTACCTGGTGATGTGCGGTCCTGGTGGTCCTCCATGATGACGTCCTTGTAATGGTCCTTGTGTCCTTCTATGTAGTCCCACTCCTCCAGGGAGAAAAATATATTGACATCCTGACACCTTATAGGGACCTGACACCCACAATGATACAGTCATCACCCACACACCACACCAAAGCTCACTTCTTCTGTTACTTTATGATGTCCCTGCAGCGCTCACCTCTCTGCTCAGCAGCTCGATCATCTTATAGGTGATCTCCAGGATCTTCTGCTTCTTGTTCCTCTCAGGTACCAGTGGTGGAGGCTCCATGATGGGGCTCTCATTTCTGCTCCGTACTCCTGACACATGGGGGAAGCTCATGGGGGTCACAAACTTATCATATGTCTTCCTCACTACTGTATAATCCTGTGTATGGAGAGAACCTGATAAATGCCCTATATGCATTCCCCAAATCCCTCACCTCTCCAGTCATGTCCTGTGTTATTAATACAGATAAGAGCGATGTCATGTGATATATTACCCAGAATCCCTCACCTCTCCAGTCATGTCCTGTGTTATTAATACAGATAAGAGCGATGTCATGTGATATATGACCCAGAATCCCTCACCTCTCCAGTCATGTCCTGTGTTATTAATACAGATAAGAGTGATGTCATGTGATATATTACCCAGAATCCCTCACCTCTCCAGTCAGCAGGTAGATGATCTCCAGGGAGAGGTTTAGGATCTTTTCGGTCATGCCACTATAAAAGGTTTGGTCAGGAACCGGATTATTTTCCATCCTGTCTACAGAACAAACAGAAGTTGATCTCTTCAGGACCTGGTTATGTTATGCTAATTTATTAACCATTTCTTTCCCTTCCTGCCTCCATCACATCAGGCTGGTTATTTAGCCGCAGTGTGAATCTGCCTCTGGTGACACTTCCTACACTCTCCTCATGGCGATCACAGGGATCAGAACCTCCTGTATGACGGACTGTACCACAAAGTCTTTCTACAGGAGGTGGGGCACAAACCTAGACTGCAGATAGGGGTTAAAGGGGTTTTCCCACAAAGGCAAGTTTGTCCGGATGTACGGCTGAAGCAGGCGACAGTCTCAGCAGTCATGTCTGGATGTACGGCTAAAGAAAGTGATTGTCAGGTGCACAATGATGATGAGCCATAATATGAGCTCTGGAGACCTTTAAGGGGGCAATATCTAATATATAAAGCTGAGTGTTTGTATGTCTGCTAAAGGAATCTGCACAATCGTATTTACGGTCACCAAATTTTGCACAGCCGCTCTCTGTGACTCAGAGAACATCATAGACTTAGTTTTGGGACTGAGTAAGTGATGCGGCTTGTGATCCATCAAATAGGACTGAGACCCCCAGACTACAGGAGCAATCGGGGTTCTCATTACCTGATAATATTATCAGTTTGGAGTGATGTCACAGGTAAGTGAACCCTCTGGGTGGTAGTTACATATAATAATTCATGACTATCCCCCCACATCATGTCATTATAGTACATTCCTCATAGGGATCTCCCCCGCTGCTAATGGTACATCCACAGCAGAATACTGCGCAGCACTCCAGACGGTCCCTGCTGCCATAACAACCAATCACAGCGCAGCTTTCATGAGTCCAGACCAGCGTTAGAGATGAAAGCTGCGCTGTGATTGGTTGCCATGACAACAAGGGCCTGTTATCTTTCCCAATGTGAACAGAGCAGCTCACGCATCCTGATAGAACCAAGCTATGGAGGGGAACAATGCAGACTGCGCGGTACCGCACAAGGCTCCAGCAGGAAGATGTAGGATGTATTAGAGACAATACGTACACTAATCACTCACTGAACCACCACCGACTCGCTCCCCGGAAGTTATCCTCCTTCTGCCGGGTCGCTTCCTGCCATTTCCCGAAGCCCTATGGACAAATCATCTGACAAAAGCCGCACACTCCAGGCTTTGCCCACACTCAATATGGCCGCGGGGCCGTGCTGCTCTTGTGCGCATGCGCAGGGAAACAGACGAATCCATTGTCCGCGGCAATAGACGATGTTTTGCTAAGGATCTTCTTGTATATACTGTTATATATATAAACTTAAAGGGGTATTCTGACATTCATATAAAATATTACATAAATAAAATTATTTTCACAGCCCTCCATGGATGATGTTAGTACAGGCGGTCCCCTCCTTAAGAACATCCGACTTACAGACGACCCTTAGTTACAAACGGACCTCTGAATGTTGGTAATTTACTGTACTTTACCCTTGGGCTACAATTATCAGTTATCACAGGCGTCTGTAATGAAGCTTTATTGTGAATCCTGGTTCTTATGACAACCCAAAAATTTAAAAATTCAATTGTCACAGAGACCAAAAAATATTTGTCCGGACTTACAATTATAAAATATACAGTTCCAACTTACATACAAATTCAACTTATGTACAAACCTACAGACCCTATCTTGTACGTAACCCGGGGGCTGCCTGTAGTCGCTAATTTATGAATTTCTGTTATTTTCAGCGGATCCATGTCAGCGTCATCACGTTTTTATTGTTATGTTTTTTTCCATTGGTGTTATGTGAGGTGAAAAATATCCTTATCTGGGGCGCAAACAGTCCTTATCAGTTGAAAGGTGATTTTTCAATTAACCCTTCAAACAACCCGACGGATTCGGACAAACCACGGAATTTAAAAAGCAAATTGTGTCGCAAGATCAGCACTCACATGCACCAGGAAATTGGACGCACAATCTTAGTGAATCGCGGCAGAGTTCATCCTTGTCGGACAACGCACAGCGGGGATCGCGACAGGAGGGGTAAGTAAATGGAAATGTGCCCCATTATTTCTCACACAGAGCACTGTCTCCAGGGTGACAGAATGGGGCACATTTACTTACCCGTCCCGTCGCAATCCCTGAGGTGCGTTGTCCAACGAGGATTTGGAGCTGCCGCTTTCATTAAGACCGTGCATCCAATTTCCTGCGTGTGTCGCTTCCCCATTTCAGGTCCGCCGGAGTTCACCATCTTTTTCCCGGTGCATGTAAGTGCTTGGGCTTGCGACACAATTTCGAATGTTAAATCCCGCGCTCAGTCCAAATCAGTCAGGTTGTCTGACGGCCACGCCCCCCGATTTGTGTCGCATGAAAGTCGGCCCGATTGCGCCAAAATACGATCGCGTGCGCCAAATACCCCTGTTAAATGCGGTGCAAAACGGAAAAAGTTGGGAAGCCCGACGAAAATGCGGTCCGGACCCTTAAAAAATGTGCCCCAATGTTTTTTTCTAAAAGTCCTGAGAAGAAGACTCCAATGGCTCCCCAGTGAGGCCAAAAACATAAGCTAAGCAGGTACTGAAGGAAAAATACAGGACAGACTTGCCTCTCAGAATATCAAATATTAATGTTTGAATCATGAGATGAGTAGACATTTTACAATATGGCTGACAGCCCCCCCCCCCCCTCAGCTAAGACAAAATGGCGTCTGTCTGGCCCAAAATGGCGTGTGTAGAGAAATATATAGCTCACAGAGGGCTAGTTTTTTGTGGGACAGGCTGCAATTTTCATTTATACAGTAACATTGAACTTCCTTTTAATTAGGGTTAGGTGGAAAAACTGCATTTAACCGCATGGTTATGAGGGTGTTTTCTTGGTGTTCACAGAGTGGATACATAATGGGTTAGATGTACAGTGCGGGTCGTTATGGATGTGGCGATACCAAATATGTAGAAATACAAAGCCTGTAAGAAAATGTCACAACTATTTTTCTTTTGACAATTTTACTGCATTTACTGCATTTTTTCCTGCTTCCTAGTATATTGCAGTGACTTATAACACTTGGAAGTAGAATTTGTGCAGCAGATAACAAGCCCTCGCACAGCTCTGCAAATGGAAAATACAAAAGCTTTTTGTTTTATATTTTAAAAAATGGCTTTACAAAGGTTGTTGGGTCATAACCTGCTGATCAGTGGGGACCTTAGTGATGGGACCTCGCGGATCACGAGCATCTGTGTACTGAGAAAGAGGCACACACCGCCCCTTCCCCACTCCCAAATGGCATAATATCAACCTTAAAGGGGATTTCCCACAAAGAGAAGTTAGGCCCTATCCACGGGATAGGGCCTAACATGCTGATCAGTGTGGGTCTCAGTGCTGAGACCCCCGCAGATCGCGAAAACAAGGGGTCCGTCAGACTAATGGAGCAGACGGCTGTGCATGACCGTTCTGCTTCATTGATCTCTATGGAACTGACGGAGATCACCGAGATCTCCATCACCATTGAGACCCCCACTGATCAGCAAGTTAGGCCCTATCCCGTGGATAGGGCCTAACTTTACTTCCAGGAAAAACCCCTTTAATGGCGTACATAGTATAATGACCCCTTCCTGTGACCAAGCCCCCTAAGGGGCCTCTGTCTCTCTTATATTGTGGCCTCCTGTCCTCCATCGTCCCCATATTGTGGCCCCCTGTCCTCCAACCTCCTCATATTCTGGCCCCCTGTCCTCCAACCTCCTCATATTGTGGCCCCCTGTCCTCCAACCTCCTCATATTGTGGCCCCCTGTTCTCCAACCTCCTCATATTGTGGCCCCCTGTCCCTCGTCCTCCTTATATAGTGGCCTCCTGTCCTCCATCGTCCCATATTGTGGCCTCCTGTCCTCCATCCTCCTCATATTGTGGCCTCCTGTCCTCCATCGTCCCCATATTGTGGCCCCCTGTCCTCCAACCTCCTCATATTGTGGCCCCCTGTCCTCCAACCTCCTCATATTGTGGCCCCCTCTCCTCCAACCTCCTCATATTGTGGCCCCCTGTCCTCCATCCTCCTCATATTGTAGCCTCCTGTCCCTCGTCCTCCTTATATAGTGGCCTCCTGTCCTCCATCGTCCCATATTGTGGCCTCCTGTCCTCCATCCTCCTCATATTGTGGCCTCCTGTCCTCCATCCTCCTCATATTGTGGCTTCCTGTCCTCCATCCTCCTCATATTGTGGCCTCCTGTCCTCCATCCTCCTCATATTGTGGCCCCCTGTCCTCTATCCTCCTCATATTGTGGCCCCCTGTCCTCCATCCTCCTCATATTGTGGCCCCCTGTCCTCCATCCTCCTCATATTGTAGCCTCCTGTCCCTCGTCCTCCTTATATAGTGGCCTCCTGTCCTCCATCGTCCCATATTGTGGCCTCCTGTCCTCCATCCTCCTCATATTGTGGCCCCCTCTCCTCCATCTCTCTTATATTGCAGCCTCCTGTAGATTCATAGACAGACTTATACTGCACCAGATTTATCAGCCAGCACCAGCCACTTATATGAATCTGGTGCAGAATAAGACTGTCTAGTCGCACTCTGCACCGTCTAACCTTAGGACGATCTTTATAAAGCTGACCCAGAGACTTGTGGAGGCAGCAGGAGCTGATCCTACCTCCTGGTCTTGGCTCTGTTGAGGACTATGAGGGGGCCAGCACAGGACATTCTCCCAACTGCCCGGGATGACATGACTAAAAACCACGACTATGCGGTGAATTCAGGACGGTTGGGAGCTATGTCACACATGTGCCAGCTGCTCCAGTCATCTCTATGGCACTGAATGAGATAGGTGAGTACAAGATTTGGCCGATCTCCATTAGCAACACAGAGATGAAGGAAGCAGCCAGCTCCTGTCCGCTCCAGTCATCTCTGGGGAACCAAGGGTACAACTGATCCCCGTTCTCGTGATCCGTGGGGTCCCATCTCTGAGACCCTCACCGATCAGCAAGTTAACTTGCTATCAACCCCTGAACAACCCCTTTAAGGGGTTAATGTCTTAGACACTGTGGTCAGTACAGACAGTGCAGGTACAATGTATCTGTACATCATGGAGTCTCAGAAGACAAAAGGGGCTTCTGTATTACATGGCTGATTTGTGTCAGGGTGCATTCACACATTGCTTTGCATTTCGCAGGGGGGGCACGGCTTCCCCAATCACATATGCATTTCCAGAACCTACATGCAAAACACTGGGTACTTGCTACCAATTGCTTATGTTTCAAAGGAAATGCATATGTGATCAGACCAAGCCCAGACTCAGACTGTGCTATGTGTCCTTCTCTCTTACAGTCTGTGCTGCGCACCCCCCTCTATCACAGACTGTGCTGTGCACCCCTCTCTATCACAGACTGTGCTGCGCACCCCTCTCTATCACAGTCTGTGCTGCGCACCCCTCTCTATCACAGACTGTGCTGTGCACCCCTCTCTATCACAGACTGTGCTGCGCACCCCTCTCTATCACAGACTGTGCTATGTGTCCTTCTCTCTTACAGTCTGTGCTGTACACCCCTCTCTATCACAGACTGTGCTGCGCACCCCTCTCTATCACAGACTGTGCTATGTGTCCTTCTCTATTACAGTCTGTGCTGCGCACCCCTCTCTATCACAGTCTGTGCTGCGCACCCCTCTTTATCGCAGTCTGTGCTGCGCACCCCTCTCTATCACAGACTGTGCTGCGCACCCCTCTCTATCACAGACTGTGCTGTGCACCCCTCTCTATCACAGACTGTGCTATGTGTCCTTCTCTCTTACAGTCTGTGCTGTGCACCCCTCTCTATCACACAGACTGTGCTGCGCACCCCTCTCTATCTTACAGACTGTGGTGTGCACCCCTCTCTATCACAGACTGTGCTATGCACCCCTCTCTATCACACAGACTGTGCTATGCACCCCTCTCTATCACACAGACTGTGCTGCGCACCCCTCTCTATCCCACAGACTGTGGTGTGCACCCCTCTCTATCACAGACTGTGCTGTGCACGAGGGAGGAGAAGCTGCAGTGTGCGGTGCAGGGAGGAGAGGAGAAGCTGCAGTGTGCGGTGCAGGGAGGAGAGGAGAAGCTGCAGGTGTATGAGAGAGATCCCCAGTACAGGTGTATGAGAGAGATCCCCAGTAGAAGTGTATGAGAGAGATCCCAGTACAAGTGTATGAGAGACATCCCAGTACAGGTGTAAGAGAGAGATCCCAGTACAAGTGTATGAGAGACATCCCAGTACAGGTGTATGAGAGAGATCCCAGTACAAGTGTATGAGAGAGATCCCAGTACACGAGTACCCGAGCATTTTAGTGTTCGCTCATCTCTAATCCTTACCCACATTGCATTTGATGCGACGCATTTGGATGACGTTCAAGGAACTTACAGGTCTAGGTCAGATAACAGATTATAGCCCCATATGGCGCAACATTAATATACCAGAGGTGCTCCAACTGGAGGGCTTCTCTGCATGGGAACAGAAGGGAGTGATTACACTCACACAGATATTTCATGACAGGCAACTCAAAACATTTGAACAATTGAAGGAAGAGTTTGGTTTGGATAATAGATGTTTCTATCAATATTTACAACTACGGCATGCCCTAACAACGCAATTTGGGGAAGGCAATCCACCTATAACCAGCAGTATTTTAATGACGCACATTGCCAACCGTCAGGAAACGCCAGGGATGATATCCTTTTTGTATTCATGGTTATTAGGTAAACAATTAGACAATCTTCAGTTCCCATCGAGACCAAAGTGGGAGGTTGACCTGGGCCCATTAAGTGATGAACAATGGAATGACGTATTAGACATGGTACCAAAGTTATCACCTAGCGAAAGTCAGAGACTGAGTCCGCTATTTCTTATTTATAGAGTCTATAGAACCCCTAAGATGTTGTTTAAGTTTAATCTTCGCCCCACCTCTGAATGTCCTCGTTGCCAGCAGGACAATGCAAACCTATTACACATGTTATGGTCTTGTCATGAACTGGGTGATTATTGGAAGGAGGTGATGCGTCTACTATCCAGGGTTTTCCAGGTCTCTCTGGAGGCTCAGCCGCGACTATGTGTGCTAGGCATAATGCCTGAGATAGAAGTGAATAACTCTGTAGGTTTGGGCATTCAGAGAGCCCTTTACCAGGCGCGGAAGGAAATCCTCTCACACTGGATTCGAACCTCTCCTCCTACTATGAGGGAATATAAGAACCGTATGAATAACATTATTAGATTAGAATATGGAGTATATTTAAAAAGGAAAACTACCAAAAAATTTGAGACGATCTGGGGAGGTTGGCTGGCAACACCGGGACTACCATCAGGGGCACTTCTTGCCATTAGACAAAAGTTGGCACTGCTTAATGGGTGAATAGTAGCATCTCTATGGTTTGCTAAAAGCTCTATGGGGGGGTAAATAATTGCTATATCCTAGAACAAATTAGGGGAGCCTATTATTCGGAAATAGATTCACCAAATATATAGAGGCGTCAGACCAGGGAAGAGTGGGGAGGGGGGGGGGGTTAAGGGGGGTATGTGTTATATTCCGTGTTTAATATGAATACCGGCTGCGCCCGGAAAACTAGATGTGTAACCCGGCTGCGTCCGGGAAATATGCTGTGGTATCCGGTTGCAACCGGGAAATTGATGTTGCAAGACATACTCCAGTTGGGGGGCTTTCCTTTTCTTACTGTTTTTTTTTTTTATGTCTTTTATCGCTAAAAACTAAAAAATGTAAGGCTTTGTCTTCTCTATGCCTTAATAAAAAAGTTCTGATTTAAAAAAAAGAGAGGGAAATTGGGCCATTTAGCATCACTGCATTTTCCGCTGAAATATTTGGAATTGGAATATTATCCAACACCTCTTGAATTTTCCCCACCCCTACACAAAGCTCAGATGAGTATACATCCTTATAATATTCCACAAATTCATTTCGGATATCTAGTTGGGTTCTTAGTAACTTCCCATCTCTTGCGTTTATAGCACTGATTATCTGCTTAGGGGGGAGAGTAACTTGGTTATTTCTGACATCATCATGTTGCCTTTCTCTCACGATGGAACTTTTGTTATCTTGAATTTTCGAGGGGGAAAGTCTTTGAAGTCCAATGTTATCCCTTGAGATATGGATCTGAGAATCCACTGGCTGTTTGAAATGTGTCTCCAGGCAGGGAAGAAGTGGGATAGTCTTCCTCCTACCTGGGGCCTCAAGTCATTGTGGCTGAGAAGTGGTTTGCCTGGACTGCATATACTGTTGGCCAAACAAATAACCTTTATTTGGCTGCATGGGTCTGGATGGACCTGGTCTGTTCTCTCTCTCTCTCCTCTGGTATCTTGATTTACAAAAGGCCCGAAAGGATCTGGATCTATTTGGAGCGGATGTAGTTGGAAAACCTTTTTTCCTGTCTCCTGCTTTTTCCAATAAATCATCCAGAATGGGACCAAACAAAAAATTACCGTCACAAGGGATGCCGCATAATTTTCCTCTAGAGGCTATGTCCCCTGACCAGATTTTCAACCATAACGCCCTTCTGGCCGAGTTAGACAGTGCTGCGGATCTAGGGGAAAGTCTCAAAACATCCACCGAGACATCTGCCAGAAGAGCCGCCCCTTTCTGAATACCTGCTATTGAGGCTTTTAGGGATTCTCTAGGGACTTTGTTTTGGATGTCCCCAAGCTGGTCTAACCATAACAAGACTGAGCGGGCCACACAAGTTGCCGCTACTGCTGATCTAAAGGCAGTGGTTGCATATTCCCATGATTTTTTGAGGAATCCTTCTGCCTTCCTCTCCATGGGGTCTTTTAAAGCGTTAATATCCTCCAAGGGTAGGGAGGCGCCACGGGAGATCTTAATAATGGAAGCATCTACCTTTGGTGTTTACATCCCAAATAAAAGGATGTACAATTTCCCCCGTGTGGGCACCAAGTGTGGACCCTTCAGCTGATCCTACATAATACATTTCCATCTTGATCCAGCAAGGATGGACAAGGGCAAGAAAGGGATCACCAGAAGTATACTGAAGTTAACCCTGGAGATCATCTACTTGTTGACTGGAGAGGTGAGGAAGTCTCACGATATCTTTTGGATGTGGTCATGTACTAATTTTCCAAGCAAATTGATGTTCTGCTCCCCACTTCATTTCCCATAATTCCTGCTTCTTGGTTTTAGGCTTCATGCACAAGACCGTGTAATGGGGGTGTGACCTAGCCGATTTTGCATATAACTTCCGACCCCAATCCTTTGTATTGGCTCATAACCATAAGGTGGCTGAGCCGCCTGCCCACACCCCGAAAGATTGAGCAGGTCCTGCTCCTGCCATCATTTCCCATTGACATTGTTGGTGCGAGTGTTGCTCCTGTTTGAGCCCCACAATGTGCTCACCTGAAGCCTTTTTATATCCTACTTAATATATTTATGTGAAAAAGCAGATCAATCATTTACATGGTGTAGATTTGAAATCCATCAAGTTGAGGTCTCTTTGTGCTGGAGAAATGTACGTAGTAATATTTATCAGAGTCTCTCCATACACAAGATTACACAATAGTGAAGACCTCTGATAAGTCTGTGCCCCCTATCAGCCACCCCGATGTATCTGGTGCAAGGAGCCAGAGCTCCATCATGGAGCCTCCACTTCCATCACTGACACGTGAGAGGAACATGGAGCAGAAGATCCTGGAGCTCACACACAAGATCCTGGAGCTGCTGAGCGGAGAGGTGAGCGCTGCAGGGAATGCTGGGACATTATACAAGGGGTGATGTGTCTGGGTGATGACTGTATCATTGTGGGTGTCAGGTCCCTATAAGGTGTCAGGATGTCAGCGTCTATTTCTCCCTGGAGGAGTGGGACTACATAGAAGAGCACAAGGACCAGGGGTGATGTGTCTGGGTGATGACTGTATCATTGTGGGTGTCAGGTCCCTATAAGGTGTCAGGATGTCAGCGTCTATTTCTCCCTGGAGGAGTGGGACTACATAGAAGAACACAAGGACCAGTACAAGGACATAATCATGGAGAACCACCAACCCCTCACATCAACCGGTATGTGATTTAATCAGTCTTTAACAAAATATCTGATCCAACAATAAGAATTCCTTTATTTATATAGCGCACACAGATTATGCAGCGCTGCACAGAGTTTTTCCAAATCAGTCCCTGTCCCCTGTCATAATTGTAAAAGTTGATTTTAGAAAGAAGGAGGGCGTGGATAACAAGTATAATAAGATTACCACACTCCCGGTGCCTGGATCTATGAGTTATAGTCCAGTGCGCCTTATATATGAACCGCACTGACAGACAACAGCTGCCTTGTACTGTGCACAGGTCTGCCACCTGCTGGTCATTCATCCTTATAATCAGGTGCGCCTTATAATCCGGTGTGCCTTATATATGAACCGTACTTACAGACAACGGCTGCCTTGAACTGTGCACAGGTCTGCCACCTGCTGGTCATTCATCCTTATAATCCGGTGCGCCTTATACTCCAGTGCGCCTTATATATGAACCGTACTTACAGACAACAGCTGCCTTGTACTGTGCACAGGTCTGCCACCTGCTGGTCATTCATCCTTATAATCAGGTGCGCCTTATATATGAACCGTACTTACAGACAACGTTCTGAGGCAGCTGAGGTGTGTAATGTGATGTTCTGAAGCAGCTGAGGTGTGTAATGTGATGTACTGAGGCAGAGGAAGTGTGTAGTGTGATGTTCTAAGGCAGCTGATGTATAGTGTGATGTTCTGAGGCAGCTGAAGTGTGTAATGTGATGTTCTGAAGCAGCTGAGGTGTGTAATGTGATGTTCTGAGGCAGCTGAAATGTGTAGTGTGATGTTCTGAGGCAGCTGAAGTCTGTAGTGTGATGTTCTGAGCAGCTGAAATGTGCTTTGAGATGTTCTGAGGCAGCTGAGGTGTGTAATGTGATGTTCTGAGACAGCTGAAGTCTGTAGTGTGATGTTCTGAAGCAGCTGAAGTGTGTTGTGAGAGGTTCTAAGGCAGCTGAGGTGTGTAATGTGATGCACTGAGGCAGCTGAGGTGTGTAATGTGATGTTCTGAGGCAGCTGAAGTGTGTAGTGTGATGTTCTGAGGCAGCTGTGGTGTGTAGTGTGATGTTCTGCAGAAGCTGTGGTGTGTAGTGTGATGTTCTGAGGCAACTGAAGTCTGTTGTGTGATTGATGTTCTGAGGCAGCTGAAGTCTGTTGTGTGATTGATGTTCTGAGGCAGCTGAGGTGTGTAGTGTGACATTCTGAGCCAGCTAATCTGAATTATGAGATCATGAAGCTGCATAGGTGTATATCAAAAGGTTTTTCAGTAGTTAAGATGTGTATTTTGATGTTTTGCAGCAGCTAAGGTGTGTATAAGGAGATCTTTCAACACCTGAGAATGTATTAGGAGGTTCTGCAGCAGTGGAGGTGTGAATTATGAGGTTCTGCAGCAGCTGCGGAGTGTATTATGAGGTTCTGCAGCAGCTGCGGAGTGTATTATGAGGTTCTGCAGAAGCTGAGGAGTGTAGTATGAGGTTCTGCAGCAGCTGATATGTGTATTATGATATTATGTAGCAACTGAGATGTGTATTTTGAAGTTCTGCAGCAGCTGACGTGTGTATTATAAGGCTCTGCAGCAGCTGATTTGTGTATTATGAGGCTCTGTAGCAGCTCAGGTGTTTATTATGAGGATGTATTTTGAAGTTCTGCTGCAGATGACATTTGTATTATGAGGTTCTGCAGCAGTTGACGTGTGTATTATGAGGTTCTGCAGCAGCTGAAATATATAGTATGAGGCATTGAAGCAGCTTACATGTGTATTATGAGGTTCTGCAGCAGATGAGATGTGTATTTAGAGTCCTGCAGCATCTGATGTGTTTATTATGAGGTTCTGCAGCAGCTGACGTGTTTATTATGAGGTTCTGAAGCAGCTGACGTGTTTATTATGAGGTTCTGCAGCAGATGAGATGTGTATTTAGAGTCCTGCAGCATCTGATGTGTTTATTATGAGGTTCTGCAGAAGCTGACGTGTGTGTTATGATGCAGAGTCTGAAGTAGTGTGAATGGTTAATAAGTATCCAGCTCAGTCTCCCGGTTCTTAGCTACAGATGCCATCTCCCATAATGCACTGCCAGGATGACCATACAAATACACGGAGAGGTCTCTGTAGATTTACACCCACATGTAATGATGCGATTTCTAGGCATGATGGGAGATGTAGTCTCCAGCCTCCAGTGTGGGACAGAGGCTTGGGACAGACAACCTGGAAGTGAAGTGAAACGCAGCAACAGGAAGTAGAAAGGGAAGGAAAAAAACTTTTCTCTCAAAATCACAGAAGAGAAGGAGCAGCCCCCAAACCCAGCGCAGGTAATGTCCTGTCATAGTGTAGACATGTCCTCCCCCAGCGCAGGTAATGTCCTGTCATAGTGTAGACATGTTTAAAATAATTACAGTAAGTGGTTATTAGCATAATTAAGAGCAACCGAAGTATTTCCATCTTATACTATCATTATGTCATACACAGGATTATACCATAGTGAAGAAGAAATCTGATGTGAAGGCCATCATGGAGCCTCCACCTCCATCACTGATAACTGAGAGGAACATGGAGCAGAAGATACTGGAGCTCACACACAAGATCCTGGAGCTGCTGAGCGGAGAGGTGAGCGCTGCAGGGAATGCTGGGACATTATACAAGGGGTGATGTGTCTGGGTGATGACTGTATCATTGTGGGTGTCAGGTCCCTATAAGGTGTCAGGATGTCAGCGTCTATTTCTCCATGGAGGAGTGGGACTACATAGAGGGACACAAGGACCAGTACAAGGACGTCATGATGGCAGACACAGCCACAAGTTACACAAGTGGCTTAAAGATGGAGAAGGACAGGACTCCTCTGACCACGCTTATCCTCCACCTCACCTTGGATGTCTTTGCTTGGCTCACTGGGGAGGTAAGACACCGTACGGATGGCCTGCATGGAATAGCAAATGCCACAAAATAAGATTTCTTCATCGGTGTCTTCTTTAAGAGGTTTATGGGTTAAACACAATGGCCTCAGGTGAGCTCTATTCACAAGACTCATATTATAAAGGGAGAGAGTCATACCGGTTAAACTTCGGAAATACAGGCAGTCTCCTACTTAAGAACACTTAACTTACAGACGACCCCTAGTTACAAACGGACCTCTGGAGGTTGGTAATTTCCTGTACTTTAGCCTTTGGCTACAATGATCAGCTGTAACAGTTATCACAGGTGTCTGCAATTAAGATTTATTATTAATCCTGGTTCTTATGACAACCCAACATGTTTAAAATCCAATTGTCCCAAAGAACAAAATAATTTTTGTCTGGGGTTACAATAATAAAATATACAGTTCCGACTTGCATACAAATTCAACTTAAGAACAAACCTACAGAACCTATCCTGTATGTAACCCGGGGACTGCCTGTATTGAGGGATGGCAGAAAGGTTTTGAGCCTGATAAAAATAGAGAGGCTTCCCAGTATCCGAATGTAGAGTTATTGGTTTTATACCAACTTCCCCAGTCATCCCCTATCCACAGGCAGTGGGGTCATGTGAAGCTGCCGGGCCCCAGAGCTAAATGTGTGCCAGACTTCTCTATTTTTAACACACAGCAATACATCATTTTGGAAAAGAGTAGTAAAATTGTGAAGTCAAACAGACAAAGAAGGAGGAGGAAATTGAGCCCAATCACAAAGCCGCAGCCTAAGTCACTGACACCTGAGAGGGAGAACCATCAGAAGATCCTGGAGATCACCCACAAGATCCTGGAGCTGCTGAGCGGAGAGGTGAGCGCTGCAGGGAATGCTGGGACATTATACAAGGGGTGATGTGTCTGGGTGATGACTGTATCATTGTGGGTGTCAGGTCCCTATAAGGTGTCAGGATGTCAGCGTCTATTTCTCCCTGGAGGAGTGGGACTACATAGAAGAACACAAGGACCAGTACAAGGACCTCATCATGGAGGAGCACCAGGACCTTGTGTCACCAAAGAAAGGTAAGTTAATACATGAAACTAGTTATTATTTGTAAACTTACGGACATTTATAAAGCGTAAGGATTATTTTAATTTAACTTTTTGCGATGCAAGGGGTGTATGGAGATGGCTCACGGGCATATAGCAGAAAACACCCCAGATCAGTGCTGGCATGGAACGCAGGTGTTTACCCAGGATTCATAAGCCGGCTGCCGCCATGTCGGCTTGGATGGGAGGAAGGTGGTCTGGTACAAAGACGGACAGTAGTGGATTATAACATAGACAGTTATGGGCGGTAGCCCCACAATCTGGCAGGAAAACAGACTCTCTTCTTCTCCGAGTGATTTTAAAATGTTTTCACAAAAAAGAATTTTTTGGCAAATATTTATCACACTTCAGAACAGATAAGGGCTTTCCCTCATTAATCTCCATGTCTAACCAGATAAGATTTATAGGAAAAACATTTACCACATTCGCCACAGGAAAAGGCTTCCTCCACCATGTGTGCAATCTCTGAAGGCCTATAGAGGATACCCTGTGCTGAAACACTTCCCAAATATGAACTAAATACAACGCGCTTTCTCTCCCGTATGAATCACCTGATGTTCTGCAGATCGCGCCTTCTGGCTATAGGATTGTCTGCACGTATCACATGAAAAAAGGCTTTTCTCCTGTGTGTTGCTCTCGCATGTTGAAAAGATGGATTTTTTGAGGAGGGAAGCGACATTTTCCACATGGAACAAGTAAATAGTCTCCCACTTCATGTTCAGAACTTTGTTGTGAGGTCTGAAGCAGGGGCTTCCAGAATGGATGTACATCAAACTAGTCACTGTTGAACACCTGGGACCATTAGGTCTTTCCAGGAAGCGGGTTCTATATCTTCATATTCCAATCTGAGATGAAAGAGACTGTCCCTCTACGTAATTGCTGTGATCTCGTGGAAAATGATGAGACATTTACCAACTGTAATGATAAAGTTAGAGTTACACGTACATAAATATAACTCCCATTGAAATGGATTTGCTGGTCACGCTATAGGCGTGCACATGATGGACGGAACACAACCACAGGGATCACCAATGTCACAATCTGCCGGGAATTCCTCTTCCATGGTACTGGTGTCTGCGCCACATCCATATACAACTCACTCTTCCTCATCTATAATTTTCAACTTTTTGAGATCAATGATGCTTATCCTGATGAAAGATGAAGAAAATCAGCGCGTGTGCAGTTACTAGTCAACGACAAAACCCTGCCATAATTTAGGCTTCTGCGCCAGATTTATCGAGCGTTTTGGATCTGTACACTCTTGAAACAAACTTTTACTACCACCGGCGGCATTTATCTTGCCTTGTGTGCCATTTTCGTGCATTAAAAGGCATGAAAAATTCCACAAGTAACCAGGGGGTAACTTGAGGGGGTGCAGAAGGTTGCGGTTCGCCTGGGCCCCAGAGGTTTTAGGGGGCCCTTATGGGTCCACTTTCCCATATGAGAAGACTATTACTATACGCCATACATTAAGTCGGAGGGGCCCGGACAGACTTTTGCACTGGGGCCCATCAGTTCTCGTTACACCATCAAGTAAAATATCTTCACAGATGTTGATTTTAGATGGAGGAGATCATTGTGTGTCAACCGAATGCTTCTTTCAGGTCAATTGAGGCCAAGACAGAAGATTACCACATGGCTTTAGATAAGCACAACATTACGCCGTCTCCCACACTCCTCATACGGAAGCTACATCGGCACAGCAGCAGAAGACCAGGAACTTGGGAAGTAACAATCTTCCCAATACAATCACATATTCTGCAGGTTCAGTCGATGCTCATCTAATTGCACTCATTTAGGTTTCAAGAAGCCAAAGTATGATGCACCCTCGCAGCTTTATCTACATGTACCTTAGGCTCCTGGTGGCCAAGGATCGTCCCTCTGACAACTACTGGGAATTTAGATGCCTGGGAAATATCTGTGCCGAATTTTCTCCACTGGATCCATTGCGGGACACAAAAGATTGATAAAATCCTCGAAGATGAAATATCTGGATTACTGAGATGCTCATCAGTAACGTTTCCACTTGATTACGACATGCTGTGTAATTCACATGTACTACACTATATCGGAGCAGAGGGACTTCTTCTTCACCCTCTTTGGCCTCCCTTATTCCTTCCAGGATAATATATGACGGCCACTACATATCTCGGCTGACATATCTAGACATTACAGCAGTCCCCGAGGTCTTCAGCTGACCATAGAAGGCTATGGAGAGAAGGAGGAGTGCTGGCAGGAGAGGTAGTTCCAGGCCGCAGGAGAAGTGAAACTCCTGTGGCTCAAAATGCATTGACAAACTCCTTATTCGAGCTTTGCACATTGTTGTTGAAGGTGAAGATTGCTTTAAAGCTTGCTCTTCCTTTTACAATATAAAATGTCTTACCAGATGATATGAGGGGCTGCTGGTCCTTCATCAGGATGTCCTGGTCTGGTTCATGTGTCCTTCTATGTAGCCACTCTCCAAGGAGAATAGACGCTGACATCCTGACCCTATAGGACCTGCACACCCACACATGATAGTCATCACCAGACACCTACCCTTGTATAATGTCCCAGCATATCCTGCAGCGCTCACATCTCCGCTCAGCAGCTCCAGGATCTTTGGGTGATCTCCAGGATCTTCAGTTCTCCTTACTTCCTCTCCATCACGGGCTACTGAGACTGGCTTTCCAACGCCTTTGACACAAATGGACGTGTCTAGGGCTCCGCAATGACGCTAGATATGTCTTCCAACATGAGTATCCTGTCCATGGGGGACAGTAGTGCCATCATTCACAAGCCCGATGATGTCACTATGAAGCCACACACAGACTGTGCAGAGTGCCGAAAATCAGAGCTTGTTTACATACACACATACTGCTGGTTTTTCTATTCGTGGAATAAATGAATTTAGCAAATATTAGATTGAAAGAACCCCATTTTCTATGTAGTTGTTGATGCAAACACACAAATCAACCTTACTTAATCAAATCCTTCGTTTTATCGGGGTCTTAGAGGTTCACTTAGAATGGCGGTAAAGACTGAGGTTTTGTGCACAGTTATTTCACCTCTCGGGGAGACACCAGCGGTGGATCCTGGATGACTGTACACTTCGCTCCCAGGAGCATCAATTGACCATTGGACTGATCATTGTCTCGCGAAGGTCACTCTGATGAAACAACAGACCTAAAAGAATTGTCACCTATTTTTAACTCAATTAACTTTATTACCCCTAAGGAGGATGAAATATCTTTCTAGAATTCCATCTTGGGTGTGAAATCCATCCAATATGAGCAGCTGAAATGGAGAGTCACCTTAGACAACTATATCCTGGCTCTACAGCAGCTAGAACCATTTGTATCCCATTGAAGAAAGAGAATTTTTATTAATTCCATAACAGCATCAGGATTTGTGATCTATGGAACCAATGAAAAACTATGGTTCTAGGTGCTAAATATAGATCCCAAGGATAAAGGCATTAAAACCCCCTCAAGACCTGGAACCTGGCTCATTATAGTTTTCTTCTCAGGAAAAAATGGGGAATACTACAAAAGGACATACTCCTCTACCGGTGGGGTGTTGTAGTGTTGGTTGTTGATGACAAAATCTGGTGATAAGGTTCCCTCTAAACACTGACTGTGGACCGAGAATCACTCTTTAACTTAAATCATGTGGTCTCTCCCTAGAATGTATGTCCGTTTTTATTATTTTCCTTTTTATTCTCTTTATTTTTTTTATTCCTTTTAAAGACAAAGCCAAAAAAAATAAAATTCACAGATAAATGGGAGGAATGTGTCACCTGTTGGTGAGCAGGTCAGATGACTCTATGAAAACTGTTAGCATCTTTCTGTCATCGACTCATTGCGCTTTCCATTTCTGTAGGGTCTGTAAGGAGAAGAAGCTAAAGACACTATAGGAGATCCATCAAAGAAAATTCACGTGATGCTGAACCTAGAGATTGGGAAAGATATAAGAAAATGACCTGTAGTGTCCCTGGGGGCAAGCTTGTAAAGTAACTCACAAGGCAGCGCGCTTAGTAACAAACAGTGGAAAAATCACCACAGTACATGCAGACGAAATAGAGAAATAATTGGTGACCCAAGAAGAGCAGACAAAAATGACCAAAAAACAGTACAAGACCCCAGAATCAGAAGAAAAGTTAGAACGAGACACATAATGTAGACAGGAACCAAGATTACAGGACCCAGAAGTCCTCGCTCCCCTGCGTGTCGCTCTGTTTCTGGTACTATGTACTGGCCCAGAACCAGGAGTAGAGGAAGCACCCAAAGTAGTAGGACCCTGGCACACCGGTCGAGGCGAGTTCTCAATACTCCTCTCCGCTGCCAGCGTCTGCACCATGAGCACCCACCATCCCACTCACACACCTTTTTGGGCTTTGGCATCCTTTGGCTCAAAGGAAACCTGTCACCAGGTATCACACCAAGACTACTAGCTCTTCAGGGAGGGATGGTCATTTTTCTCACCCCATTTACTATAAAAAAAATCTCTCCAATGTCAGGCAATTGACTCTTCGCGCCCATTTATTGCTATGCGGGGGGGTTTCTCCAATCCCAGAACGCACTTAGCAGCAAACTCCCTTGCAATCAGAAACAGCGCGTTGAGGAGATTTTAATAAAGTAAAGGCGCAATTATGTTATCCCTGCACCTAACGTCAGTGGTTCTACACTAAACAGGTGCAGGGGCAAACCGGCGCTGGATTGCACTCCACAGCCGGCACCCCTCCGGCCCCACCCCAACAGCCCATTCTTGATCGGCAAGCATTTCAGTATTACCACCATCTGGTATATCTCCACCACACTGCAGACGGACCTTTTCCATCATAGTCCACACGCGTGGTGAACCCAGCCCTACGCAGAGAGTTCACATGTGTGAACTTTAATAAACAAGATTGTCCTCAGTTATCCTCCTCTAGTTTTTTGCTCCATAAACATAATAGATAGAAATTGATACAACGTCCATAAAATTTACTGGACCCTCATGGTCAGACCCTATTTGGTTCCGGAAAAGTGTCATTTAATTGAAATAAAAACTGCACCTTTATGTCCCCACAAATCTTCCAAAATTATGAAGGCCATGCACGCAAGACTGCGGGAAAAGTCCACGATGTTCTCAAGGACATGAAACTTTTCTCCTCTCTGTCAGGACAACCCCCTGTATTACTAGTGGCCTCTTAAACATGGACTTCTACTTATACATGATATTTTTCTTGTGTCTCTCCTAATTGGCCCAGAAATCTCCTCAAAACACAAAAGTATTAAGTAGGGGACGGCCTGTACATAAAACAGGGAACCTGCTGCTACTAAATGGACCTATCAGAGCATCGTTCTGTATGGGGGCAAGAAAACCATCAGACACTCAGCAGGTTACCTTTACTAATAGGAGGGAGATTTTAACCATCGTTCCATATGATGGCGCGTTCTATGCCAGCTGTCTGGCGCTGGAGGCTACATCTTTTGTTACAAATATAAATGGGCTCCCAATTTTGGTGCTTTCCATATTTTTTTGGTGAAACTTAGCACACCCTAAGACACCTGCAAATTGTGGACCCATTTTAGTAAACAGTGGGAATGAACCCAAATGGTTTTGGACAATTTGCAGAAGATCTCAGGTTCTGTTGCTGCATAGAGACCCGTGTGTCTGTACTGCAGAGGGGTTCATGATTTGTCAACCGCCGGAACCTGGACTCTCCACCTACCTGCAGCTCCATCTTATAATTGCCGCGCAGCCGTCGTATCACACACCGATGCCTCAATCCCCTGTGAAATCTTCACATTCCTTCAAAAAAGTAAGAAATAGTCTCCCTTCACACTATTCTACAATATGAAATGAAGTACCGCCTTGCTCAGTTTACATGAGGTTACCTGTACAACGCGAGGATTTTCCTAAACCGGCAATGATGGGAATATGGAAGCTTGGAGACCTCTCTGTCCATTACTTTCTTGGATTCACTGTAGAAAACAGTAAAATACTGACTACAATGGAGAAAACGGGAGGACCCCTGTGGGTAAGCGCTCCAATTCAGAGAGATTTCTCGTACCTGGAGTATGGGGGGTCCTGGTGGTCCTCCATGATGAGGTCCTTGTTACTGGTCCTTGTGTCTCTATTAGTCCCACTCCTCCTGGAGAAGCGATCAGTGACGTCCATACCACCTTATAGGACCTGACACCCACAATGATACAGTCATCACCCAGACACATCACCCTTGTATAATGTCCAGATTCCCTCTCAGCGCCTCACCCTCTCGCTCAGCAGATCCTATCATCTTTAGGTGATCTCCAGATTTCTTACGTTCTCCCTCTCAGCTGTCAGGATGACGCCCTCCATTGAGGGGACTCTGGGGACTCTGCATCCTCCTGGGACATGGGGAGGACTGATGGGGGTCACATCTCCCCATAAGTTCCTTCATACTGTGTACTCCTGTTAATGCGAAAAAACAATTAAACTATGCTACAAAAAGACAGAACTATGTTATGTGCTGAAACACTCTCTAGCAGCAGGGAATGATGTCCCGCTAGGCTGATATAGTCCTGACTAATCCGCTATGGGCCGGGGTCCATCTCGAGGGAGAGTCGACATAGAGCTCGTCGCACTGAGATACATAGACATGGCATATCACAACTACCTAGCTGCTACTCTATGTGGGGGACAACCAGCCGCAACAGAGTTCAGGTCTGTGAAAAGAGCCCAGGAGCCCGTATTATCAAGGACTGAACATTTCCTACTTATTATATCAGACATTCTCAAAAAATAAACAGTGATAGAACCACTACAAATAAATATTTACACAGACCGCCAATTGACTCTCCATAGCCAGCGCTGCACATTACTGGTTTTTCACTGACTATACAATTAATCTCCCCATAGACCACACCCTGCACATTACTGGTGTCACTTGACTATACAAATGAACTCTCTATAGCAATGCCGACACTATACTGTGTCACTGACTATAACAAAGACTCTCCATAGCACAGCGCTGCACATTACGTGTCACTGACTGTTACGATGACTCTCCATAGACACAGCCCTGGCACATTACTGGTGTCCACTGACTATACAATGACTCTCATAGCACGAGCCCTGACATTACTGGTGTCACTGACCTGTACAATGACTCGCCATACTCACAGCCCTGCCACATTCTGGTGTAACTGACTGTACAATGACTCTCCATAGCAACAGCCCCCTGCCATTACTGCGTGTCACTGACTATACAAGACCTCCCTAGCCAGCCTGACACATTACTGGTGTCACTGACTATACAATGACGTCTCATAGCACAAAGCGCTGAATTACTGGTGTCACTGACTATACAATGACTCTCCATAGCACAGCCAGGCACATTACTGTGTGTCACTGGACCATACAATTGACTCTCTACAGCAACAGCGAGAAATCATTACTGGTGTCACGATATACAATGAACTCTCCCCATAGCACAGCGCTGAACATGACTGGTGTCACGGACTATACAATGACTCCCATAGCACAGCCCCTGCACATTACGGTGTCCTACTATACAATGACCTCTCATAATCACAGCCGTGCACATTACTGGTGGTCCACTGACTATACAATGACTCCCATAGCCAGTGCCACTGCCATTACTGGTGTCACGACCATACAATGACTCTTACAGCCAGCGCTGCACATATGGTGTCACTGACTTAACAATACCTATCATAGCACAGCGCTGACAATTACGTGTACACGTTACTACTAATGCTCTCCATAGCACAGCGCTGCCACATACTGTGTCACTGACTATAACAATGACTTCTCTATAGCACAGCGCGCACATTACTGGTGTCACTGACTATACCATGACCTCTATAGCCACAGCCCTGTACATTACTTGCACTGACGTATACATGACTTCCATTAGCACGCGCTGCACCATTACTGGTGTCACTGACTATACAATGACTCTCCGACGCACAGCCCTGACACATTACTGGTGTCACTGACTATACAATGACTCTCCATAGCACAGCGCTGCCACATAACTGTGTCACTGACTATAAACATGACTCTCCATAGCACAGCGCTGCCATTACTGGTGGTCACTGACGCATAGCATAAACCTCTCTACAGCACAGCGCTGCACATTACTGGTGTCACTGACTATACAATGACTCTCCATAGCACGCCACTGCACATTACTGGTGTCACTGACATCATACTCTCCATAGCACAAGCGCTTGCACATTACGGTGTCACTACTATACAATGACTCTCTATAGACAAGCCCTGACGTTACTGTGTCACTGACTAACAAGACTCTCATAGCCACAGCACTGCGCACATTACTGGTGTCAACTGACTATACAATTATCTCCATAGCACCGCCTGCACATTACTGGTGTCACTGAATATACAATGACTCTCCATAGACAGTCCCGCGCACAATACTATTGTCACTGACTATACAAGACTCTACCATAGCACAAGCCGCCCTGCCACATTTACTGGTGTCACGACTATAACATGACTCTCTATAGCACAGCGCTGCACATTACTGGTGTCAGACCTACATGACTCTCCATAGCACAGCCCTGGCACTTACTGGTGTCACTGACCATACAATGACTCCCATGCCCCAGCGCTGACACATTACTGGTGTCACTGACTATACATGACTCGCTATAGCACAGCGTCTGCACATTACTGGTGTCACTGACATACAATGACTATCGCATAGCACACGCTGCACATTACTGGTGTCACTGACAACAATGACTGCTCCATAGCACAGCGCTGGGCACATTACTGGGTCAACTGACTATAGACACAGGAACTCATATCGACAGCAGCCTGCACAGTACTGGTGTCACTGTATACAAAAGACTCTCTATACGCACAGCCCTGACACTTACTGGTTGTCACTGACTATACAATGGGGGGGGACTCTGCCATAAGCACAGCCCGTACATTACTGGGTGCACTGACTATACATGACTTCGCTATAGCCACAGCGTGCACATTACTGGTGGTCACTGACTATACAAGGAATCTCTTATAAGCACAGGCGCTGACACATTACTGGTGTCACTGCCTATACAATGACTCCTCTATAGCATCAGACCTGCCATTACTGTGTCATGACTATGACAATGACTCTCCTATCGCACAGCGCCCGCACCATTACTGGTGTTCCTGACTATACATGTATCTCCATAGCACCAGAGCTGCACATTCCTGGTGTCATTGATAATACAATGGACTCTACCATGAAGCACAGGCACAGCTGCACATTCTGTGTCATGACTATCAATGACTCTCTATAGCACAGCCTGTAAATACTGGTGTCACTGACTATACAAGACTGTCCATAGCCACGCTGCACATTAATGTGTCACTGACTGTACGCGACTGCTCCAAGCACACCCTGCACATTACTGGTTGTCCACTGACTGATACAATGTACTCTCCATAGCACAGCGCCTGCACATTACTGGTGTCACTGACTATTACATGACTCCATATGGAAGAGAACCAGACGCAATGTGAGAACATAGTGGACATCACCTAATTGACAATTCACACTGAGTCACTCACTGAAACCGCTGTCACGTCACTCCGGAAGTAATTCTCCTTTCAGCGCAAAAAACTTCTCGTTCCCTGTGCATCAACGGACCTCTCTGCGCGTCGCCTAGAGGAGACCAGAAGACGCGCAGCTTAATTATCCGCTCCGGCTCGTACCACGTGCAAAGACCAGCGATCAAGATGAGTTCGCCACAATACCAATATGGCCCCCTTTGTCGTAAGGCTGAGCGGCGCTGCTCGGTCGTAGTCAACATTGTATATATTTTCAAATTGTAGTTCTTTTGGTTTATCTTAAGTTCAATGAATACAGAAGGTCTCCGGAGAGACACTTGTCCTGTGAGCAGCATGTAGCGGAGTGCGTTTCCCACTCCATCTGACGCAATCACTGTGTGTACAGGGCGCTATTTCCCTAAGTCCTTGTCGCAGTATTAAACCCTTATTCCGCCCCTGTTTTCCTCCTCCAGTCACCCCTGACTATTATACTCAGGGTTTTTTTCCTAAATGCCCTCTCCAAGCTGTATACAATTTATTTTCACGCCCTGTCACTATGCGTTATTGGGCTATTGTTACAAAATTCACTTCCTAGTGACAGTATTAGTATTTCATGCCCGTTTGACGGGAAGAAAAAAACGCATTTATGCCATTTTGAAGTGGTTCGTGTTTTTGGACTTTCACTTCCCCTTGTTTTTTGGACCGTACGATGACACGAGACCACTCAGGACGGCGGCACCCTTGGTATTTGGAACCTACTATTCTTGTGGGTCGGTCGATAAGGGATACCAAACTTTGTATGGTTTAATGTTGTCACTCAGTACTTTACACAAAATTAAACCTCCTGTACAAAATATTTTTTTTGATTTGACCAACTTCTGCGCAGCTAATAACTGTTTTATACTTTGGTGTACGGAGCTGGGGTGGTTGCTAATTTTTTGGCGAATGATATACTTTTCATGATTACAGTTTTTAGGATATTTTTGATCACTTTATATAGATTTTTTATATATTTTTCAAATGGCAAAAAAGTCATTTTCGACTTTGGGCGCTATTTTCCGTACAGGGTTAAACGCATTGAAAAACCGTTATCATCTTTTGATAGATCAGACATTTTCGGACGCGTCGATACTAATGTGTTTATGATTTTACTGTTTATTTATATTTATGTCAGTTCTAGGGAAAGGGGGTGGTGATTTGAAATTTTAGGTTTTTTTATTAACCCTAGGTTGTCTCGATCGATCCTATCATATTACTGCCATACTACAGTATGGCAGTATATGGGGATTTTCCTCCCTCATTCATTACAATGTGCTATCAGTACATTGTAAATGAAGGGGTTTTTAAAACGAAATAGTCCCAGGTCTTCGGAAGACCCAACCTCCATGGACACGGATCGATGACGTCACGGGGACGGCGATCCCAGGTAAGATGGCGGGCCTCCATGCACCACTATCTTTTGAGGATGTGAAAACACCCGCGACGGTTGCTAGCAATTGTAGGCAAAGACTTACCGGCTATGGAGAGGGCTCAGCCCATGAATACACAGACGTGCGGTCGCGAAGAGTGGTTACTTTTTTTTTTAAAAAAACGCTACTCCATGCATTTGACCTTTTCAAATATATGAAACACCCATCACTGGGCTTAGCGACGCCCCTGCTCCTCTCTAGCCAAATCCCGAGTGTGGGATCTTATATTGAAAAGGTCACATGTTTCCCAAAGGTGGGGGGGGAAATGTCCTTTCCAGCCCTCCCAATTGGCAACTGCCTGTACACACACAGGTGCTAATGAAAGTACAATATAACATATCTTTTTTTCTGTAAAACCATTTTTTTATACAAAAACACTTTGGCGTGTATGTACTATGCTCTGGGACGGGGGAGGGCTAAAAATGGCTCTCCTGGTGACAGGTTCCCTTTAAAAATCCATCACTTTTTATGTAGGAGACTTTATGTGGGCTTGTTTTCTGTGTAGAAATGTACTTCCGGTATTTCGGTAGTGGCGGTATTTATTTCATTTTCCGTTCGTGTACTGGAAAAGATTCCAAATGCAGTGAACTAGACGGAAATGTTCTTATGCTCTTTTCATGTGGGTCTCTTTTTACGGAGTTTGTTCTAAATGAGGCCTCCATTTATTGTTTGTCGGTTGGTGATGAAATTAAGACGGAAACTTAATTTATGTTGGTTTTATAGGTTTTAAAAATGAAAACCTTTTGTCCAAAAAGAAAAAATTCATTTCGCCATATTTTGAGGCTGATATCTTTTTCAGATGGATTTCCGGGCTGTGTAAGGGTCATTTCCGTTGCGGAAATCATGACGTTTTCATTGATGTAATTTTATGGACTGTACAACATTTTGATCACTTTTTATTAAACATTTTTATGTGTTTACAAAGTTGGCATTTTGGACATTTGGGCGCCATTCTCTGTTACAGGGTCACGACCGACGGAGAATAACAGGTTTTATATCATTGATGATGGGACTTCTTGCAAGAGGTGATACTCACATGTTCAATGCTTTTATTGTTATTTATGTTTAGATCAGTCTAGGGAAAGGGTGTGATTTGAACTCTCAGATGTTTTATTCTATAAGTGTATTTCTAAGACTCCCTAGGGTACTTTAACACTAGGGGGTCTGATCACCTATATAGTATACTACTATACCTAGTATTGCAGTATACAGGCAGTCCCCGGGTTACATACAAGATAGGGGTCTGTAGGTTTGTTCATAAGTTG
Source organism: Engystomops pustulosus (assembly GCA_019512145.1). NCBI lineage: Eukaryota > Metazoa > Chordata > Amphibia > Anura > Leptodactylidae > Engystomops > Engystomops pustulosus. The sequence goes on from WNYA01000068.1 coordinate 45,159, forward strand.
AGTTTGTTGTAAGTCGACTGTATATTTTATCATTGTAAATCCCAGCCAGAACTTTCTGGTCTCTGTGACAATTGGAATTAAAAAGTTGGGTGTCATAAGAATAAATATTAACACATAAGCTTATTACAGACACCTGTGGATAACTACAGCTGATTATTGTAAGCCTAGGACTAAGTACAATAAATTGACCAGTATCCAGAGGCGGGCAGCCATCAGGAAATTCGGGGCCCCATACAGCAAAGTGCTGGGCCCCAACACACCCCAAAACACGACAAGCCTCCTGCCCCGCAGTGACCTTTCACAACAGGGTTGAGGCCTGTTGCTACGAAAGGCACACTCTTCTGTAGATTGCTAATAGGAGTCATACTTTTGTCACAGTATATTTATTATAGTGCAAATATGGCATCAAAAACTAAAGCATGGTGAACAGTAAACATAAAAGTGTTTAACAGAACAACATATAACAAATACACATTTATAAAGGCAACAATTGCTAGGGGCCGCCACTATCTTTTTAATGTTTTAATAAAGAATTGTGGTAATCAGTGGGGTGTCCAGTGCACCTAAGGGCTCTTTACGTCACCCTGCCACCATTCCTGAGGTAATCTGAGTCCTGGTACCTGTGCCTGCTCAGCAACCTCTGTGAATCACTGCATAGGGTCAGGACTTCATAATTTCCTCAGAACCATGGGAAGGAAAAGAAGGGCGTTCATTGCAATGCCCCAAGGAAACCTAAGTCCCAGCACCTGCACACTGATTCACGAGAGCTGCTGAGCAGGCACAGGTATCGGGATTTCGGATCACGCGGCACTGGCCGCTGGGTGACATAAGGAGCCCTTAGGTGCACTGGAGCACTCCACTGCTCCTAAGCTGGTATAACATAATTCTTTATAAAGCATAAAGATACACCATAGAGGGCCATTTTGATGGAACTTACAGTGCTGAAGTCAGGGTCATCAGGTGCATAGCCATGATACCTTCAGTACTATGCTGTGCACCTGGTGCTCGATTCCCTTTAACAAGGGTAATATTAAAGACAAAATACTCCATGTACCACATAAAAATAAACTTTATTAGATGATGATCTACTAGTGGAGTCACAAGAATGCCAATAAATAAGCGTCAGCATCTATGGATTAAAGTAAATGCACCAATGTTTATAAATATATGTAAACTTACCATAGGTGTAAAAAAAATTAACCAACTCAAATCACTTTGAGCCTCTATTTGCACACACACAAGTTGGTCCCAGCAGCTCCAAAAAGTGTACAGTTGGTCTGCAACATGGTCCTTGTGCTGACTGATCACAAGGACTGCACTTTCTCACATCATAACCCATATATGATCAAGAGCTCTGAGCACTTGGAGCTGGCAGTGAACTGTAATGACATCGTTTGTCTTACAGTGCGCACTGCCACAATCAAGCACTGTGGACTTCCTTGCATTATAACTGGCTTAGGGTGCAGTCCTGTGACGCTGTCAGCAAGGACCATGTTCTCAAACTATACTCTGGCCTGAAGCCACATCAGCTAGATCTTGCAAAGTAACCGCAAATTCAGATTCACGGAGCAATCAGTATCTATTACTTTCAGATTTGCAAAATTTTATCAAATTCCGCTCCCTGTTCAGAAAATGCTTGAAAAACTTTACTAACAATTGACATCCTACAGACACCGCTCCCTGACAACTGTGTGACTGCTACAGGATCTGAGAGACAGTTAGTGACATCTAGTACCTTATAGATGACAATCTCTTCAATCAGGAGGACTTTATTCCGGGTTCCCAATCCATGACGTATCACTGCTGAATACACCAGATATCTTCAGCATCCGTGCAGCATCTCCACCGGCGCCCCTAAAATACCACAGTCACTTACAGTATAAAGTCTCCTGGATAACAACACTGTGCTCCCTAAAACCTCACAACACAAGTGACCGCACGCTACCCCCACATAGAACACATCCCCTCATTATTGATATGTGCCCCCCCCACACTGATTTATTTGATATGCTGCCCCCACAAGGAATGAAATGATATGCCTGCCCCCACATGATAAAATGACTTATGCCGCCCCTACCCCCCACAAGGAATGAAATGATATGCCGCCCCCCACAATAAATAAATGATATGCCGCCCCCCACAATGAATTACTTTGATATGCCGTCCCCCCCACAATGGATTAAATGATATGCTGCCCCCCCACAATGGATTAAATGATATGCTGCCCCCCCCACAATGTAATTAAATGAGTATGCTGCCCCCCCCCACATGGATTAAATGATATGCTGCCCCCCCCCAACTATGGATTAAATGATATGCTGCCCCCCCTCCACAATGATTAAAATGATTGCCGCCCCCCACAACCCCCCACAATGATAAAAGATATGCTGCCCCCCCCCCCCCCCACAATGAATTAAATGATATGCTGCCCCCCCCCCACAATGGATTAAATGTATTGTGCCCCCCCCACAATGGAATAAAGATTCTTTCCCCCCCCCCAATGGAATTAAACTGATGTGATTGCCCCCCCCCAATGGAATAAATATGTGCTCCCCCCACAATGGAATAAATGAGTGATGCCCCCCCCCAAGGAAAATGATATGTGCCCCCCCCCCACAATGGAATAAGAATGTGTGTCTGCCCCCCCCCCCCACAATGGAAATAAATGATTTGCTGCCCCCCCACAGATTAAATGATGTGCTTGCCCCTCCACACGAATTATAAATGCTGCCTCCTCCCCCACCATGAATATATACTGTTCTGCCCCCATATTTAAATAAGCCCCCACCATGATGTTTTATGCTATTTGCTTTTAAAAAAAAAAAACTGTACTCACCTCAGCTCCCCATCTTCTTTGTCACCCGGCAAGGCAGAGAAAGGGTGCGCGGACCGTTGATGACGTCATCGCGGGCCGCGCATCCTAATCATGGGAGTCGATGCTGGCCGGTAAGAAAACCCCGGCGCACATCGCTCTCAGTATAGGCTGAGCGCGTTTCCGGCGCATGCGAGCACTAACAGGACGGGCGGAGATATCGGCGGCGTCCGGTCCGGAAGGAACGTGTCCTGGCCTCGTTTACCGGGAGAGTTCGGGGCGCTGCCGGGGGCTCCCCAGCAGGAGGCATGAATATCGGCGCTATTGGAGCGCCAAGGGGGCCCCAACCATAATCCGGACCGGGGGGCCCGGCGCTAGCGCTCCAATAGCGCCAATGATGATCCGGTCTGCTCATGGCAGTATTCGGCCCTGCGGCCCCCCCCCTAGTGTCTTAGAGTCCGGGCCCCATAGGGCAGTACCAGTTGTACTGCCCTATCGGCGGCCCTGTCCAGAGGTCCAGTTTGACTATAACAAGGGTTCCTGTCTGTAGTCGAGGGCTTGTAATTAGGAGCCTGTCATCTAGCGTACCATATCCCATATGCCGTTATGGTGCCCCGTCGGCACCTGCGCGAACCCGATAGAAGCCTGCGCCTATACACTGGCTGGCGCTACTTGATCATCCACTGCTTTAGGGCCGCTCGACATTTCGCTTCTGAAAAGGAAGCATAAATGAGAGTTTCGTTATATCGAGGACAATAACAATTGGGATCTTGGATCATATGGTTCGACGACCGGCATGGGCTTCTGACTGAGCTTGGGGTTCACTTCACAGGCGTGCACATAGTATTTACCGCTTGCGCTGGTATGTGTTCGCATCCGTCGATTGTGCGAGGTGGCTCGGGATGCCGTATAGCATTACCCCTTGTCACGTGTTACGGTACTCATTGGGGCGCCTTGTTTGACGCTAGTTAACCGTTCTCTTCGTAGGGATTGGTGATACCTCACAACTTTCGCGGAAGATTGACAGCTTCGGCTATTACACCCATTGGCCGGCCTCACGTAAAAAAACCCAGTCTATTCTTTTGTCATTCTAGGACTGGGGCTGTTGTCCACAGGGCGTGGGGAGGGAGGAGATGGCGTCAGAGGGCTTGATGTCTTAGCGGCTGTCTCTTTGTGATGTGAGATAGTAAGTGAGTAGTCTTTTTATTGTAAGGTCGAGGTGGGTTTAGCGGGGGCGTCAGGTTAGGTTCAAGATGATCTATCGTTGTATTGTAAAAAGAGCCTCCTGCACAAGCCATTTGGACCCTGTATTACAGTCCTAGCTGCCATAGAACTGGCTGGCGCCCACGATCACATGTAGACTGGCGCCAGGACGATATCATTTAAAAGGATTCCCAAGAGGACAAGATTCTTAAAATTAGTCGAGGTAACAAATAACACATTGGGATACTTATTTAATGGTCAGCACACGCACTCTTGTACTGTCGGACATGTTCTGATTTTTGGGTTTTTTCAAGCTGCTTTGGAAGGTATTAAAAACATGGGTATCGCGCTGGTTATTGGTCGCATCCGGTGGATTTTGCCGCAGCTGCCGTCGGATTTCATGCTATAGAATTACCCTTGAGCTTAGAACTGGAATCTGTGTTTATAGAATTACTCTTTGGCTGGGTTAGTGACTCCCAACTTTGGGCCTAGAGAAAGATTGACAAAAAGCCCTTCCTTATTCTAAACCAACCAATTGCCCACGTATAATAAAACATAGTATAATGCCCCTTCCTATGGCCAACCCCCTATCGACCCAAATAATACCCCATAAAGCAACTCAGCAACATATAATACCCCACTTTAATTTAGTTTTATGTTTTGTCTGCTGCTGGATGTTTGCAAAATAAATGTACAGTTTGGACCTTAAACCTACTGACTGAGAAAGCTTTGTCATTGCCGACCCCATCGTTTGAGCTAAATTCCCTTCAATATACATATAAATAATAAACTTTGTACTTACCCCTGGGGCTTCCTGCAGCTTCTCTATTATCTCGTCTTCTTCTTTCTTGCATTGGTCTGGCATATGTGATCTGCAGGCAGAGAGCTTAGATGTAACTGCCCGCACAGACAGAACTACCCCGACAGCCATGAGAAGTAAAAGCTGGGAGGGGAAGAGGAGCTGCTGGCCATTTTACTACCGAGGGGGCGCTGCTCGCCATTTTACTACTGAGCGGGGCTCTGCTGGCCATTTTGTTGATAAGAGGAGCTCTGCTGCTCATTTAATTAAATTGTATTCTCTGCATTTCCTACCATAGGCATATACTGGAGTCAATGGGCTCATTTACTTAGGGACCGAATCACCGGGTTTCCCTAATATTACCGTTTTGCGCCGAATTGCTCCGGGTTTTTGGCACACGCGATCGGATTGCATACACGCGACAGAAATCGGGGGGGGGGGTAGTTGCCGTCGGAAAACCCGATGGATACGGAAAAAATGCGGGATTTAAGAAAAAAATTGTGCCGCTTGACACGCACTTACATGCACTGAAGAGAAAAAGGTGAACTCCGGTGGACCTCGGCGCAGCAGTGACACCTGGTGGACAAGGTGCGCGCACGGCCTTAGTGAAATCTCAGCAGAGAAACGCGTCGCGGGATCGCACTGGGACCGGGTAAGTAAATGTGCCCCAATATGTTTTCCCAGTTTTTTTGTGCTAAAAGTAGGGGCCTTGGCTTATACTCAAGTATATAAAGTAACTACAATAATAATTGTGTTTCTGTTGATCCAGGGAGTTATTCTGACCGCCATATTATGGTGAAGGAAGGAATTTTCCCCTGCTTGGGCCAAATTGGCATCAGCCTTGATTTTGCTGGATCAACGCAATAATAATGAAGTTTGGACTTGATTTGACTGAAGTGTTTTAACCTTTTTACTAGTACTATGAATAGATGAATGTAATGCAGGGTCCAGACGATACACAACAGAGGCATTGGGCTACTAAGATAATCCCACCCATCGTCACTTTTGATTGCCTCACTTTACCCCTAAGCAGTAAGTAAAAGAGACAACTATAGTCGACGTTCCTTCCTGCACTAAGTGCAAAGCATGAAAACCTCGAAATGTGTCTCCAGAGAAGGGTCACAGCTAAGAAAGCAAACGCAGTACATAATCCAAAGGCAGAAGCACTGAATACAGACAGAAGGTCAGAATTAATCATGGCTTGTATGCTGGAAAACATCTTTCTTTTCCCACAAGAAAACCAAGAAACCTTATATTGTTTCTCTTATCGCTATCTGACCTCTATTAGTTTATTTTATTCATCTTCCTGCTGTATCTTCTCCATCTCCTTTTCCCCTGAACTGCTAATACTTCTCCATGCTTCCTCTCCTCTCAAAAATATAAGTGATCTCTTGCTTTTAAATTTCCCCCATTATGGTTCCCATAAAGACTATATAGACTAAATGCATTTCTTAGGATTTGTGAAAGTCGGCCATTGAAGTAATTCCGTTACCTCAATTTGAATGGTAAATTTATCGTGCATAATATCCATAACCTATGGGAAATATATATAATATTTACACTATTTCCTCCTCCGATTGGCTCTGTCAAACGTGGCTTCTAGTAGATCTCATGACCCACTAATGTTACAACATGAGGTCTGCACCACACTAAAGAGGTACATCATGCCTCACACCACCAAGCAATGCTTTAGAGAATGATTATTACGGCGGCTAAATTATGTGAACATTTTCATGTCTCTTCAGGCCACTCTTTGTAGCAAAGCTCTTGTCACACCCGGAGCAGTTATAAGGCTTCTCACCCATGTGAACTCTATGATGGTTCTTCAGGAGAATCTTCGTATCAAAGCTCTTGTCACACTCGGAGAGTATAAGGCTTCTCCCGGGTGAACTGCTATGATGGTCTCAGGGACCTTTGTAGCAAAGCTCTTGTCACACTCGGAGCAGTATAAGGCCTCTCCCCGGTGTGACTCTATGATGGTTCTCAGGAGAATCTTTTGTAGCAAAGCTCTTGTCCACTCGGAGCCAGATATACGGCCTTCGCCCGTGTGAACTCATGATGGTTATCTTCAGGCCACTCTAGTATCAAGCTCTTGTCACACCCGGAGCACTATAAGGCTTCTCACCCATGTGAACTCTAGATGGTTCTTCAGGAGACTCTTCTGATCAAAGCTCTTATCACACCCGGAGCAGTTATAGGCTTTCCCCCAATGTGGCAGTCTATGATGGTCTCCAGGCCACTCTTTGTAGCAAAGCTTCTTGTCACAACCCGGAGCAGTTTATAAGGCCTCTCCCGTCTGTGTGGGAACTCTAGATGGTTTCTCCAGGAGACTCTTGTATCAAGCTCTTGTCACACTCAGAGCAAGCTATAAGGCTTTCCACCCATGTGCAGTCTATATGGTTCTTCAGGGCGGCCCTGTGTAAACAAAGACGTGAGGCCCTCTGAGCAGGAAATGAAGCTTATCCATTGTGTGTGTGTTTTCTGACGGACGGCAAGCCGTTCTTCCCATTAACGACTTTCCACATGAGAAGAAACACAAATTTGAAAAGGTTCTTCTGTGCGCAGAAGCTTCGTTTGGTCCTAAAAGACGTCCCACATCGCAGACAGAATGAAGATTTCTCCAGTGGTGGATTGTCTGATGTTCACAAGATTCTCGTGTGTGCGGAAACTCTTGTGACATTCCGAGCACTGAGGTAAATTGTTGCTGCTGTGAACTCACGATGTGCCACAAGTCCTGACTTAGAGATGAAGGTTTACTACAAGTCCTTACAAGAATACAACCTTTCACCGTGTGGATTTTAAAGGTCTATCAAGGTGAAAATTTGTGAACAAAAGTCTCCGCATTCCACACATAAGTACGGCCTTCTCCGGTGTGAATCTCTGGTGACCAGCAAGATGTGATTTATTTGAAAAACATTTTCCGCATTCACTGCAAGAGAATCGATAGTCTCCACGGTGAATCTCTCATGCTTCTGAAGGGCAGCCATAGTGCCGAACTTTAGTGTCTCGAGAAATTTTTAGAGGTTTTGTCCTGAATGTGAGTTTTCTGGTGTTTAATAAGGTTCCACTCAAGACCAAAACTTTTACCACATTCAGGACAAGTGAAACGCCTCACTCCTGTGTGGGACTATGTGATGTCGGCCAGGTCAGCCTTGCAAATAAAAGTTTTGGGGTCTCAGGACACAGGTATGGTTTTGACCCAGTGGGATAGTCGGGTGTCTTTGAAGTTTGGAGTTGTACTACTAAAAGACTTTCCACATGTTGGACATGAAAACATTTGTTGATTCTTGAGATTTTTTTTGGTTATCACATTTTTAGACCATCTAGTGGAGAAAAAAGAATGTACTTTAGATACAACAACCACAGCAATAAGATTTACAGTATCTCACAAAAGTGAGTACACCAATCACTTTTTCAAAGTATTTAGTCATCGTTTCCTAAGATATGATACTTTGATAGAAAGTAAAGTAGTCCGTGCACACTTCAACAGTGTACGGCTCCATGCACATGTCCGCAGCAGGGAGGTATAGAAGATTGCAGAGTGTCCGCATAGCTCAGACACAGGGCGGGTGAGACACACTGGGGCACATTAAAGGGAACCTGTCACCAGGAGACCCATTTTTAGCCCTCCCCCCAGTCCCCACAGAGCATAGTGCATACATGCCAAAATGGTTTGTATAAAAAAAAGGTTTTACAGAAAAAAAAGATATGGTTATATTGTACCTTTTAATACCATGTGCTGTGTGACTAGGCACTCGTCCACTGGGATGGCTGGAAAGGAGCAGTTTCCCCCACCCTTGGGAAAATGCTCCTCCAGTGTCCTTTTCAAGTATATGAAACGCCCATCACTGGGGCTTAGCAACGCCCACTGATCCTCGACAGCCAATCCTGAGTAAGGGAGGTTATTCATATATGTGAAAGGAGGAGCAGTTCCAAGGGGGGGGGGGGGGGGGGGGAAACGTGTCCTTCAGCCATCCCAGGGGACGTGTGCCTCAGTCACACAGCACATGGCATTGCAAGGTACATATAACATATCTTTTTTTCTGTAAAACCTATTTTTTTAAACAAAAACACTGGCAGTGTAAGTACTATGCTCTGTGCGGGGACGGGGGAGTGCTAAAATGGGTCTCCTGGTGAAAGGTTCCCTTTACTAAGAGCAGTGCAGTCTGTACTGTGTGCAGTTTGCATGTGAAGTATGCAGGGGACGCCAGATTAGGATTGGTGGCACCCGTTCCTCGTGAATCTGGCGCCCCCTGCACTGCTCTGACAGATACACCCAACTTTTTTGGTGGTGCACCTTAACAGGGGCATGTGACACAATTCTGCAGACTTTGCATGTTTGAATCTGGCATGTGGTCCGACTGAGCGGAACGCCCTTCAGTCCGAAATTTGTGTCACGGACACTTCTTAAATACAGTTTGCACATGAAGAACATGCAAAGTCTTGAAAGACTGAAAACTTGCACAAGGACTTAGAAATGTGTCCCATAAAGTCTATTAGAGCGTCACAGGTTACAGCACCTGGATCCTCTCCTCCTCCATGTCAACATCATGAAACTGATAGATGTTGGAAACCTTGCGTCCTAAACCTTCCATTTTTAGATTCCTAAAGATGCTCATAGGGTTTAAATCGGATGCTTGGTCAGTGCAGCGCTTCAGTTTTTTAGCAAGGCAATGGCGTTTTGGTAGTTTGGAGTCGTCATTCTGTTTCTCCAGTGAAATAGTGAGCTGAGATGAGCGGTCCCCAACTTCGGGTTCTGGGTTGGGTGCGTCATTATTGGGGGGTCATTTACTAAGGGCCCGATTCGCGTTTTCCCGACGTGTTACCCGAATATTTCCGATTTGCGCCGATTGTACCTGAATTGCCCGGGATTTTGGCGCACACGATCGGATTGTGCGCATCGGCGCCGGCAGTGCGCACGACGGAAATCGGGGGGCGTGGCCGAACGAAAACCGCGTATTCGGAAAAAAAACGGCGCATTTAAAAAACGAAAATGTGTCGCTTGGAAGCGCTACCTTCACCTGGTCCAGCTCGGCTGTATTCCGGCGGGTTCAGGATTTTCAACGCTGAAGCGCCACCTTGTGGACGGTGGGGAGGAACTGCCATTAAATCCCGTCCGGACACCGAATACTGTGCAGAAGAACGCGCTGCTGGATCGCGAATGGGCCGGTAAGTAATCTGCCCCATGTGTGCAGTGGTGTCTGATCAACAATCCCGGAAATTTACGCCCCTAGCTACTAGCATGGCTATAATTGTCCAAGGGGCTTTCAGCAATTGTTAGGTTGGCGGGCAGCACATAGAACCGGACCCGAACAGGAGTTCAGGTCCCGCTCATCTTACTCAACTAGTAGTCACTGGAGAAAACGGATAATGACTCCCAAACACAGCCTTGCTAAGCCAACTAAAAAGGTGCTGGACTTGCCAGAATCTCCCAACCTAAACTCTATGGAGCATCTTTGGAGATCTGAAATGGAAGGTTGAGGTGCGTAAAGTTTCTAACATCCACCAGCTCCATGATGATGACATGCCCTAACTGGGAAACAGAAAAAAAAAAATCAAAATGCAGTAAGTAAAATTGTAAAAAAAAAAAAATTTGCACATATTTTTGAGGGCTGTTTTACTGCTTTCACTGTGCGCCTCCAAATTAAAACCTCTCCTTTATTCGTTGGGTCGGTGCATTGCATCACGGCGATCCCAATCTATATAATTTTTTATATGTGCAATACATTTTTTAATATTAAAAACCTTTTCTACAAAAACAATTCTGCCAAATTCTGACGTTAATTTCATATTAAGGAGTACGGACCTGTGTGCGGGGGTCAGTTTCTGCAGGATGTGATGATGTTTTCTTTGCTACCATTTTGGGGACTGTACAACCTTTTTATAACATTGTATGGTGCAAAATGGTGAAAAAGTGGCTTTTCGGACATTTGGGCGCAATTTTCCATCAAACGGTTTACTGCCGGGAATAACCATTTTTATACTTTGATAAATTGTGATTTTTGGACACAGTGGTGGTCATTTACTAAGGGCCCGATTCACGTTTTCCCGACGTGTTACCCGAATATTTCCGATTTGCGCCGATTGTACCTGAATTGCCCTGGGAATTTGGCGCGCACGATCGGATTGTGGCGCATCGGCGCCGGCATGCACGCGACGGAAATCGGGGGGCGTGGCCGAACGAAAACCCGACGGATTCGGAAAAACCGCCGCATTAAGACAAAAATGTGTTGCGAAAATTACACTTACCTTCACAGGTATAGGCCGGTTGAATTTCAGGGCATTCCAGAGCGCCTCCGGGGAACTTCAGGGCAGCAGCGCCACCTGGGGTCGGGGAGGAACTGACCTTAGTGAATCCCGGGACCCGAATCCCCGCAGAGAACGCGCGCTGGATCGCGAAGGACAGGGTAGTAAATCTGCCCCAGTGATATCAGTCAGATTCAGTTCTAAGAGAAGGGGGTGATTTGAACTTTTAGGGGTTATTATTTCTTTTTTCTTTTAACATTTGTTTTTACTACATTTTAGACCATGAGCAGTGATGGTGAACCTTTTAGAGACAGAGTGCCCAAGCTACCACCAAAATCCACTTATTTAGTGAAGTGCCAACATGACATTTAACGGCAGTAACGTATCGCTTCTGTTCTTCCACATCTTTTCAATCGCGATCGGCCCCATGAGGCAACCAATGCAAATTGAAAGAAAGAGGGCAAATTCAGACTCTCATTGTAGCTTCTCTCCAGGGTCTCTCTGTACAGAAATAATGAAGGGCCCAGCAGGGGAACCTCAAAAAGATTTTGCAGGCCTGTCCACACCTTCTCACTGTTCCCGCAGTTCCAAACAGCCAATGGAGTGTTGCTTAAAAATAGTTCTGAGAGCAGCATCTCTAAAGTTGCCTGGGACTGCAGGAAGATTTGGTGGATTTGTTCCTTTCTGGTGAACTCTGTCCTGGGGCGACAGCCTGAGTGCCCACAGAAATGGCTTTGAGTGCCACTTCTGGCACCCGTGCCATAGGTTCGCCACCACTGCCATAGAGTATGTTAACCCTGGGTGGTATGGTCACTACTGACATATACAGTACTGCAATGCTACAGTAGAAGATATTATTGGAGGTGATCTGTCACGGCTTGTGATACACAGGCTGTGACAGATCCTTCCTAATGACACGTCCTGGAGCAGGGGCGGACTGCCGTGGGAGAATATGAACATTATAGCTCCTACAAGTCTGGAAAACACTTCCTACATCTGGTACTAGGACCTTCAATGGTCCTGAAAAGGCTCTTGTGTACTGAGAGCAGGAGCTGATGTATGAGGATTTCATGGGTTAAGGTCCTTCTCAATTCAAAAGGTGATTTGGACAGCCATGGGTCCCCTAGAAGGACTGGGCCCCAAGGCTACCGCCCATAACTGTCTATGTTATAATCCACTACTGTCCGTCTTCTTGGGGCCAGTCCTTCTAGGGGACCCATGGCTGTCCAAATCACCTTTTGAATTGAGAAGGACATTAACCCATGAAATCCTCATACATCAGCTCCTGCTCTCAGTACACAAGAGCCTTTTCAGGACCATGAAGGTCCTAGTACCAGATGTAGGAAGTGTTTTCAGACTTGTAGGAGCTATAATGTTCATATCACCCACAGCAGTCCGCCTCTGCTCCAGGACGTGTATTAGGAAGGAGCCGTGGTATCACAAGCCGTGACAGATCCCCTCCATAATATTTCTACTGTAGCATTGCAGTACTGTATATGTCAGTAGTGGGACCATACCACCCGGGTTAACATACTCTCTAGGCAGTGGTGGCGAACCTATGGCACGGGTGCCAGAAGTGGCACTCAAAGCCATTTCTGTGGCACTCAGGCTGTCCCCAGGACAGAGTTCACCAGAAAGGAACAAATCCACCAAATCTTCCTGCAGTCCCAGGCAACTTAGAGATGCTGCTCTCAGAACTATTTTTAAGCAACACTCCATTGGCGTGTTTGGAACTGCTGGGGAACAGTGAGAAGGTGTGGACAGGCTGCAAAATCTTTTTGAGGTTCCCTGCTGGGCCCTTCATTAATTCTGTACAGAGAGACCCTGGAGAGAAGCTACAATGAGAGTCTGAATTTGCCCTCTTTCTTTCAATTGCATTGGTTGCCTCATGGGGCCGAACGATTGAAAGATGTGGAGAAAACAGAAGCGATACGTTACTGCCTTAAATGTCATGTTGGCACTCACAGTAAATAAGTGGATTGGTGGTAGCTTGGGCACTCTGTCTTAAAAGGTTCACCATCACTGTCTATGGGTCTAGAAATGTAGTAAAAACAAATGTTAAAAGAAAAAAGAAATAATAACCCCTAAAAGTTCAAATCACCCCCTTCCCTAGAACTGTATCTGACTGATATCACTGGGGCAGATTTACTACCCTGTCGTTCGCGATCCACGGCGCGTTCTCTGCGGTGGATTCGGTCCGGCCGGGATTCATAAGGCAGTTCTCCGCCGACCCCAGGTGGCGCTGCTGCCGCTGAAGTTCCCCGGGAGGCGCGTGGAATGCCCTGAATTCAACGGCCTATACCTGGTGAAGGTAAGTGTAATTTTCGCAACACATTTTTGTCTTAATGCGGCGGTTTTTCCGAATCCGTCGGTGTTTCGTTCGGACGCCCCCGATCCGTCACGTGCATGCCAGCGCGATGCGCCACAATCCGATCGTGCGGCCAAATTCCAGGGCAATCAGGTACAATCGGCGCAAATCGGAAATATTCGGGTAAACACGTCGGGAGGGAAACGTGAATCGGGCCTTAGTAATGACCACCACTGTGTCCAAAAATCACAATTATCAAAGTATAAAATGGGTTATTCCCGGCAGTAAACCGTTTGATGGAAAATTGCGCGCCCAAAATGTCCGAAAAAGCCACTTTTTCACCATTTGCACCATACAATGTTTAAAAAAGGTTGTACAGTCCCCAAATGGTAGCAAAGAAAACATCTCACATCCTGCAAAACTGACCCCCGCACACAGGTCCATACTCCTAATATGAAATTAACGTCAGAATTTGGCAGAATTGTTTTTGTAGAAAAGGTTTTAATTATAAAAAATATTGCAACATATAAAAAATTATAATAGATGGGATCGCCGTGATTGCACCGACACCGAAAAAGGAGAGGTTTAATTTGGAGCGCACAGTGAACAGCAGTAAGAACAGCCCTCAAAAATAGGTTGCAAATTTTTTTTTTTTTACCATTTTACTGCATTTTGATTTTTTTTTTCTGGTTCCCAGTATAGGGCATGTCATCATCATGGAGCTGGTGGATGTTAGAAACATTTACGCACCTCAACCTTCCATTTCAGATCTCCAAAGATGCTCCATAGAGTTTAGGTTGGGAGATGCTTGGCAAGTCCAGCACCTTTTTAGTTGGGTTAGCAAGGCTGTGTTTGGAGTCATTATCCTGTTTCTCCAGTGACTACTAGTGAGTAAAGATGAGCGGACCTGAACTTCCTGTTCGGGTCCGGGGTTCATGTGCGCCCCCGCACAACCTGAACAATTGCTGAAAAGCCCCTTGGACCATTATAGCCAGGCTATGCTAGTAGGGGCGTAAATTTCACGGATTGGTTGATCAGACACCAATCTGGCACAATGGGGCAGATTTACTTACCCGGCCCATTCGGATCCAGCAGCGCTTTCTCTGCACAGTATTCGGGTCCGGACGGGGATTTATGAAGCAGTTCCTCCACCGTCCACCAGGTGGCGCTTCAGCGTTTGAAAACCTCGAACGCGCCGGAATACACCGAGCTGGACCAGGTGAAGGTAAGCGCTTCCCAAGCGACACATTTCGTTTTTTAAATGGGCCGTTTTTTCCGAATACGCCGGGTTTTCGTTCGGCCACGCCCCCCGATTTCCGTCGTGCGCATGCCGGCGCCGATGGCCACAATCCGATCTGTTGTGCGCCAAAATCCGGGGCATTCAGGTACAACGGCGCAAATCGGAAATATTCGGGTAACACGTCGGGAAAACGCGAATCGGGCCCTTAGTAAATGACCCCAATAAATGACGCACCCGAACCCAGAACCCGAAGTTGGGGGACCGCTCATCTCAGTCTCATATTCACTGGAGAAAACAGATGACGACTCCAAACTACCTCCAAACAGCCATTGCCTTGCTAAGACTGGAAGCGCTGCACTGACCAAGCTCTCTGATTTAAACCCTATGGAGCATCTTTAGGGATCTAAAATGGAAGGTTGTAGGAGCGCAAGGTTTCCACACATCATCAGTTTCATGATGTTGACATGGAGGAGGAAGAGGAGTCCAGTGGCTGTAACTGTGACGCTCTAATAGACTTTATGGGACACATTACTAAGGTCCTGTGCAAGTTTTCAGTCTTTCAGACTTTGCATGTTTTTCATGTGCAAACTGTATTTAAGAAGTGTCCGTGACACAAATTCGGGACTGAAGGGGCGTTCCGCTCAGTCGGACCACATGCCAGATCAAACATGCAAAGTCTGACAGAATTGTGTCACATGCCCCATGTTTAAGGGTGCCACCAAAAAAGTTGGTGTTGTAATCTGTCAGAGCAGTGAGGGGGCGCCAGATTCACGAGGAACGGGTGCCACAATCTGAATCTGGCGTCCCCTGCATACTTCACATGCAAACTGCACACAGTACAGACTGCACTGCTCTTGTAGTAAGGGAACCTGTCACCAGGAGACCCATTTTAGCAATCCCCCAGTCCGCACAGAGCATAGTACGTACACTGCCAAAGTGTTTTTGTTAAAAAATAGGTTTTACAGAAAAAAAGATATGGTATTATAGTACTTGCAATGCCAGTGGCTGTGTGACTAGGCACACGTACCTGGGAGTGGCTGGAAAGGAGCAGTTTCCCCCACCCCCACCCTTGGAAACTGCTCCTCCTTTTCACATATATGAATAACTCCCCTTACTCAGGATTGGCTGGAGAGGAAGTGGGGCGTTGCTAAGCCCAGTGATGGGCGTTTTCATATACTTGAAAAGGACATGGAGGGCATTTTCCAAGGGTGGGGGAAACTGCCTTTCCAGCCAATCCAGTGGACGAGGCCTAGTCACACAGCACATGGTATTAAAAGGTACAATATAACATATCTTTTTTTTCTGTAAAACCTTTTTTTTATACAAAAACATTTTGGCAGTGTATGCACTATGCTCTGTGGGGACTGGGGGGAGGGCTAAAAATGGGTCTCCTGGTGACAGGTTCCCTTTAATGTGCCCAGTTGTTCTCACCGCCCTGTGTCTGAGCTATGCGGACACTCTGCATTCTTTATACCTGCCCTGCTGCGGACATGTGCATGGAGCCGTACACTGTGAAGTGTGCCCGGACTACTTTACTTTCTATCAAAGTATCTAATCTTAGGAAAAGATAGACTAAAATACTTTGAAAATGTGATTGGTGTACTCACTTTTGTGAGATACGTAAATCTTATTGCTGGGTTGTTTGATCTAAAGTACATTTTTTTTCTCCACTAGATGGTCTAAAAATGTGATAACCAAAAAATCTCAAGAATCAACAAAATGTTTTCATGTCCAACATGTGGAAGTCTTTTAGTACAACTCCAAACTTCAAAGACACCGACTTATCCACACTGGGTCAAACCCATACCTGTGTCCTGAATGCCCAAAACTTTTATTTGCAAGGCTGACCTTGGCGACATCACAAGTCCACACAGGAGTGAAGGCGTTCACTTGTCCTGAATGTGGTAAAAGTTTTGGTCTTGAGTGGAACCTTATTAAACACCAGAAACTCACATTCAGGACAAAACCTCTAAAAGTTCTCGAGACACTAAAGTTTGGCACTATGGCTGCCTTCAGAAGCATGGAAGATTCACCGTGGAGACTATCGATTCTCTTGCAGTGAATGCGGAAAATGTTTTTCAAAAAAATCACATTTGCTGGTCACCGAGAGTTCACACCGGAGAAGGCCGTACTTATGTGTGGAATGCGGGAGACTTTTGTTCACAATTCACCTTGATAGACTTTAAAATCCACAGGGTGAAAGGTTGTATTCTTGTAAGGACTGTAGTAAAACCTTCATCTCTAAGTCAGGACTTGGTGCACATCGTGGAGTTCACAGCAGCAAACAATTTACCTCAGTGCTCGGAATGTCACAAGAGGTTTCGCACACACGAGAATCTTGTGGAACATCAGACAATAACACGGGAAAAATCTTCATTCTGCCATGATGTGGGACGTCTTTTAGGACCAAATCGAAGCTTTCTGCGCACAGAAGAACCTTTTCAAATTTGTGTTCTCTCATGTGGAAAGTCGTTAAATGGGAAGAAGAACGGCTTGCCGTCCGTCAGAAAACACACACAATGGATAAGCTTCATTCCTGCTAGAGGGCCTCACGTCTTGTGTTACACAGGGCGCCTGCCGAACCATATAGCTGCACATGGGTGGGCCTTATAGCTGCTCTGAGTGTGACAAGAGTTTGATACGAAGAGTCTCCTGGAGAACCATCTAGAGTTCACCCAGGGGAGAGGCCTATAACTGCTCCGGGTGTGACAAGCCAAGCTTCTCAAAGAGTGGCCTGGAGGACCATCATGACTGCCCTTGGGGAGAAGCCTTATAACTCGCTCCGGGTGTGTAAGAGCTTTGATCCGAGAGTCTCCTGAAGAACACATCATAGAGTTCACATGGTGAGAAGCCTTATATGCTCCGGGTGGTGGACAAGACTTGATACTAGAGTGGCCTGAAGAACATCATGAGTTCACCCACGGGGAGAGGCCTATAGGCTCCGAGTGTGACAAGAGCTTTGCTACACAAGAGTCTTCCTGAGAACCATCATAGAGTTCACACCGGGGAGAGGCCTTAAACGGCTCCGAGTGTGACAAGAGCTTTGCTACAAAAGAAGCTCTTTCTCTCGTGGACAGGCCTGCAAAATCTTTTTGAGGTTCCCCTGCTGGGCCCTTCATCATTATTTCTCTACAGAGAGACCCTGGAGAGAAGCTACAATGAGAGTCTGAATTTGCCCTCTTTCTTTCAATTGTATTGGTTGCCTCACAGAGCTGATACGATTGAAAGATGTGGAAGAACAAGAAGCGATACGTTACTGCCATTAAATGTCATGTTGGCACTTCACAGTAAATAAGTGGATTTTGGTGGTAGCTTGGGCACTCTGTCTCTAAAAGGTTCACCATCACTGCTCTATGGGGTCTAGAAATGTAGTAAAAACAAATGTTAAAAGAAAAAAGAAATAATAACCCCTAAAAGTTCAAATCACCCCCTTTCCCTAGAACTGATATCTGACTGATATCACTGGGGCAGATTTACTTACCCGGTCCGTTCGAGATCCAGCGGCGCGTTCTCTGCGGTGGATTCGGGTCCGGCCGGGATTCACTAAGGCAGTTCCTCCGCCGACCACCAGGTGGCGCTGCTGCGCTGAAGTTCCCCGGAGGCGCGCTGGAATGCCCTGAGATTCACCGGCCTATACCTGGTGAAGGTAAGTGTAATTTTCGCGACACATTTTTTGTCTTAAATGCGGCGGTTTTTCCGAATCCGGTCGGTGTTTTGTTCGGCAGACTGCCCCGATTCCGTACACGTGCATGCCAGCGCGATGCGCCACAATCCGATCGTGCGGCCAAATTCCAGGGCAATCAGGTACAATCGGCGCAAATCGGAAATATTCGGGTAAACACGTCGGGAGGGAAACGTGAATCGGGCCTTAGTAATGACCACCACTGTGTCCAAAAATCACAATTATCAAAGTATAAAATGGGTTATTCCCGGCAGTAAACCGTTTGATGGAAAATTGCGCGCCCAAAATGTCCGAAAAAGCCACTTTTTCACCATTTGCACCATACAATGTTTAAAAAAGGTTGTACAGTCCCCAAATGGTAGCAAAGAAAACATCTCACATCCTGCAAAACTGACCCCCGCACACAGGTCCATACTCCTTAATATGAAATTAACGTCGATGGAAGAATTGTTTTTGTAGAAAAGGTTTTAATTATTAAAAAATGTATTGCAACATATAAAAAAATTATATAGATTGGGATCGCCGTGATTGCACCGACCCAACGAATAAAGGAGAGGTTTAATTTGGAGCGCACAGTGAAAGCAGTAAGAACAGCCCTCAAAAATATGGTGCAAATTCTTTTTTTTTTTACAATTTTACTGCATTTTGATTTTTTTTTTCTGGTTTCCCAGTATAGGGCATGTCATCATCATGGAGCTGGTGGATGTTAGAAACTTTACGCACCTCAACCTTCCCTTTCAGATTCTCCAAAGATGCTCCATAGGGTTTAGGTTGGGAGATGCTTGGCAAGTCCAGCACCTTTTTAGTTGGCTTAGCAAAGCAATGGCTGTTTTGGAGTTGTGTTTGGAGTCGTTATTCTGTTTTCTCCAGTGACTACTAGTGAGTTAAGATGAGCGGACCTGAACTTCCTGTTCGGGTCCGGGGTTCATATGTGCCCCGCACAACCTGAACAAATTGCTGAAAAGCCCCTTGGACAATTATAGCCATGGCTAGTAGCTAGGGGCGTAAATTTCCCGGATTGGTTGATCAGACACCAATCTGGCACAATGGGGCAGATTTACTTACCCGGCCCATTCGCGATCCAGCGGCGCGTTCTCTGCACAGTATTCGGGTCCGGACGGGATTTATGAAGGCAGTTCCTCCACCGTCCACCAGGTGGCGCTTCAGCGTTGAAAATCCTCTGAACGCGCCGGAATACACCGAGCTGGACCAGGTGAAGGTAAGCGCTTCCCAAGCGACACATTTTCGGTTTTTAAATGCGGCCGTTTTTCCGAATACGTCGGGTTTTTGTTCGGCCACGCCCCCCGATTTCCGTCGTGCGCATGCCGGCGCCGATGCGCCACAATCCGATCGTGTGCGCCAAAATCCCGGGGCAATTCAGGTACAATCGGCGCAAATCGGAAATATTCGGGTAACACGTCGGGAAAACGCGAATCGGGCCCTTAGTAAATGACCCCCAATAAATGACGCACCCGAACCCAGAACCCGAAGTTGGGGACCGCTCATCTCAGCTCACTATTTCACTGGAGAAAACAGAATGACGACTCCAAACATACCTCCAAAACAGCCATTGCCTTGCTAAAGAAACTGGAAGGCGCTGCACTGACCAAGCATCTCCTGATTTAAACCCTATGGAGCATCTTTAGGGAATCTAAAATGGAAGGTTTAGGAGCGCAAGGTTTCCAACATCTACCAGTTTCATGATGTTGACATGGAGGAGGAAGAGGAGTCCAGTGGCTGTAACCTGTGACGCTCTAATAGACTTTATGGGACACATTTACTAAGGTCCTTGTGCAAGTTTTCAGTCTTTCAGACTTTGCATGTTCTTTCATGTGCAAACTGTATTTAAGAAGTGTCCGTGACACAAATTTCGGGACTGAAGGGGCGTTCCGCTCAGTCGGACCACATGCCAGATTCAACATGCAAAGTCTGACAGAATTGTGTCACATGCCCCATGTTAAGGGTGCACCAAAAAAAGTTGGTGTAATCTGTCAGAGCAGTGCAGGGGGCGCCAGATTCACGAGGAACGGGTGCCACCAATCCTGAATCTGGCGTCCCCTGCATACTTCACATGCAAACTGCACACAGTACAGACTGCACTGCTCTTAGTTAAAGGGAACCTGTCACCAGGAGACCCATTTTTAGCACTCCCCCAGTCCGCACAGAGCATAGTACGTACACTGCCAAAGTGTTTTTGTTTAAAAAATAGGTTTTACAGAAAAAAAGATATGTTATATAGTACCTTGCAATGCCATGTGCTGTGTGACTAGGCACACGTCACCTGGGAGTGGCTGGAAAGGAGCAGTTTCCCCCCCACCCCCCACCCTTGGGAAACTGCTCCTCCTTTTCACATATATGAATAACTCCCCTTACTCAGGATTGGCTGTAGAGGATCAGTGGGCGTTGCTAAGCCCAGTGATGGGCGTTTTCATATACTTGAAAAGGACACATGGAGGAGCATTTTCCCAAGGGTGGGGGAAACTGCTCCTTTCCAGCCAATCCCAGTGGACGAGTGCCTAGTCACACAGCACATGGTATTAAAAGGTACAATATAACATATCTTTTTTTTCTGTAAAACCTTTTTTTTATACAAAAACATTTTGGCAGTGTATGCACTATGCTCTGTGGGGACTGGGGGGAGGGCTAAAAATGGGTCTCCTGGTGACAGGTTCCCTTTAATGTGCCCCAGTGTGTCTCACCGCCCTGTGTCTGAGCTATGCGGACACTCTGCAATTCTTCTATACCTGCCCTGCTGCGGACATGTGCATGGAGCCGTACACTGTGAAGTGTGCACGGACTACTTTACTTTCTATCAAAGTATCATATCTTAGGAAAAGATAGACTAAAATACTTTGAAAAATGTGATTGGTGTACTCACTTTTGTGAGATACTGTAAATCTTATTGCTGTGGTTGTTGTATCTAAAGTACATTCTTTTTTCTCCACTAGATGGTCCTAAAAATGTGATAACCAAAAAATCTCAAAGAATCAACAAAATGTTTTCATGTCCAACATGTGGAAAGTCTTTTAAGCACAACTCCAAACTTCAAAGACACCGACTTATCCACACTGGGTCAAAACCATACCTGTGTCCTGAATGCCCCAAAACTTTTATTTGCAAGGCTGACCTTGGCCGACATCACATAGTCCACACAGGAGTGAAGGCGTTCACTTGTCCTGAATGTGGTAAAAGTTTTGGTCTTGAGTGGAACCTTATTAAACACCAGAAAACTCACATTCAGGACAAAACCTCTAAAAGTTCTCGAGACACTAAAAGTTCTGGCACTATGGCTGCCCTTCAGAAGCATGAGAAGATTCACCGTGGAGACTATCGATTCTCTTGCAGTGAATGCGGAAAATGTTTTTCAAATAAATCACATCTTGCTGGTCACCAGAGAGTTCACACCGGAGAAAGGCCGTACTTATGTGTGGAATGCGGGAAGACTTTTGTTCACAAATTTCACCTTGATAGACACTTTAAAATCCACACGGGTGAAAGGTTGTATTCTTGTAAGGACTGTAGTAAAACCTTCATCTCTAAGTCAGGACTTGGTGCACATCGTGGAGTTCACAGCAGCAACAATTTACCTCAGTGCTCGGAATGTCACAAGAGGTTCCGCACACACGAGAATCTTGTGGAACATCAGACAATCCACACTGGAGAAAAATCTTCATTCTGCCATGATTGTGGGACGTCTTTTAGGACCAAATCGAAGCTTTCTGCGCACAGAAGAACCTTTTCAAATTTGTGTTCTTCTCCATGTGGAAAGTCGTTAAATGGGAAGAAACGGCTTGCCGTCCGTCAGAAAACACACACAATGGATAAGCTTCATTCCTGCTCAGAGGTCCTCACGTCTTTGTTTACACAGGGCGCCCTGAAGAACCATTATAGACTGCACATGGGTGAGAAGCCTTATAGCTGCTCTGAGTGTGACAAGAGCTTTGATACTAAGAGTCTCCTGAAGAACCATCATAGAGTTCACACCGGGGAGAAGCCTTATAGCTGCTCCGAGTGTGACAAGAGCTTTGCTACAAAGAGTCTCCTGAAGAACCATCATAGAGTTCACATGGGTGAGAAGCCTTATAGCTGCTCCGAGTGTGACAAGAGCTTTGCTACAAAGAGTGGCCTGAAGAACCATCATAGAGTTCACAACGGGGATAGGCCGTATATCTGCTCCGAGTGGAACAAGAGCTTTGCTACAAACAAATGATTCTCCTTGAGACCATCATAGAGTCACACCGGGGAGAGGCCTTATAACGCTCCGAGTGTGCAGAGCTTTGCTAAAAGAGTCCCTGAGAACCATCATAGAGTTCACCCGGGAGAAGCCTTATATCTCTCCGGTTGACAAAGCTTTGAATACGAAGATTCTCCTGAAGAACATCATAGAGTTCACACTGGGGAGAAGCCTTATAACAGCCCGGGTTGACAAGAGCTTTGCTACAAAGAGTGGCCTGAAGAACCATGAAAATGTTCACATAATTTAGAGTTGCGTCATATCATGCTCTAAAGCATGTTGTTGGTGTGAGCATGATGACCTCTTTAGTGTGGTGTCAGACTCCATGTTGTAACATTAGGCTGGTCATGACATCACTAGAGCCCGTTCTGATACGAGCCCATATCGAGGAGGAAATAGTTAATATTATATTATATTTCCCATAGGTTATGGATATTATGCAATAAAACTTACCATTCAAATTGAACTAACGGATTGACTTCAATGGCCGACTGTGACACAAATCCTAAGAAATGCATTTGTCTATATAGTCTTTATGTGGACCCATAATGGGGGAAATTTAAAACGCAAGAGATCACTTATATTTTTTTGAGAGAAGCATGAGAAGTTTTAGCAGTTTCAGGGGAAAGGAGATGCGAGAAAATGCGAGCAGAAGATGAATAAATCAACTATAGAGTCAGATAGCGATAAAGAAACTATAAGGTTTCTTGGTTTTCTTGTGGGAAAGAAAGATTTTTTCCGGCATACAGCCTGATTAATTCTGACCTTCTGTCTGTATTCAGTGCTTCTGCCTTTGGATTATGTACTGCGTTTGCTTTCTTAGCTGTGACCCTTCTCTGGAGACTACTTTTCTGTGTTTTCATGCTTTGCACTTTAGTGCAGGAAGGAAACGTCGACTAGTTGTCTCTTTTACTTACTGCTTAGGGGTAAAGTGAGGCAATCAAGAAGTGACAGATGGGTGGGATTATCTTAGTAGCCCAATGCCTCTGTCTGTGTAATCTGTCTGGACCCTGCATTACATTCATCTATTCATAGTACTAGTAAAAAGGTTAAAACACTTCAGTCAAATCAAGTCCAAACTTCATTATTATTGCGTTGATCCAGCAAAATCAAGGCTGATGCCAATTTGGCCCAAACAGGGGAAATTCCTTCCTTCCCATAATATGGCGGTCGAATACTCCTGGATCAACAGCAAACACAATTATTATTGTGTACTATTATATACTTGAGTATAAGCCAAGGCCCCTACTTGTAGCAACAAAAAACTGGGAACACATATTGGGCACATTTACTTACCCGGTCCCAGTGCGATCCCGCGACGCGTTTCTCTGCTGAGATTTCACTAAGGCCGTGCGCGCACCTTGTCCACCATGTGGTCACTGCTGCGCCGAGGTCGCACCGAGTTCACCTTGCTTCTCTTCAGTGCATGTAAGTGGCGTGTCAAGTGCAACAATTTTATTTCTTAAATCCCGCATTTTTTCGTATCCATCGGTTTTCCGACGGCAACTACCCCCCCCCCCCCGACGTTCTGTCGCGTGTCTGCAATCCGATCGCGGGTGTGCCAAAAACCCGAGGCAATTCGGCGCAAAACGGTAATATAGGGAACCTGTGATTCGTTCCCTAAAGTATTAGCCCATTGACTCCATATATGCCTATGGTAGAAGTCCAGAGAATACATTTATTAAATGAGCAGCAGAGCTCCTCTTATCAACAAAATGGCCAGCAGAGCCCCGCTCAGTAGTAAAATGGCGAGCAGCGCCCCTCGGTAGTAAAATGGCCAGCAGCTCCTCTTCCCCTCCCGCTTTTACTTCTCATGGCTGTCGGGGTAGTTTGCTGTCTGTGCGGGCATTACAGACTCAAGCTCTCTGCCGGCAGATCACATATGCCGAGCCAATGCAAGAAGGAAGACAGATAATAAGAGCTGGCAGAAGCCCAGGGGTAAGTACAAAGTTTATTATTTATATGTATATTGAAGGGAATTTAGCTCAAACGATGGGGTCGGCAATGACAAAGCTTTCTCAGTCAGTAGGTTTAAGGTCCAAACTGTACATTTATTTTGCAAACATCCAGCAGCATACAACACCTAAAACTAATTAAAGTGGGGTATTATATGTTGCTGAGTTGCTTTATGGGGTATTATTTGGGTCGATAGGGGGTTGGCCATAGGAAGGGGCATTATACTATGTTTTACGGTGGGGCAATGGGATTGGTTTAGGAATAAAGGAAGGGGCTTTTTGTCAATCTTTCTCTAGCCCAAAAGTTGGGAGTCACTAACCCAGCCAAAGAGTAATTCTATAAACACAGATTCCAGTTCTAAGCTCAAGGGTAATTCTATAGCATGAAATCCGACGGCAGCTGCGGCAAAATCCACCGGATGCGACCAATAACCAGCGCGAGGACCCATGTTTTTAATACCTTCCAAAGCAGCTTGAAAAAGCCCAAAAATCAGAACATGTCCGACAGTAGAAGAGTGCGTGTGCTGACCATTAAATAAGTGATCCCAATGTGTTATTTGTTACCTCGATAATTTTAAGAATCTTGGTCCTCTTGGGAATCCTTTTAAATGATATCGTCCTGGCACCAGTCTAGATGTGATCGTGGGCGCCAGCCAGTTCTATGGCAGCTAGGACTGTAATACAGGGTCCAAATGGCTTGTGCAGGAGGCTCTTTTTACAATAACGAACATCAGACCATCTTAACCCAACTCACGCCCCCTACACCCACCCACTTACAAAAAGACTACACACCCCACCACTCTTCAATCACCTAGAAAACACGCAAGACATACAACCCTCTGACGCCTCCCTCCCTCGCCTACGCCCGGTGACTCAACCCCAGTTCCTGAGAATGACAAAGAGAAAATCAGGTTTTTTTACGGTGGGCCGGCAATGGGATGTCTATAGGAAGGGCGTGTAATCTGTCTAGCCGGAAATTTGAGTATCCCACCCTGCGGAGTGAAACGTTAACTGAGACGGGTCAAAAAGCCGCCCCAGTGGGTACCGGCAGTTAAACACGTGAACAAGGGGGACATCTAATACGCTCCGAAATGCCGACCAATGCGAAATCGACCGATGAACACAAGCCAGCGCTAAGGCCATGGCTAAAACTAGTCCACGCTGTGATGAACACAGTCAGTCGAAGGTACTCACAAATCCGCGTCGTCGAACCTATAGTCCAAGATCCCATGTCGTTATGTACCTCGAATACGAAACCCATGTGAGCCTTTCAGAATGCTGAACATGTCGTCGCGGCCTAAAGCAGTGATATCAATAGTGAAGCGCCCGCCAGTGTCTAACGGAGCTAGGATGTCTTACGGGTACGGCATTTGCCGACGGGCACCGACAACGATTAGGAGAAAGGACCAACGTGAAGCGGTCCTAATTACAAGAGCCTGACTTCCAGTTGCAAGAACCCTTGTTAGCAGAACGGACCTCTGGACAGGGCCGCCGATAGGGCAGTACAACTGGTACTGCCCTATGGGGCCCGGACTCTAAGACACTAGGGGGGGGGCCGCAGGGCCGAATTCTGCCATGAGCAGACCGGATCATCATTGGCGCTATTGGAGCGCTAGCGCCGGGCCCCCCGGTCCGGATTATGGTTGGGGCCCCCTTGGCGCTCCAATAGCGCCGATATTCATGCCTCCTGCTGGGGCCCCCGGCAGTGCCCCGAACTCTCCCGGTAAACGAGGCCAGGACTCGTTCCTTCCGACCGGACGCGTCGCAATCTCCGGCCCGTCCTGTTAGTGCTCGCATGCGCCGGAAACGCGCTCAGCCTATACTGAGAGCGATGTGCGCCGGGGTTTTCTTTCCGGCCAGCATCGACTCCCATGATTAGGATGCGCGGCCCGCGATGACGTCATCACGGTCCGCGCACCCTTTCTCTGCCTTGCCGGGTGACAAAGAAGATGGGGAGCTGAGGTGAGTACAGTTTTTTTTTTTTAAAAGCAAATAGCATAAAACATCATGGTGGGGGCTTATTTAAATATGGGGGCAGAACAGTATATATTCATGGTGGGGGAGGAGGCAGCATTTATAATTCGTGTGGAGGGGCAAGCACATCATTTAATCTGTGGGGGGGCAGCAAATCATTTATTTCCATTGTGGGGGGGGGGGGCAGACACACATTATTATTCCATTGTGGGGGGGGGGCACATATCATTTTCCTTGGGGGGGGGCATCACTCATTTATTCCATTGTGGGGGGAGCACATATTTATTCCATTGGGGGGGGGCAATCACATCAGTTTAATTCCATTGGGGGGGGGGAAAGGATCTTTATTCCATTGTGGGGGGGGCACAATACATTTAATCAATTGTGGGGGGGGGGCAGCATATCATTTAATCATTGTGGGGGGGGGGGGGGGCAGCATATCTTTTATCATTGTGGGGGGTTGTGGGGGGCGGCAATCATTTTAATCATTGTGGAGGGGGGGCAGCATATCATTTAATCCATAGTTGGGGGGGGGCCGCATATCATTTAATCCATGTGGGGGGGGGCAGCATACTCATTTAATTGCATTGTGGGGGGGCAGCATATCATTTAATCCATTGTGGGGGGGCAGCATATCATTTATTCCATTGTGGGGGGGACGGCATATCATTTAATTCATTGTGGGGGGCGGCATATCATTTATTTATTGTGGGGGGCGGCATATCATTTCATTCCTTGTGGGGGGTAGGGGCGGCATAAGTCATTTTATCATGTGGGGGCAGGCATATCATTTCATTCCTTGTGGGGGCAGCATATCAAAGTAAATCAGTGTGGGGGGGGCACATATCAATAATGAGGGGATGTGTTCTATGTGGGGGTAGCGTGCGGTCACTTGTGTTGTGAGGTTTTAGGCCAGCACAGTGTTGTTATCCAGGAGACTTTATACTGTAAGTGACTGTGGTATTTTAGGGGCGCCGGTGGAGATGCTGCACGGAAGCTGAAGATATCTGGTGTATTCAGCAGTGATACGTCATGGATTGGGAACCCGGAATAAAGTCCTCCTGATTGAAGAGATTGTCATCTATAAGGTACTAGATGTCACTAACTGTCTCTCAGATCCTGTAGCAGTCACACAGTTGTCAGGGAGCGGTGTCTGTAGGATGTCAATTGTTAGTAAAGTTTTTCAAGCATTTTCTGAACAGGGAGCGGAATTTGATAAAGATTTTGCAAATCTGAAAGTAATAGATACTGATTGCTCCGTGAATCTGAATTTGCGGTTACTTTGCAAGATCTAGCTGATGTGGCTTCAGGCCAGAGTATAGTTTGAGAACATGGTCCTTGCTGACAGCGTCACAGGACTGCACCCTAAGCCAGTTATAATGCAAGGAAGTCCACAGTGCTTGATTGTGGCAGTGCGACTGTAAGACAAACGATGTCATTACAGTTCACTGCCAGCTCCAAGTGCTCAGAGCTCATGATCATATATGGGTTATGATGTGAGAAAGTGCAGTCCTTGTGATCAGTCAGCACAAGGACCATGTTGCAGACCAACTGTACACTTTTTGGAGCTGCGTGGGACCAACTTGTGTGTGTGCAAATAGAGGCTCAAAGTGATTTGAGTTGGTTAATTTTTTTTACACCTATGGTAAGTTTACATATATTTATAAACATTGGTGCATTTACTTTAATCCATAGATGCTGACGCTTATTTATTGCATTCTTGTGACTCCATAGTAGATCATCATCTAATAAAGTTTATTTTTATGTGGTACATGGAGTATTTTGTCTTTAATATTACCCTTGTTAAAGGGAATCGAGCACCAGGTGCACAGCATAGTACTGAAGGTATCATGCTATGCACCTGATGACCCTGACTTCAGCACTGTAAGTTCCATCAAATGGCCCTCTATGGTGTATCTTTATGCTTTATAAAGAATTATGTTATACCAGCTTAGGAGCAGTGGAGTGCTCCAGTGCACCTAAGGGCTCCTTATGTCACCCAGCGGCCAGTGCCGCGTGATCCGAAATCCCGATACCTGTGCCTGCTCAGCAGCTCTCGTGAATCAGTGTGCAGGTGCTGGGACTTAGGTTTCCTTGGGGCATTGCAATGAACGCCCTTCTTTTCCTTCCCATGGTTCTGAGAAATTATGAAGTCCTGACCCTATGCAGTGATTCACAGAGGTTGCTGAGCAGGCACAGGTACCAGGACTCAGATTACCTCAGGAATGGTGGCAGGGTGACGTAAAGAGCCCTTAGGTGCACTGGACACCCCACTGATTACCACAATTCTTTATTAAAACATTAAAAAGATAGTGGCGGCCCCTAGCAATTGTTGCCTTTATAAATGTGTATTTGTTATATGTTGTTCTGTTAAACACTTTTATGTTTACTGTTCACCATGCTTTAGTTTTTGATGCCATATTTGCACTATAATAAATATACTGTGACAAAAGTATGACTCCTATTAGCAATCTACAGAAGAGTGTGCCTTTCGTAGCAACAGGCCTCAACCCTGTTGTGAAAGGTCACTGCGGGGCAGGAGGCTTGTCGTGTTTTGGGGTGTGTTGGGGCCCAGCACTTTGCTGTATGGGGCCCCGAATTTCCTGATGGCTGCCCGCCTCTGGATACTGGTTAATTTATTGTACTTAGTCCTAGGCTTACAATAATCAGCTGTAGTTATCCACAGGTGTCTGTAATAAGCTTATGTGTTAATATTTATTCTTATGACACCCAACTTTTTAATTCCAATTGTCACAGAGACCAGAAAGTTCTGGCTGGGATTTACAATGATAAAATATACAGTCGACTTACAACAAACTCAACTTATGAACAAACCTACAGACCCCTATCTTGTATGTAACCCGGGGACTGCCTGTATACTGCAATACTAGGTATAGTAGTATACTATATAGGTGATCAGACCCCCTAGTGTTAAAGTACCCTAGGGAGTCTTAGAATACACTTATAGAATAAAACATCTGAGAGTTCAAATCACACCCTTTCCCTAGACTGATCTAAACATAAATAACAATAAAAGCATTGAACATGTGAGTATCACCTCTTGCAAGAAGTCCCATCATCAATGATATAAAACCTGTTATTCCCGTCGGTCGTGACCCTGTAACAGAGAATGGCGCCCAAATGTCCAAAATGCCAACTTTGTAAACACATAAAAATGTTTAATAAAAAGTGATCAAAATGTTGTACAGTCCATAAAATTACATCAATGAAAACGTCATGATTTCCGCAACGGAAATGACCCTTACACAGCCCGGAAATCCATCTGAAAAAGATATCAGCCTCAAAATATGGCGAAATGATTTTTTCTTTTTGGACAAAAGGTTTTCATTTTTAAAACCTATAAAACCAACATAAATTAAGTTTCCGTCTTAATTTCATCACCAACCGACAAACAATAAACTGGAGGCCTCATTTAGAACAAACTCCGTAAAAAGAGACCCACATGAAAAGAGCATAAGAACATTTCCGTCTAGTTCACTGCATTTGGAATCTTTTCCAGTACACGAACGGAAAATGAAATAAATACCGCCACTACCGAAATACCGGAAGTACATTTCTACACAGAAAACAAGCCCACATAAAGTCTCCTACATAAAAAGTGATGGATTTTTAAAGGGAACCTGTCACCAGGAGAGCCATTTTTAGCCCTCCCCCGTCCCAGAGCATAGTACATACACGCCAAAGTGTTTTTGTATAAAAAAATGGTTTTACAGAAAAAAAGATATGTTATATTGTACTTTCATTAGCACCTGTGTGTGTACAGGCAGTTGCCAATTGGGAGGGCTGGAAAGGACATTTCCCCCCCCACCTTTGGGAAACATGTGACCTTTTCAATATAAGATCCCACACTCGGGATTTGGCTAGAGAGGAGCAGGGGCGTCGCTAAGCCCAGTGATGGGTGTTTCATATATTTGAAAAGGTCAAAGCATGGAGTAGCGTTTTTTTAAAAAAAAAAGTAACCACTCTTCGCGACCGCACGTCTGTGTATTCATGGGCTGAGCCCTCTCCATAGCCGGTAAGTCTTTGCCTACAATTGCTAGCAACCGTCGCGGGTGTTTTCACATCCTCA
This sequence comes from Engystomops pustulosus, assembly GCA_019512145.1. Lineage (NCBI taxonomy): Eukaryota > Metazoa > Chordata > Amphibia > Anura > Leptodactylidae > Engystomops > Engystomops pustulosus. Next base: position 75,702 of record WNYA01000068.1, read on the forward strand.
AAAGATAGTGGTGCATGGCGGCCCGCCATCTTACCTGGGATCGCCGTCCCCGTGACGTCATCGATCCGTGTCCATGGAGGTTGGGTCTTCCGAAGACCTGGGACTATTTCGTTTTAAAAACCCCTTCATTTACAATGTACTGATAGCACATTGTAATGAATGAGGGAGGAAATCCCCATATACTGCCATACTGTAGTATGGCAGTAATATGATAGGATCGATCGAGACAACCTAGGGTTAATAAAAAAACCTAAAATTTCAAATCACCACCCCCTTTCCCTAGAACTGACATAAATATAAATAAACAGTAAAATCATAAACACATTAGTATCGACGCGTCCGAAAATGTCTGATCTATCAAAAGATGATAACGTTTTTCAATGCGTTTAACCCTGTACGGAAATAGCGCCCAAAGTCGAAAATGCACTTTTTTGCCATTTGAAAAATATATAAAAAATCTATATAAAGTGATCAAAAATGTATCCTAAAAATGATATATCATTGAAAATATATCATTTCGACCAAAAAATTACACGAACCACCCAGCTCCGTACACCAAAGTATAACACAGTTTATTAGCGCGCAGAAGTTGGTCAAACTCAAAAAAAATATTTTTGTACGGAGGTTTAATTTTGGTAAAGTACGTACGTGAAAACATTATAAACCATACAAATTTGGTATCCCTTAATCGACAGCCCACAAAGAATCAAGTAGGTTCACAAATACCAAGAGTGCCGCGCCTGAGATGTCTCGTCATCGTACGGTCCAAAAAACAAGGGGAAGTGAAAGTCCAAAAACACAACCACTTAAAATGGCATAAATGCGTTTTTTTTTCTTCCCAGTCACGGGCATGAAATACTAAATACTGTCACTAGGAAGTAGATTTGTTACACAATAAGCCCATAACGCACTAGTGACAGGGAAATAAATTGTTACAGCTTGTAGAGGGCATTTAGGAAAAAAACCCGTAAATAGTCAGGTGTGGAGGAGGAAAACAGGGGCGGAGATAAGGTTAATACTGCAGACAAGGCTTAGGGAATAGCGCCCTGTACACACCAGTGATGCGTCGATGTGGGAAACGCACTCCGCTACATGCTGCTCACAGGACCAAGTGTCTCCTGCGAGACCCTTCTGTATTCACATTGAACTTAGATAACCACAAAGCAACACAATTGATAAATATATACAATGTTGACTACGCCGAGCATGCGCGCTACAGCCGTACGACAGAGCGGCCATATTGGTATTGGGCAGAACCTCTCTTGCGCTTGGTCTTTGTCACGTGGTACGCGAGGAGCGGAATAATTAAAGCTGCGCGTCTTCTGGTCTCCTAGGCGACCGCAGAGAGTCACGTGGTGCACAGGGAACGGAAGTTTTTATGCAGCTGGAAGGAGGATTACTTCCGGAGTGACGTGCAGCGGCTCAGTGAGTGCTCAGTGTGAATTGTCACTTATGTGATTCCAACTATGTTCTCCATTGCGTCCGGTCTCTTCCATAGAGAGTCATTGTATAGTCAGTGACACCAGTAATGTGCAGCGCTGTGCTATGGAGAGTCATTGTATAGTCAGTGACACCAGTAATGTGCAGGGCTGTGCTATGGAGAGTCATCGTACAGTCAGTGACACCAGTAATGTGCAGCGCTGTGCTATGGAGAGTCATTGTATAGTCAGTGACACCAGTAATGTGCAGCGCTGTGCTATAGAGAGTCATTGTATAGTCAGTGACACCAGTAATGTGCAGGGCTGTGCTATGGAGAGTCATTGTATAGTCAGTGACACCAGTAATGTGCAGCTCTGTGCTATGGAGAGTCATTGTATAGTCAGTGACACCAGTAATGTGCAGGGCTGTGCTATGGAGAGTCATTGTATAGTCAGTGACACCAGTAATGTGCAGGTCTGTGCTATAGAGAGTCATTGTATAGTCAGTGACACCAGTAATGTGCAGCGCTGTGCTATAGAGAGTCATTGTATAGTCAGTGACACCAGTAATGTGCAGCGCTGTGCTATAGAGAGTCATTGTATAGTCAGTGACACCAGTAATGTACAGGGCTGTGCTATGGAGAGTCATTGTATAGTCAGTGACACCAGTAATGTGCAGGGCTGTGCTATAGAGAGTCATTGTATAGTCAGTGACACCAGTATGTGCAGGCTGTGTCGATGATAGTCTGTGTATAGTCAGTTGACACCAGTAATGTGCAGCGCTGTGCTATGGAGAGTCCTTGTTAGTCAGTGACAAACCAGTAATGTGCAGCGCTGTGCTATGGAAGTCTTGTATAGTCATGACACCAGTAATGTGCAGCGCTGTGCTATGGAGAGTCATTGTATAGTCAGTGACACCAGTAATGTGCAGCGCTGTGCTATGGAGAGTCATTGTATGGTCAGTGACACCAGTAATGTGCAGGGCTGTGCTATGGAGAGTCATTGTATGGTCAGTGACACCAGTAATGTGCAGCGCTGTGCTATAGAGAGTAATTGTATAGTCAGTGACACCAGTAATGTGCAGGGCTGTGCTATGGAGAGTCATTGTATAGTCAGTGACACCAGTAATGTGCAGGGCTGTGCTATGGAGAGTCATTGTATAGTCAGTGACACCAGTAATGTGCAGGCGTGCTATGGAGATCATTGTAGTCAGTGACACCAGTAATGTGCAGTGCTGTGCTATGAGAGTCATTGTATAGTCATGACACAGATGCAGGCTTCTATAGAGAGTCATTGTATAGTCAGTGACACCAGTAATGTGCAGCGCGTGCTATGGAGAGTATTGTCATGCAGTGACACCATAATGTGCAGGCGTGCTATGGAGAGTCATTGTATAGTCAGTGACACCAGTAATGTGCAGCGCTTTGCTGTAAGAGTTTATGTATGGTCATGACACCAGTAATGTGCAGCGCTGTGCTATGGAGAGTCATTGTATAGTCAGTGACACAGTAATGTGCAGCGCTGTGCTATGGAGAGTCATTGTATAGTCAGTGACACCAGTAATGTGCAGGGCTGTGCTATGGAGAGTCTTGTATGTCGTGACACCAGTAATGTGCAGCGCTGTGCTATGGAAGTCATGATGTCAGTGCACCAGTAATGTACAGGGCTGTGCTATAGAGGTCATGTATAGTCAGTGACACCAGTAATGTGCGCGCTGTGCTATAGAGAGTCATTGTTATAGTCAGTGACACCAGTAATGTGCAGCGCTGTGCTATGGAGAGTCATTGTAGTAATCGTGACACCAGTAATTGTCAGCGCTGTGCTATGAAGAGTCATTGTAATGTCAGTGACACCAGTATGTGCAGCGCTGGCTGTAGAGAGTCATTGTATGGTCAGTGACCCAGTAATGTGCAGGGCTGTGCTAGGGAGTCATTGTATAGTCAGTGACACCAGTAATGTGCAGCGGCTGTGCTATGAAGTCATTGTATAAGTAGTGACCCGTAATGTGCAGGGCTGTGCTATGGAGAGTCATTGTATAGTCCGTGACACCAGTATGTCAGCGCTGTGCTATGGAGAGTCATTGTATAGTCAGTGACACCAGTAATGTCCTCGCGTTTGCTGTAGAGAGCATTGTATGGTCGTGACACAGTAATGTGCGGCTGTGCTAGGAGAGTCATTGTATAGTCAGTGACACCAGTAATGTGTCAGCGCTGTGCTATGAGAGTCATTGTATAGTCAGTGACACCAGTAATGTGCAGCGCTGTGCTAAGGGAGAGTCTTGTATAGTTCAGTGACACCAGTAATGTGCAGGGGCTGTGCTATGGAAGTCATTGTACAGTCAGTACACCAGAATGTGGCAGGGCTGTGCTATGGAGATCATTGTACAGTGCAGTGACACCAGTAATGTGCAGGGCTGTGCTATGAGAGTCATTGTATAGTCAGTGACACAGTAATGTGCAGGGCTGTCTATGGAGAGTATCGACAGTCGTGACACCAGTAATGTGCACGCTGTGCTATGGAGAGTCTTTTTATAGTAGTGACACCATATGTCAGGGCTGTGCTATAGAGAGTCATTGTATAGTCAGTGACACCAGTAATGTGCAGGGCTGTGCTATGGAGAGTCATTGTATAGTCAGTGACACCAGTAATGTGCAGCGCTGTGCTATGGAGAGTCATTGGCGGCTGTGATAAGATATTATTTGTATTGGTTCTATTCACATGTTTATTTTTTGAGAATGTTGATAAAGTAGGAAATGTTCATTCCTTGATAATACGGGCTCCTGGGCTCTTTTTCACAGACCTGATACTCTTTGCGCTGGTTGTCCCCACATATGAGTAGCAGCTAGTAGTGTGATAATGCCATGTCTATGTATCTACAGTGCGGACAGCGTCATTCGACCTCTCCCTGAGGATGGACCCGGCCATAGCGGATTATCCAGGACTATATTCAGCCTTGCTGGGACATCATCTCCTGCTGTCTGGAGTGATTTCAGCACATAACATTAGTCTGTCTTTTTGTAAGCATAGTTTAATTTTTTTTCCATTACAGGATACACAGTAGTGAAGACGACTTATGGGGAGATTGTGACCCCCATCAGTCTCCCCCATGTCCCAGGAGGATCAGCAGTCCCAGAGTCCCTCAATGGAGCTCATCACTGACAGCTGAGAGGGAGAACATAAGAAGATCCTGGAGATCACCTATAAGATGATAGATCTGCTGAGCGAGAGGTGAGCGCTGAGGGAATGCTGGGACATTATACAAGGGGTGATGTGTCTGGGTGATGACTGTATCATTGTGGGTGTCAGGTCCCTATAAGGTGTCAGGACGTCACTGTCCATTTCTCCAGGAGGAGTGGGACTAATAGAAGGACACAAGGACCAGTACAAGGACCTCATCATGGAGGACCACCAGGACCCCCCATCCCAGGTAGAGAAATCTCTCTGAATGGAGGTACACAGAGGTCCCTCCGTTTTCTCCATTGTAGTCGAGTATTACACATGTTTTCTACAGTTGAATCCAATAAAGTAATGGACCAGAGAGGTCTCCCAAGACTTCCATATTCCCATCATTGCCCAGGAAAATCCCAGCGTTGTACAGGTACTCATGACCTGAGCAAGGCGGTACTTCATTTCATATGTAGAATAGTGTGAAGGGAGAACTATTTCTTACTTTTTTGAAGGAATGTGAAGATTTCCAGGGATTGAGGCATCGGTGTATACGAAGGCTGCGCGGCAATATAAGATGGAGCTGCAGGTAGGTGGAGAGCTCCAGGTCCCGGTACATCTGACCCCTCTGCAGTACAGACACAACGGGTCCTATGCAGCAACAGACCCTGAGATTCATTCTGGCAAATGATCCAAAACCATTTTGTTATCATTCCACTGTTTACTAAATGGCCACATTTACAGGTGTCTTAGGTGTGGCCTAAGTTTCACCAAAAATATGGAAATGCACCAAAATGTGAGCCCATTTATTATTTGTAACAAAAGATGTAGCCTCCAGCGCCAGACGCTGGCATAGAACCGCCATCATATGGCAACGATGGTAAATCTCCCCTATTAGTAAATGTTACCCTTGATGTCTGATGTTTCTTGCCCCCATACAGAACAGATGCTCTGCTAGGCCCATAGTAGCAGCAGGTTCCCTGTTTTTATGTACAGGCCGTCCCCTACTTAATACTTTTGTGTTTTGAGGAGTATTTTCGGGCCAATAGGAGAACACAAGAAAATATCATGTATAAGTAAGTACCGATGTTAAGAGGCCACTAGTAATACAGGGGGTGTCCTGAAAGAGGGAAAGTTCATTGTCTTGAAACAGTCGGGACCTTTTCCCGCATCTCTGGTGCATTGCCTTTCAATTTTGGAAGATTGTGGGGACATAAAGTGCAGTTTTATTTCAATAAAATGACACTTTTCCGGAACCAAATAGGGTCTGACCTGATGGGTCCATATAATTTTATGGACCTGTTGTATCAAATTTTATCTATTTCTGTTATGGAGCAAAAAACTAGAGGAGGATAATGGACAATCTGTATAAAGTCCACCATGTGAACTCTCTGCGTAGGGCTGGGTTCACCACGCGTGTGGACTATGATTGGAAAGGTCCTCTTGTCAGTGTGGTGGAGCATATACCCAGATGTGGTAATACTGAAGGCTTGCGATCAAAATGGCTGTTGGGGCGGTGCGGCTGTGGAGTGCACCAGCGCCGGTTCCCCTGCACCTGTTATAGTGTAGAACCACATGACGCAGGTGCAGGGATACATAATGCGCCTTTAACTTTATAAATCTCCTCCACCGCGCTTGTTTCTGATTGCAGGAGTTTTGCTGTAAGTGCGTTGGGATTGGGAGAAACCCTCCCCGCTGCAATAAATGGGCGTGAGAGAGTCACATTTGCCTACATTGGAGGAGATTTTTTTATAGGTAAATGGGTGAGAAAAATGACATCCCTCCCTGAAGAGCTAGTAGTCTTGTGTAGATCCTGGTGACAGGTTCCCTTTGAGCACAAGGGATGCAGCCAGAGTGATTGTGATGTGGGGGGTGCTCAGTGGTGCAGACGCTGGGGAGCGGAGAGGAGTATGAGAACTCGCTCACTCGCTGCTGCCGGGTCCTCTACTTTTTGGGTGCTTCTCTACTCCTGGTTCTGGGCCAGTACATAGTACCAAACAGAGCGACACGCAGGGGAGCGATGACTTCTTGGGTCTGTATCTTGTTTCCTGTCACATTATGTGTCTCGTTCTAACTTTTTCTTCTGATGGGGTCTGTACTGTTTTTTGGTCATTTTTGTCTGCTCTTGGGTCCCAATTATTCTTCTATTTTGTCTCTGTACTGTGGTGATTTTCCACTGTTGTTACTAGCGCCGCTCCTTAGTGAGTACTTTACAATGGCTTTCCCCCAGGACACCTACAGTCATTTTCTTATATCTTTCCCAATCCTCTAGGTTCCAGCATCTCGTGAATCTTCTTTGATGGATCTTCCTCATAGTGTCTTTAGCTTCTTCCTTACCGACCCTCAGAAATGGAAAGCGCAATGACCGATGACAGAAAGAATGCTAAAGCTTTTCATAGACGTCATCTACCTGCTCACCAGACAGTGACACATTCTCCCATTTATCTGTGAATTTTACTTTTTTGGCTTTGTCTTAAAAAGAATAAAAAAATAAGAGAATAAAATGGAAAATAATAAAAAAGGACATTCATCTACTAGGGAGAGACCATGATTTAAGTGATGGTTCTCGGTCCACCAGTCAGTGTTTAGAGGGAACCTTATCACCAGATTTGTCACAACCAAACTACAACCCCCTCGGTAGAGGAGTATGTCCTTTTGTATATGTTCCCCATTTTCCTGAGAAGAAAACTATTAATGAGCCAGGTTCAGAGTCTTGAGGGGGAGTTTTATGCCTTTATCTTGGATTATATAGCACTAGAACCATAGTTTTTCATTGGTTCCATAGATCACATATCCGATGCTGTTTGAATTATAAAATCTCTTTCTTCAATGGGATACAAATGGTTCTAGCTGCTGTAGAGCCCAGGATATAGTTGTCTAAGGTGACTCTCCACTTTCAGCTGCTCATATTGGATGGGATTTCACACCCAAAGATGGAATTCTAGAAAGGATATTTCATACCCTCCCTTAGGGGGTAATAAGTTAATGGATAAAAATAGGTGACAGATTCCTTTTAGGTGCTGTTGTTATCAGAGTGACTTCGCGAGGACAATGATCAGTCCCAATGGTCAATGATGCTCCTTTGGAGCGAAGGCTACAGTCCAGGATCCACCGCTGGTGTCCCCCGAGAGGTGAATAAATGTGCACAAAACCTCAGCTTTTACCCCATTCTCATGAACCTCTTAAGACCCCGATAAAGAAGGATTTGTATTAGTAAGTGTGATTTGTGTGTTTGCATCAACAACTACATTAGAAAATGGGGATTCTTTCAATCTAATATTGCTACATTTCATTTATTCACGAAATAGAAAAACAGCAGTATGTGTGTATGTAACAAGCTCTGATTTCGGCACCTTGCACAGTCTTGTTGGGCTTCATATGACAGCACGGGCTTGTGAATGATGGCACCTACTGTCTCCCCATGGACAGGACTACTCTTAGGAGACATCATCTGCGTCATTTGCGGGAGCCCTAGACACAGTCCATTTGTGTCAGAGGGTTGGAGCAGTTCTCAAGCCCCGTGATGGAAGAGAAGAAGGAGACTGAAGATCCTGGAGATCACCACACAAGATCCTGGAGCTGCTGAGCGGAGAGGTGAGCGCTGCAGGGTGCTGGGACATTATACAAGGGTATGTGTCTGGTGATGACTGTATCATTGTGGGTGTCAGGTCCTATAGTGGTCAGGATGTCAGCGTCTATTCTCCTTGGAGAGTGGGACTACATAGAAGGACACAAGACCAGTACCAGGACATCCTGATGAAGGACCAGCAGCCCTCATATCATCTGGTAAGACAATTTTATTGTAAAGGAAGAGCAGCTTTAAAGCAATCTTACCTTCAACAACAATGTGCAAAGCTCGATGTAAGGAGTTTGTCAATGCATTTAGCACAGGAGTTTCACTTCTCCTGGCGGCTTGGAACTACCTCTCCTGCACACTCCTCCTCTCTCCATAGCCTTCTATGTCAGCTGAAGACTCGGGGACCTGCTGTATGTCTAGATATGTCAGCAGAGATTATGTAGTGGCCGTCATATATTATCCTGGAAGGATAAGGGAGCCAAAGAGGTGAAGAAGAAGCCCTCTGCTCGATATATGTAGTACATGGGACTACACAAGCAGTAATACAAGTGGAAAAGTTATCTGAGCATCTCAGTCATCCAGATATTTCCATCTTCTGAGGATTTTATCAATCTTTGTGTCCCGCAGATGGATCCAGTGGAATAATTCGGCACAGATATTTCCCAGGCATCTAAATTCCCAGAGTTGTCCAAGGACGATCCTTCGGTCCACCAGAGCCTCAGGTACAGTAGATAAAGCTGCGAGGTCATCATACTTTGGCTTCTTGAACCTAAAATGAGCATTAGATGAGCATCGGCTGAACCTGCAGATATCTGATTGTATGGGAATTTTTACCTTCCCAAGTCTCCTTGTCTGCTGCTGTGCCGAGTGTAGCTCCGTATGAGGAGTGTGGGAGACGCTGTATGTTAGTTCTTATCTAAATCCATGTTGGTCATCTTCTGTCTTGGCCTCAATTGACCTGAAAGAAGCATTTCGGTGACACACAATGATCTCTCCATCTAAAATCACATCTGTAGAAGATATTTACTTGCATTGGTGTAACTAGAAGCTGATGGGCCCAGTGCAAAGTCTGTGCCGGGCCCCCCCCGACTATAATGTATGGCTTATAGTAATAGTCTTCTCATATGGGAAAGTGACACCATAAGGGCCCCCCTAAACTCTTGGGCCCAGGGCGACCGCAACCTCTGCACCCCCTCAAGTTACGCCCCTGGTTACTTGTGGAATTTTCATGCCTTTTATGCAAGAAAACTGGCACACAAGGCAAGATAAATCCGCCCGTGGTATTAAAGTTGTTTCAAGAGTTGTACAGATCCAAAACGCTCGATAAATCTGGCGCAGGACGCCATAAATTATGGCAGGTGTTTGTCTGACTAGTAACTGCACCGCGCCTGATTTTTATCATCTTTCATCAGGATGAAGACATCATTGATCTCAAAGTTGAAAATTATAGATGAAGAAGAGGAGTTGTATATGATGTGGCGATCCGCAGACCATGAAGAGGAATTCCCGGCAGATTGTGACATTGGTGATCCCTTGTGGTTGTGTCCGGTCCATACATGTGCACCCTATAGCGTGACCACAACTCCATTCACATGGAGTTATATTATGTTACTGTAATCTAACTTTATCATAAGTTGGTAAATTCTCATCATTTTCCACGATCACAGCAAGTTACAGAGGGACAGTCTCTTTCATCTCCAGATTGGAATATGAAGATATCAGACAGCCGCTTCCTGGAAAAGACCTAATGGTCCCAGGTGTCTCAAACCATGACTAGTTGATGTACACTCCATTCCTGGAGTCGCCCTGCTTTCAGACCTCACACAAAGTTCTGAACATTGAAGTGGGAGACTATTTACTTGTTCCCATGGGAAAATGTTTCGTTCCCTTCCTCAAAAATCCATCTTTTCAGACATGAGAGCAACACACACGGAGAAAAGCCTTTTTCATTGTGATAGTGCAGCATCCTATAGCCAGAAGGCGCATCTGCAGAACATCAGGTGATTCATACGGAGAGAAAGACGCTTTTTTCATGTGTCATATGTGGGAAGTGTTTCACGCACAGGTATCCTCTATAGGCTCAGAGATTCACACAGTGAGAAGCCATTTTCCTGTGGCGAATGTGGTAAATGTTTTTCCTATAAATCTTATCTGGTAGAACATCGGAGATTTTCACATGAAGGAAAGCCCTACTCCTGTTCTGAATGTGTAAATCTTTGCCAAAAAATCTTTTTTGTGAAACATTTAAAACATCACTCGGAGAAGAATCTGTTTTCCTGCCAGATTGTGGGTGTGCTATGGAGAGTCATTGGCGGCTGTGATAAGATATTATTTGTATTGGTTCTATTCACATGTTTATTTTTTGAGAATGTCTGATAAAGTAGGAAATGTTCCAGTCCTTGATAATACGGGCTCCTGGGCTCTTTTTCACAGACCTGATACTCTTTGCGGCTGGTTGTCCCCACATATGAGTAGCAGCTAGTTAGTGTGAATAATGCCATGTCTATGTATCTACAGTGCGGACACGTCCATGCTGACCTCTCCCTGAGGATGGACCCGGCCCATAGCGGATTATCCAGGACTATATTCAGCCTTGCCTGGGACATCATCTCCCTGCTGTCTGGAGAGGTGATTTCAGCACATAACATTAGTCTTGTCTTTTCTGTAAGCAATAGTTTAATTTTTTTTCCATTACCAGGATTACACAGTAGTGAAGACGACTTATGGGGAGATTGTGACCCCCATCAGTCTCCCCCATGTCCCAGGAGGATGCAGCAGGTCCCAGAGTCCCTCAATGGAGCATTCATCACTGACAGCTGAGAGGGAGAACTATAAGAAGATCCTGGAGATCACCTATAAGATGATAGATCTGCTGAGCGGAGAGGTGAGCGCTGCAGGGAATGCTGGGACATTATACAAGGGGTGATGTGTCTGGGTGATGACTGTATCATTGTGGGTGTCAGGTCCCTATAAGGTGTCAGGACGTCACTGTCCATTTCTCCATGGAGGAGTGGGACTACATAGAAGGACACAAGGACCAGTACAAGGACCTCATCATGGAGGACCACCAGGACCCCCCATCACCAGGTAAGAGAAATCTCTCTGAATGGAGCAGTACCAAGGGGTCCTCCGTTTTCTCCATTGTAGTCAGAGTTTACATGTTTTCTTGCGGGAGCCCTAGACACAGTCCATTTGTGTCAAGAGGAGGTTGGAGCAGTTCTCAGAGCCCCGTGATGGAGAGGAAGAAGGAGCTGAAGATCCTGGAGATCACACACAAGATCCTGGAGCTGCTGAGCGGAGAGGTGAGCGCTGCAGGGAATGCTGGGACATTATACAAGGGGTGATGTGTCTGGGTGATGACTGTATCATTGTGGGTGTCAGGTCCCTATAAGGTGTCAGGACGTCACTGTCCATTTCTCCATGGAGGAGTGGGACTACATAGAAGGACACAAGGACCAGTACAAGGACCTCATCATGGAGGACCACCAGGACCCCCCATCACCAGGTAAGAGAAATCTCTCTGAATGGAGCAGTACCAAGGGGTCCTCCGTTTTCTCCATTGTAGTCAGAGTTTACATGTTTTCTACAGTTGAATCCAATAAAAGTAATGGACCAGAGAGGTCTCCAAGACTTCCATATTCCCATCATTGCCCGGAGGAAAATCCCAGCGTTGTACAGGTAACTCATGTAACCTGAGCAGAGGCGGTACTTCATTTCATATGTAGAATAGTGTGAAGGGAGACTATTTCTTACATTTTTTTGAAGGAATGTGAAGATTTCCAGGGGATTGATGCATCGGTGTATACGAAGGCTGCGCGGCAATATAAGATGGGAGCTGCAGGTAGGTGGAGAGCTCCAGGTCCCGGTACATCATGACCCCTCTGCAGTACAGACACCGGGTCCTATGCAGCAACAGACCCTGAGATTCATTCTGGCAAATTGATCACAAAACCATTTTGTTATCATTTCCCACTGTTACTAAAATGGGCCACATTTATCAGGTGTCTTAGGTGTGGCCTAAGTTTCACCAAAAATATGGAAATGCACCAAAATGTGAGCCCATTTATTATTTGTAACAAAAGATGTAGCCTCCAGCGCCAGACAGCTGGCATAGAACCCGCCATCATATGGCGACGATGGTAAATCTCCCCCTATTAGTAAATGTTACCCTTGAGTGTCTGATGTTCTTGCCCCCCATACAGAACAGATGCTCTGCTAGGCCCATAGTAGCAGCAGGTTCCCCTGTTTTATGTACAGGCCGTCCCCTACTTAATACTTTTGTGTTTTTGAGGAGTATTTCTGGCCAAGTAGGAGAACACAAGAAAATATCATGTATAAGTAAGTACCATGTGTAAGAGGCCACTAGTAATACAGGGGGTGTCCTGAAGAGAGGGAAAGTTTCATTGTCCTTGAGAACAGTCGGGACCTTTTCCCGCAGCTTCTGGTGCATTGCCTTTCAATTTTGGAAGATTGTGGGGACATAAAGTGCAGTTTTTATTTCAATAAAATGACACTTTTCCGGGAACCAAATAGGGTCTGACCTGATGGGTCCAGTAATTTTATGGACCTGTTGTATCAAATTTTATCTATTTCTGTTATGGAGCAAAAAACTAGAGGAGGATAAGGACAATCTGTATGAAAGTCCACCATGTGAACTCTCTGCGTAGGGCTGGGTTCACACACTGCGTGTGGACTATGATTGGAAATGTCCTTCTTGTGCAGTGTGGTGGAGCATATACCCAGATGTGGTAATACTGAAATGCTTGCGATCAGAAATGGGCTGTGTGGGCGGTGCCGGCTGTGGAGTGCACCAGCGCCGGGTGCCCCTGCACCTGTTATAGTGTAGAACCACATGACCGGAGGTGCAGGGATAACATAATGCGCCTTTACTTTATAAATCTCCTCCACCGCGCTTGTTTCTGATTGCAGGAGTTTTGCTGTAAGTGCGTATGGGATTGGGAGAAACCCTCCCCGCTGCATAAAATGGGCTGAGAAGAGTCACATTTGCCTGACATTGGAGGAGATTTTTTTATAGGTAAATGGGTGAGAAAAATGACATCCCTGCCCTGAAGAGCTAGTAGTCTTGTGTAGATCCTGGTGACAGGTTCCCTTTGAGCACAAAGGGATGCAGCCAGAGTGAGTGTGAGTGATGGTGGGTGCTCAGTGGTGCAGACGCTGGGAGCAGGAGAGGAGTATGAGAACTCGCTCTACTCGCTGCTGCCGGGTCCTCTTACTTTTTGGGTGCTTCTCTACTCCTGGTTCTGGGCCAGTACATAGTACCAACAGAGCGACACGCAGGGGAGCGATGAGCTTCTTGGGTCTGTATCTTTGTTTCCTGTCTACATTATGTGTCTCTGTTCTAACTTTTTCTTCTGATGTGGGGTCTGTACTGTTTTTTGGTCATTTTTGTCTGCTCTTGGGGTCACCAATATTATTTCTGCCTGTACTGTGGTGATTTTCCACTGTTGTTACTAGCGCCGCTCCTTAGTGAGTACTTTACAATGGCTTTCCCCCAGGGACACCTACAGGTCATTTTCTTATATATCTTTCCCAATCCTCTAGGTTCCAGCAGTCGTGAATCTTCTTTGATGGATCTTCCTCATAGTGTCTTTAGCTTCTTCCTTACCGACCCTCCAGAAATGGAAAGACGCAATGAGCCGATGACAGAAAGAATGCTAAAGCTTTTCATAGACGTCATCTACCTGCTCACCAGACAGGTGACACATTCTCCCATTTATCTGTGAATTTTACTTTTTTGGCTTTGTCTTAAAAAGAATAAAAATAAATAAAGAGAATAAAATGGAAAATATAAAAAAAGGACATTCATCTACTAGGGAGAGACCATGATTTAAGTGATGGTTCTCGGTCACCAGTCAGTGTTTAGAGGGAACCTTATCACCAGATTTGTCACACCAAACTACAACCCCCCTCCGGTAGAGGAGTAATGTCCTTTTGTAGTATTCCCCCATTTTCCTGAGAAGAAAACTATTAATGAGCCAGGTTCAGAGGCTTGAGGGGGAGTTTATGCCTTTATCTTGGATTATATAGCACCTAGAACCATAGTTTTTCATTGGTTCCATAGATCACAATCCTGATGCTGTTTTGAATTATAAAATTCTCTTCTTCAATGGGATACAAATGGTTCTAGCTGCTGTAGAGCCCAGGATATAGTTGTCTAAGGTGACTCTCCACTTTCAGCTGCTCAGATATGGATGGGATTTCACACACAAGATGGAATTCTAGAAAGGATATTTCATACCCTCCCTTAGGGGGTAATAAGTTAATGGAGTAAAAATAGGTGACAGATTCCTTTTAGGTGCTGTTGTTCATTCAGATGTGACTTCCGAGGACAATGATCAGTCCAATGGTCACATGATGCTCCATTGGGAGCAGAAGTGCTACAGTCCAGGATCCACCGCTGGTGTCACCCCGAGAGGTGAATAAATGTGCACAAAACCTCAGCTTTTACCCCATTCTCAGGAACCTCTTAAGACCCCGATAAAAGAAGGATTTGTATTTAAGTGTTGATTTGTGTGTTGCATCAACAACTACATAGAAAATGGGGGATTCTTTCAATCTAATATTGCTACATTTCATTTATTCCACGAAATAGAAAAACAGCAGTATGTGTGTATGTAACAAGCTCTGATTTCGGCACCTTGCACAGTCTTGTTGTGGGCTTCATAGTGACAGCATCGGGCTTGTGAATGATGGCACCTACTGTCTCCCCATGGACAGGACTACTCAGTAGTGGAGACATCATCTCGTCATTGCGGGAGCCCTAGACACAGTCCATTTGTGTCAAGAGGAGGTTGGAGCAGTTCTCAGAGCCCCGTGATGGAGAGGAAGAAGGAGCTGAAGATCCTGGAGATCACACACAAGATCCTGGAGCTGCTGAGCGGAGAGGTGAGCGCTGCAGGGAATGCTGGGACATTATACAAGGGGTGATGTGTCTGGGTGATGACTGTATCATTGTGGGTGTCAGGTCCCTATAAGGTGTCAGGATGTCAGCGTCTATTTCTCCTTGGAGGAGTGGGACTACATAGAAGGACACAAGGACCAGTACCAGGACATCCTGATGAAGGACCAGCAGCCCCTCATATCATCTGGTAAGACAATTTTATTGTAAAGGAAAGAGCAGCTTTAAAGCAAATCTTACCTTCAACAAAAATGTGCAAAGCCCAGAATTAAGGAGTTTGTCAATGCATTTTATGCACAGGAGTTTCACTTCTCCTTGGTGGCTGGAGACCTACCTTCTCCTGCACACTCCTCCTCTCTCCATAGCCTTCTATGTCATCTGACGACTCGGTGACCTGCTGTATGTCTAGATATAAATCAGCAGAGATTATGTAGTGGCCGTCATATATTATCCTGGAAAGGATGAGGGAGCCAAATAGGTGAAGAAGGAAGCCCCCTGCTCCGATATGATGTAGTACATGTGACTACACAAGGCAGTAATACAAGTGGAAAAGTTACTGAGCATCTCAGGTCATCCAGATATCTCCATCTTCTGAGGATTTTATCAGTCTTTGTGTCCCGCAGATGGATCCAGTGGAATAAATTCGGCACAGATATTTCCCAGGCATCTAAATTCCCAGAGTTGTCCAGAGGACGATCCTTCTGTCCACCAGGAGCCTCAGGTACAGTAGATAAAGCTGCGAGGTCATCATACTTTGGCTTCTTGAACCTAAAATGAGGCATTAGATGAGCATCGACTGAACCTGCAGATATCTGATGTGTATGGGGAGATTTTTACCTTCCCAAGTCTCTTGTTCTGCTGCTGTGCCGAGTGTAGCTCCGTATGAGGGAGGTGTGGGAGACGGCTGTATGCAAGTGCTTATCTAAATCCATGTGGTCATCTTCTGTCTTGGCCTCAATTTGACCTGTAAAGAAGCATTTCGGTGACACCACAATGATCTCTCCATCTAAAATCACATTCTGTAGAAGATATTTTACTTGCAGTGGTGTAACTAGAAGCTGATGGGCCCCAGTGCAAAGTCTGTGCCGGGCCCCCGACTATAATGTATGGCTTATAGTAATAGTCTTCTTATATGGGAAAGTGACACCATAAGGGCCCCCTAAACCTCTTGGGCCCGGGTGCGACCGCAACCTCTGCACCCCCTCAAGTTGCGCCCCTGGTTACTTGTGGAATTTTTCATGCCTTTTATGCAAGAAAACTGGCACACAAGGCAAGATAAATCCCGCCCGGGGTATTAAAAGTTGTTCAAGTTGTAACACGATCCAAAACGCTCAATAAATCTGGCGCAGGACGCCATAAATTATGACAGGTGTTTGTCGTAGACTAGTAACTGCACTGCCCTGATTTTATCCTTCATCTTTCATCAGGATGAAGACATCATTGATCTCAAAGTTGAAATTATAGATGAAGAAGAGGAGTTGTATATGATGTGCGATCCGCAGACCATGGAAGAGGAATTCCCGGCAGATTGTGACATTGGTGAGTCCCTTGTGGTTGTGTCCGGTCATACATGTGCACTCCTATAGCGTGACCAGCAACTACATTCACATGGAGTTATATTTATGTACTGTAATCTAAACTTTATCATAAAGTTGGTAAATTCTCATCATTTTCCACAGACAACAGCAAGTTACTAGAGGGACAGTCTCTTTCATCTCCAGATTGTGAATATGAAGATATCAGACATCAGCTTCCTGGAGAAGACCTGATGGTCCCAGGTGTCTCAACAGGACTAGTTGATGTACATCCATTCCTGGAGCCCTGCTTTCAAGACCTCACACAAAGTCCTGAACATGGAAGTGGGAGACTATTTGCTTGTTCCCAATGTGGAAAATGGTTTCCTCAAAAATCTAATCTTTTCAGACATGAGAGAACACACACAGGAGAAAAGCCTTTTTCATGTGATACGTGCAGCAAATCCTATAGCCAGAAGGCGCAACTTGTAGAACATCAGGTGATTCATACGGGAGAGAAGCCGTTTTCATGTGTCATATGTGGGAAGTGTTTCACGCACAGGGCTATCCTCTATAGACATCAGAGAATTCACACAGGTGAGAAGCCATTTTCCTGTGGCGAATGTGGTAAATGTTTTTCCTATAAATCTTATCTGGTAGAACATCGGAGATTTCACATGAAGGAAAAGCCCTACTCCTGTTCTGAATGTGATAAATCTTTTGCCAAAAAATCTATTCTTGTGAAACATTTAAAACTTCACTCGGAGAAGAATCTGTTTTCTTGTTCAGATTGTGGGAAATGTTTTACCAAGATATCATCACTTGTAAAACATCAAAGAATTCACACAGGAGAGAAACCGTACATGTGCTTAGAATGTGGGAAATGTTTTTCCAAGAAGTCCGTTCTCATTGACCATCGGAGAATTCACACAGGAGAGAAGCCGTTCCCGTGTTTACAGTGCGGGAAATGTTTTTCTAAGAAATCAGGTCTTATTAAACACCATCGTACTCACACAGGGGAGAAGCCATTCCCGTGTTTGGAATGTGGGAAGTGTTTTTCACAAAAATCGGGTCTTGTTAAACATCAGAGAATTCACACAGTAGAGAAGACCGTAGCCTGTTTGGACTGTGAAAACGGTACATGTATCCACCCTGAGAAACACCAAGTATTTGACAAAGAGGTCAGGCCGTTTCCATGTTCAGAATGTGGTAAAAGATTTACCCAGAAAGCATATCTTGTCAAACATCATAAAATTCACACTGGGGAGAAGCCGTTTTCATGTACAGAATGTGAAAAACGCTTCATGCTAAAAGATCATCTGGAGCGACATCAGAGAATTCACACAGGGGAGAAGCCATTCTCTTGTTCTGAATGTGGGAAAAGCTTTACCCAGAAAAAATCCCTTGTCGAACATCACAAGACGCACACCGGCGAGAAACCGTTTTCTTGTTTAGAATGTGGCAAAAGCTTTACACGCAAGTGTCAGCTTGAAATTCATCAGAGAAGCCACACTGGGGAGAAGCCTTTTTTATGTTCAGAGTGCGGTAAATTTTTTATTCAGAAATCCGATCTTGTTAGACACCAGAAAATTCACCCAGGAGGGAAGCCCGCAGATATTGGGAATGCTGAAGTTCATCGGAGAAGTGACAGAGACGAGCGGCCATTTTTATGTTCAGAATGTGGCAAGTGTTTCACCCAGAAATCCTATCTCGTAAAGCATCAAAAATTTCACACGGGGGAAAAACCATATTCTTGTCCAGAATGTGGGAAATGTTTTACTATGAAATCAGGACTCGTTGAACATCAGAAAATTCACACAGGAGTGAAGCCATTTTCATGTCCAGAATGTGGCAAATGTTTTACACGAAATTCTCAACTTGAGATGCATCGGAGAACTCACACAGGGGAGAAGCCATTCTCCTGTTCAGAATGTGGCAAGTGTTTTATCCAGAGATCTGATCTAATTAGACATCACAGATTAACACACTAACATCTCTATGCTCTAAAGTTTCCAGTGTCTCTTCTTGCGTATTGGATTAACCCTGACTCTCTACACTTCCCAAGTTATTTTTACGTGAACATAAGGGATAACTGGAGTGTTTCTTCTCATACAAAGCTACTGGAGAGAGGTGTAATTTATCTGTGGGCAGGACTGTGAAATATGGATTTATTTCCAGATTGTACACACAAAGATGTGACTAGACATACTCAGTAAGTAGCACTGGCTCAGTATTGCATATCACAGCTGCTGACAATTCCCTGTGCACTGAGGGAGTTTTCCCACACTGCTGTGCTCTCTAGGTGTCCACATTGATCTGTTCTCTTTCAGGGTAAGACAGAGTGAGATACACAGATCTACAGAAGCAAACCTAACACAGTCTGCATGTAATATCTCCGACGTTCCCGCTAAGACTAAGTGTCTTGTTTCTGGTTTCATGTATTTAAAGGGGGTAATTAAATCCTGGATTTTTTTTTTTAAGAACCACTACAATGTGTATAAAATTTACCAACTGCAAGTGCACTTTTCATTCATTCTTCACGTGATCGGATCATTGCAGCCTTCACTGACAGGAACATTACGGTGGTGATCACTGCGGCCATTCACTGACAGTAACACCGCTGAGGCGATCACTGGCGCCATTCACTGACATTAACACCGCTGAGTGATCACTGCCGCCATACACTTGACAGTAACCATCTGCTGAGGTGATCACTGCCGCCATAATACACTGACAAGTAAACAACCGCTGAGGTGATCACTGGCGCCATTCACTGACAGTAACAACCCTGAGTGATCACTGGCGCCATTCACTGACATTACAACACGCTGAGGTGATCACTGGCGCTGTTTCACTGACGTAACAACCGCTGAGGTGATCACTGGCTGTGCCGCCATTCACTGACAGTAACATCTGCTGAGGTGATCACTGCCGCCATTCACTGACGTAACATCCCTAGTGGTGATCACTGCCGCCATACACTGACAGTAACATCTGCTGAGGTGATCACTGCGCCATACACTGACAGTAACATCTGCTGAGGTGATCACTGCTGCCGCCGCCATACACTGACAGTAACTCTGCTGAGGTGATCACTCGCCGTCCATACACTGACAGTAACAACCGCTGAGGTGATCACTGGCGCCATTCCTGACAGTAACAACCGCTGAGGTGATCACTGGCGCCATTCACTGACAGTAACACACAGCTGGAGGGGATTCCTGGCGGCCATTCACTGACATGTACACCAGCTGAGGTGACACTGGCGCTGTTCACTGACAGTAACAACCGCTGAGGTGATCACTGCCCGCCATTCACTTGAAGTACATCTCTAGGTGATCACTGCGCCTTCACTGACAGTAACATCCGCTGAGGTGATCACTGCCCGGCATACACTGACAGTAACATCTGCTGAGGTGATCACTTGCCGGCCATACACTGACAGTACCATCTGCTGAGGTGATCACTGCCCGTCCATTCACTGACAGTAAATCCGCTGAGGTGATCACTTGCCGCCATACACTGCCAGTAACCATCTGCTGAGGTATCACTGCTGCGCCATAACACTGCAGTAAACATCTGCTGAGGTGATCACTGTGCCGCCTTCACTGACAGTAACATCTGCTGAGGTGATCACTGCCGCCATTCACTGACAAACATCCGCTGAGGTCACTTGCCGCCATACCTGACAGTAACAACCGCTGAGGTGATCACTGGCGGCGTTTACTGCAGTAACCACCGCTGAGGTGATCACTGGCAAACTGTTCACTGACGGTAACTACCACCGCTGAGGTGATCACTGGCGCCGTTCCACTGACAGTAACAACACCGCTGAGGTGATCACTGGCGCGTTCACTGACAGTAACAAACCGCTGAGGTGATCACTCCCGCCATAACACTGACAGTAACATCTGCTGAGTGTCACTGCTGCCGCCATTCACTGACAGTACAACCGCTGAGTGATCACTGCCGCCATACACTGACATGTAACATTGCTGAGTGGATCACTGTGCCGCCATTCCTGACAGTAACAACCGCTGAGGTGATCACGTGCCGCCATTCCACTGACAGGAACAATCCGCTGAGGCGATCACTGGCGCCATTCACTGACATAACCACCGCTGAGGTGATCACTGCCCGCCATTCACTGACAGGAACATCCGCTGAGGTGATCACTGGCCCATACCACTGACAGTAACATCTGCTGAGGTGATCACTGGCGGCATTACTGACAGTAACCACCGCTGAGGTGATCGCTGGCGCCATTCACTGACAGTAACATCTGTCGAGTGATCACTGCCGCATACCTGAGGCTATATTCCACCAGACGTATGGGGGACTATATACGTCCTCCGTATATACGGCCGATATATGTCCCCCATACACTTCTATGGGCGCACGGCACCCTACGGAGCGGTACGGTCGCCCGCACACGTGCGGCACCGTCCTTCCGTACCCGGTGAAAGAATAGGACCGCTGTTCCTAGTCGTTTCCGGGTAATACCGGGCACCGTGCCGCGCATAGAGTGCTATGGAGAGGGGCGGGGTTAAGCGCGCTCACCTCCCCTCCTCTCCCCTACCCCGTACCTGCCGTTGCCCGCTACGGTACGGTACGGGGCGGGCAACGGCAGTGTGAATAGAGCCTGAACAGTAACAATCCGCTGGAAGGTGATCCACCGCCATTTCACAATCTTCCGTGACAATCCGCTCGATGATCCTGCCTGTCCATTCACGGTTGAATTGTTTTTTTTTTTTTGGCACTCATGTGATGGATCACTGGGCCTTCAGGTTTGCTGCCAGTATTTCTGGCGTGACCACTGCCCGCCTAACACTGACAGTACACAACCCCGCGGGTGACGGTTTAACTACTACCTCCTGCCGCCATTGCACGACAGGACATCTGGCTTGAGGTGGATCACTGGCGCCATTCCAATTTTCCTGACAGGTACCATCTGCATGAGGGTATCAGCCGCTCAACTGACATTAAAACATACCTCGAGTGATCACTGCCCATATCCGCCTTGCCGAAGAACATTGGCTGAGGTGCATCACTGGCACTTGCCCAGTGCAGCTTCAACTGCCAGGAACCAATCTGCCGGGTGATCACTGGCGCCATTTCACTGAACAGTAACCATCTCTGAGGGGATCACTGTGCGCCAAATTCTTCTGAACGTAACTGCTGAGGGATCACTGCTTCCATTCACTGACATCCGTAAACAACCGCTGTGGATCATGGCGCCATTCTCTGTACAGTAACTTCTTCTGTGAGGGGTGAATCACTTGCCCGGCCATTTGCACTGACACGGCAAAACACGCTGAGGTGTGATCACTGCTCCGTTCACTGACAGTGATAACACGCTGAGGACATGCCTTCGGCAGTAACCGAATTGCTGATGCACTGAGCGCCAATTTCCTGACATAAAAAACAACGACGCTGAGGTGCTACTCCGTTACTGTTCGATACAGTCCACCCTGGGTACATCGCATCACTACATAACAACGCAGTATCCTGTCCCAATAGTATTAGTATAAAACAATTGATATAATTTTAAATCGGATAACAGAAAAATAAACTATGGGACTAAAATGTGAGGGGTTACGATGTTTTTTTTATTATTATTTCTGTTTTATAAATTACAAACGTGAAAAAATATATTCCATATAATATTCTACTTTTAATTAAACATAATGTTCTTTTACACAACACACGCTAGATAATAAAACTTCTAGCTCACAGACCTAATTTCACACCGCTGTACCAACTTCACACACGCTACAGTCCTGAGGGGTAAAAAAGGAGCGCGAATCCTCCGCTCAACCTGTCACGCAACCACTGGCCAGTCAGGTGCTGTTTCCCAGGCAGAACAGCCACTTGGCTGCTCAAAAAGAGTCGGAAATTCCACTCATGAGGGAAAGTCCATGATGTCCATAATATCATGGTCCCCCCTCCGAGGGTCCCTGGGTGCAAGACTCCATGGTATTATATAACATACGTTATCTTAATAACACTTAAAAAAAACCACAAAAGTGGTTTAAACAATGTATTTTTTTTTTTTTTTTTGGTGGCTCAAAGCCCGCCAGGGCCATTTTTTTTTTTTTGTTTTTTTTTTTTTTTTTTTGGGGTTTTTTTGTTTTTTTTTTTTTTTTTTTCGAGTTTTCATTGTTTCACATTCTCCCCACTTCAAAAATCCATAACTTTTTTTTTTATTTTTTCCATGTAAAAGGCTGAAGAGCTGTGTGAGGTAACAAATTGCACTACATAGTGGATGGTTCCATGCCATGTACAGCGGTCCCCTACTTATGAGGCACCCGACTTACAAGACAACCTATAGTTTACAGACAGCCCCTCTGACCTTTGGTGACCTCCTCTGGATGCTTTACTATATCCCAGACTGCAATGCCCAGCTGTAAGGTGTCTGTAATGAAGCTTTTATTGATAATCCTTGGTCCTATCACAGCAAAAAATGTTTAAACTCCAATGTCACTGGGGCCAATTTTTTTTTTTCTCTGGATTCACAATTATAAAATATACAGTTTCGACTTACATACAAAATTCAACTTAAGAACAAACCTCCGGCCCCTATCTTGTACGTAAAAATTTCAAAATGCACTGAAAATAGTGAAAAAAGGGCGTTTCAGTCGTATTTTTGTGGGCTTGGATTCACTGTGCACCCCAAATGACAGTCTACTTCATTCTTTGGGTCGGTGCAATCACGGGGATACTAAATATGTACAGGTTTCAGCTGGCGCTAATAACTTTTTTCATACTTCGAGCATGGTGTGCCACTGGCTCATTGTAACAAATCCTAGGAACCAGACAGCCTTGGGTTATTGTAAAGTCGAAAAAATCTCCACTCTTCAGCCATAATAAACAAGGAACCACCTTATAAAAATACTTCACAATGGCTACACATGTCTTAGCTATTGTTTTAAAAAAAAAAAAATGTACAAAAATCTTCATAAATAAAATACAGTTGGGAAAAAAAAAAAAAACTTCACCACCTCTTGAAACAAAACCCCGCTTTTCATCTAGACCATCTCATTCCCTCCAGAAATGAATAACTACCGTATATACTCAAGTATAAGCCTAGCAGTATATTATAACCACCAATAAAAACCAGCAATTAAAAAAAAAAACACCAATTACACCATTGGTCCAGTGCCTGTCCCCATAGCCTGATGCTACCCCCACCATGTGTCACTGCTGGGTTGTATTTTTGAAGGTGAGAGCGGCGCCAGTTTTTCTCGACCGCGTTTATTTATTACCAAAAAGTTCAATCTTTATCTCGCAGACCAGAGAATTTTTATGTCTCTAGTCTGGGACTCCTTCATTGTGTTTTATCCACTGTTATGCAACTTTCATATTTCTATTCTATGAAGCTCAGCCACAGTGATCTTGGATTCTCTTTACCTCTCTCACCAAAGTTTCTCTCCCATGATTAGTTTGGCTGGACAGCCAGGTGAGAAGAGTTGTGTTTGTCCCAACACTTCTCTTTGACTTAAGGATTATGGAACCCCCTGTGCTCTTAGGAACCTTGAGTACTGCATACATCTTTTGTAACCTTGATCTGTGCCACAATTGTGTTTCTCTTAGCTCCTTGGGCAGTTCCTTAGACCTCATGATTCTCATGGCTGTGTGACATGCACTGTGAGGTTTTATATTAGAAATTCCAATCATTTAATTAAACACAGATGAAACTCCAATGAAGGAGTAGAGGTATCTCAGGGAGGATCAGAAGAAATACTCATAATGTTTCACCGCAAAGGTTCTGAATACTTATCACCATCTTAATAGTTTTTTTCTTCAGTTTTTTCTTGGTGAATAATAGCAAAAATATCTACATTTCGTTTTTTTCTGTTAAGATGGGTGCAGAGTGTACATTAATGAGAAAAAAAAAAACTTTTTTGATCTTACCAAATGCTGCAATGAAATAAATGTGAAAAAATAAAGGGGTCTGAATACTTTCCATACCCACAGTAATGGATGGATGCATAGAAAATTTTCCTTTCATTTGTGATCTAAGGATTTGCCAGGGTTTGAACAACATTTATTGGTCCACAGCCACATTGTCATACTACTCGACTTTACCAGCCGCATCAGTAACCAATTCCCTAGATCAGCGATGGGCGAACCTTTAGATACGAGTGCCCAAACTACAACCAAACCCACTTTTATATTGCAAAGTGCCAACATGACATTTGAGCAGTAACCTATTGATTTCTGCTGTATCACAAGTTTCAATCATATTGGCGTCCTGAGGCACCAATACATAGAAAACAGGAGAAATTTGGATTGTAGCTTCCCTCCGGCTCTCCTGAACAGGAAAATCAGGGGACCCAAAGCAGGAGCTCCAAAGATATATCCATCTCTGCCCACACCTTCTCGCGCTCTTCCTGTAGTCCTGGTAGCCAAGGAGTGTCCTACTTTTAAAATGGCCGTCCTGGCTGTCTTGGCCTGAGTAGAGTGGGCGAATCGATTCTAATGATTCTAACGTGGTTAGAATTTCAGAGAAAATTTGATCGTCCACGAGCTGAAGTTTATGCTGATTCGTGGGAGCGAGTTGTTTTTTTTCCCCTCATGTTTCTGCTAAACGGGCGGGCGCAGAAACAACATATTATAGTGGGTGCAGAGAATCTGGGGAAGGAAAAGGTAACACACCCACCCCCGATGACCATCTGCGTACCTGCAAGCCATCAGCGACCGGCAAAGGGACAGAGATGTCACATGTGATGCCTCCCACGTACAACCATGCCATCCCTGAGCATACCTATCTCATTGCACATTCGTTTAGCGTCCAGCTGCTGCTATTGTGCTGTGCGATTCTTGCTGCAATCCCTCGCTGTTCTCTTAAGGGGGATCTGTATACCCCAAATAGCAGTTTCTATTTAGTGACAAAATCGAATAGGAAAAAATTTTGTTTGACTTTCATGCATCTACAATTAGTGAGCTGTCAGTTGTGGGGTATCTTATAACGCACATTGCAATACCTTTTTGGGGGCTCTAGTTAACAGCCAGATTTACGTGTCAAATCCACGTGGTTTAATAAACCACTATGTCAGACAGAAAGGTGGCGGTGGAGCAGGCAAAGGTGGCACACAGTAAGGGGATGTCGCAGCAGGGGTGACTCTGTGGGCCCAGAACTGCCGTTGTCACTAGTGGCATGTGTTGATCACAACCCAAGGTTGTTGAATGGTTTGACCAGTCATCCATTCCTCAAATATAACATCTGACAACCCCCACCAAGAGTCCGTAGGTTTCCTCTTGATAACAATTAGTTGGCATGGCCCAGGAGCAGGTCAGCGGCCCTCACCTGTCCTCAACCAGGCTCTGTCCCTGTTTCCTTCCTGCAGCCAGAGAGCTACTAGGTGGTCTGGGCTCAGCGCCACTATTCAGCAAGGACGAAGTGTTTTAGGACAGTCAGCAGCTGCTTTGCAGTGAAAGGTGGGGCAACTTCCGCTGCTTCCTGCATAGGCAGGCCTGCATACTGACACCGGTGAGGAGAGTAGCAGTGACCGGGAAATGCAAATTGGTGATGATGTAGCCGTCGCCTTGGAGCCGGTGTAGTCAGGGATTAATCATCGTCGGCGAAGAGAGTGTCAGCTTGCGGAGCAGGCAGCAGTCGCTACTGTGGCTGTGAGTCAGCAGGGTGGCAGCATTGGAGCACACAGTTGGGCCGCTGCCTAGGTGCGCCATTGTCCACCTCTGTCACGGTCTGACCGGGGGATTCCTGGCAGTCATTGCTCACTACTACTACCCACGGGTGCTTCGGGGGCTTGGGGGGTAGGAGCAGTAGCAGTTCCATCAACATCGCTTATTGAGGAGGGTAGCCGCCAGCGCATCAGCAGGACATGAACGCAACCCCTGCAACCACAGGTGGTGGGTCCTACTTGGACAGCACTTGTACCCACCAGGTCGAGGAGATCCCATGGACTAACTGGCAGCCAAACTTGATGCGTGGCTGTAACTTGCCGGAGTTTGCAGTAGAGAAGCTGTCCTCGCCGGCCATAGTGTGTGCATCAGAGCGGGTTTTCAGTGTGGCGGGGGCCCATCGTTACCCCCCGGAGAACCTGCTGTCCACCCGTATGTGGAAGACTGACCTTTGTCAAGAATCAGGCCTTGGATAGGCCAGGATTTCAACTCACCATGCCTAATGCTCAGATTAAGATCAGCCATGACACCTCTCCAAACGTTGAAGAAATGAGTCGGGTTCTAACTAACCTGCCTCCAGCTACTATTCTGATGCTGCCACCCCCTGAGCCACACATCTGCTGCTAGTTGCACCATCTGCCTCCTACCATCTTTACCAGGGACTGGAATTGTCCGCCACCTCCACACTAATCATGGTGCCACTCTTGCGGCTCCTGCTGCTTCTGATGCCACCTTCACACAATATCATTGTGCCACTCTGCGGGCTCCTGCTGCTGCTGCTTCTGACTCCGCCTTCACCTATATATTATATGCCACTCTGCGGCTCCTGCTGCTGATGCCACCTTCACACTATAATCATTGTGCCACTCTGCCCTCTTTGCTGCTTCTGATACCACCTTCACATATATCATTGTGCCACTCTGTGGGCTCCTCCTGCTGCTACTGATGCACCTTTACACTATATCATTGTGCCACTCTGCGGGCTCCTGCTGCTGCTGCTTTGATGCCACTTTCACACTATAGATTGGTGCCACTCTGCGGGCTCCTGCTGCTTCTGATGCCGCCTTCACACCATATCATTGTGCCACTCTGTGGGCTCCCTGCTTCTGATGCCACCAACACACTATATCATTGTGCCACTCTGCCGCTCTTGCTGCTTCTGATGCCACCTTCACACTAGATACATCTGTGCCACTCTGTGGCTTTCCCGTGTACTGCCACCATGTTGCTGCCACCTGTAGGATCCTTCTGCTGAATTGCCGGCCCCCCAGCCCCCCCCACCTCCACACTAAATCATTGTGCCACTCTGTGGCTATCCCTGTTGCTGCCACCATGTTGCTGCCACCTGTGGGCTCCTGCTGCCGCCACCTTTACGCTCTTATCATTGTGCCACTTTGTGGCCTACCATGTTTCCGCCACCTCCATAATTTGTCATTGTGCCACTCTGCAGCCTACTCATGCTGCTGCCAACTGACCGCTGTCTCCCTGGAACACCTTGTGATTTCCATAATGCTGTTTTCACCCTCCATCACTCTATGATGTTGCCACTATGTTTGGTTTTCCCCTTCATTTCATCTGTCAGAAGGATGAAAAGCTTCAGGATTGATAGCCAAAAGCAGGAGTGGATACAGAACACAGAGGACATGCAAGTATCCCATTTGCTGCTCATCTCTATTCTGGATCAACTCCTGTTTGTTTTTGGCTTTAGCAATACTGATGGATTATTGACCGATTGAAAGAGGACACTGACGCGTGAAAAGAAGGGCAAAATGATCAGTGACGTCAATGCAAAATTACTGCGAACATCCTCTGCACTCTTTTGGGGGTTTTCCACATGTATCCGCATCTAACAGAACAGGTTCTGTTGTAATCTATGGAATCATCTGATTTCAGTGTAAAAAGAGTGCACTCTTTGATGTTATAGTGGGATCTTGGCCCTCAGCTCGGTCCTTTCGAGCTGGCACAGACGTTACCTTGTCAGGCTGCGTTCCCGCTTCACTTATTTGGGGAAGTTGGCCTCTGTAAGTGCACATGGAGGTGAAGAGTGAAGCGATTCTAAGAGCGGCGGCTGTCATGTGCGTGTCATACTAAAACACAGCATTGTTTGAAGACCAAACCACGCTCCCTATGCATATTTAAGCATGGCACAACGTTCTACAACACCCTACAGGCTCTCTGCAGCCAGAAAATGCCTGTTTTTTTAACTTGATTCATTTTGATTCGATTCGGGTCGAATCTAATTTTTTCGAAAAATTCCGCGAATCGACCCGTGCCATAGGTTCGCCACCACTGCCCTAGATGCTCCAACAACCAAAGTACAGCAAAAAATACCACCCCAGCAACTAAATACGACAGTCAGAGCAGATAATACTGGAGACCCCAGAGCAGACAATAATAATAAACGGACCATCCAAAGTAGACAATCATAATACTGGAGATCTCCAGAGCAGACAAATAAAAAATACATCCTCTCCCTTCCTGAATCCTCTTCTCCACACACCACACACTGCAGCTTCTTCTCTCCTCTCCTGTGCAGCTTTGAGGCCCACACTGGTTCACCTCTTCGGTCATCTCCTGTGTTATTATTACAGTTAAATCATGTGATATAATACCCATAATTCCTCAACTCTTATCATGTCCTGTTACTATTTCCGATTTGCGCTGCATTTAACAGGGTTTTTGGTGCGTGCAATCGGATTTTGCCGTAATCACGCCGGCTTTAATGCAGGGGGACACAATGTGAGGAGATGCTGGGGACACAATGTGAGCAGATGCTGGGGGACACAACGTGAGGAGATGCTGGGGACACAACGTGAGGAGATGCTGGGGACACAATGTGAGGAGATGCTGGGGACACAATGTGAGGAGATGCCGGGGGACACAATGTGAGGAGATACCGGGGGACACAATGTGAGGAGATGCTGGGGGACACAATGGGAGGAGATGCTGGGGACACAATGTGAGGAGATGCCGGGGGGGACAATGTGAGGAGATGCCGGGGGACACAATGTGAGGAGATGCTGGGGGACACAATGTGAGGAGATGCCGGGGGACACAACGTGAGGAGATGCCGGGGGACACAATGTGAGGAGATGCTGAGGACACAACGTGAGGAGATGCTGGGGACACAATGTGAGGAGATGCTGGGGGACAAAAAGTGAGGAGATGCTGGAGACACAATGTGAGGAGATGCCGGGGGACACAATGTGAGGAGATGCCGGGGGACACAATGTGAGGAGATGCTGAGGGACACAATGTGAGGAGATGCCGGGGGACACAATGTGAGGAGATGCTGAGGGACACAATGTGAGGAGATGCTGAGGGACACAATGTGAGGAGATGCTGGGGGACACAATGTGAGGAGATGCTGGGGCTACATTGACACCTTTACAGTTCTGTTCCTGTATAGAAGCTATCACCCGAATATCACACTACAGGTTCATTTATGCATGCATGCACACATTTAGTGTGTACAGAGGGCCACAAGAAAATGGCCGACAATTCCCTATAAATCCCACTGGTGAGTGTGATTCCCTAGCGGCAAAAAGAGCATGACAGTGATTCCAAAGGTGACCACACGAGGGCAGGACGCACCTAGAGTTGAGGAATGACATCCCGCAATGCATGATGAAACCTGTGGTCCGACTATAACCCGCAACCGAGCTATACAGATTGGAGCATGACAGACCGTACCAAGAGGGAAATGTGCAGGGGGAGACACTAGTCACAACACTATCACACTGAGGCACGAAACGCACGGGCAGCAAGTAATGTGAACAGGTACAGTATGTCATAAGAAGTCGCCTGTGTCCATATGTATAATACAGGGGGAGGAGACTGTGGTGTCCTGTGTGTATATATATAATGGTGATAGGTAAGAGTAAGATACACGAATCAGGTGCGAGGGGGCCCGCTTGATAAAATTAGGTTCGAACCATGCATATTACACGGGTTGGACCCCATTGCATTCAGAACTCCTCAATTCTTCGTGGCATAGAACAACAAGGTGCTGGAAGTCTCCTCAGAGTTGTTGGTCCATATTGACATGATGGCAATCACACAGTTTCCGCGATTTGTCGGGCTGCATACTCCAGATGACGATCTCCACGTCCACACGGGCCGCAAAGATGCTGGTATTGATGAGATACTGGTGACTGTGGAAGGACCATTGGGATCCATGTGAACGTCATTGTCATGTTTTAGATACCAGATTCCTGAGAGATGTGCAGCAGCTTTATGACATGGCGCGCGAATTTCCTAAGCTGAAAGTGAGCCATCAATTGTTTACATGTGTCAAAAGTGCATCAGATGCACATATCGGTTAGGAGATGGCGTTGTCAGCATTGTCAAGTTACTCAGAGGCGTGTTCCAAAGGGGCCAAGAAATTCCCCACTGGACCCCCACCGCAGCCTGAAACCGTGAGTACAGGCAGATAGGATCCAATGCGTTAGCAGTAGGTTGACGGCCAAATTCTGATCCGGAATGTCGCACCAGAAAGAAATCAGAAGTTCATCAGACCGGCAGACGTTTTCAGATCTTACTAGCTCATTTCGATGAGCTTTGCAAATTGTGCCTCGTTTACCGTTCGTAGCTGACAGGAGTGGCACCGGTGTGTGCGTCTTCTGCCTTTCGTGCCTCTCTGCCTCAGAGTTGGGCGTACTGTGCGTTCAGAATTCTTTTCTCGGCCTACCTTGTTTGTAAGGTGGCGATTTGAGTCACTGTTTGCCTTTCTATCAGCTGAACCAGTCTGCCCATTCTCCTCTGGCATCAACAAAAGCATTTCCGCCACAGAACTGCCGCTCACTGGATGTTTTTTCTTTTTGCGACCATTCTCTGTAAACCCTAGAGATGGTTTTGCGTGAAATCCCCAGTAGATCAGCAGTTCTGAAATACTCAGACCAGCCCTTCTGGCACCAACAACCATGCGCTTCAGGCCCAAATCACCTTTCTTCCCCATACTGATGCTCGGGAGAACTGCAGGAGATTGTCTTGACCTGTCTACATGCCTAAATGCAACTGATTGCCGCCATGTGATTGGCTGATTAGAATTAAGTGTTAACGAGCATTTGGACAGGTGTACCTAATAAATGGCCGGTGAGTGTATATAGACACACAGCACCCATCTCGTCTCCTCCTCCTGATAATTCTATATACACACACAGACCACTCTCCTCCTCCTGTATTATATATATACACACGACGCACCAGGCTCCTCCCCTGTTATAGATATATATACACACAGACACCACAGTCTACTCTCGCTTATTAGATATATATATATATATATACAAACTCAGGACACCACAGTCCCTCGCTCCTTTTTATATATAGATAGAGATATATACACACAGGACACCAACAGTCTCCTCCTCCTGTATAATATATACCACAGACAACCACAGTCCTCCCTCCTCCTGTATTATATATAACACACAACACACGGCACCACATTCTCCTCCTCCTGTATTAGATATAGATACACAGGACAACCACCGTCTCCTCCTCCTGTAAGTTATTATAGCCACACGGACCAACCACATCTCCTCCTCCCTGTATTATATATATAACCACAGGACAATACCACACAGTCTCCTCCTCCGTATTATATAATATATTACACACAGGACACCACAGATCTCCTCCCTCCATGATTACTTATATATACACACAGGACACCACATTCCTCCTCCTCCTGTATATATTTTAATATATATTATCTTAATAAATATACCCACAGGACACCAATCGCCTCCTCCTCCTGTATTAGCTAGATATATATAATATATACACACACAGACACACCACAGCTCCCCTCTGTATTTATTATATGTACACCCAGTACACCACGTCTCCTCCTCCTGTAATTTATATATACAACAACAGGACAACCACAGTCTCCTCCGCCCGTATTACATTAACACAGGACACCCAATCCTCCTCCTCCTGTATTATCTCATACACTGGACACCAACAGTCTCCTCCTCCTGTGTTTTTTATATAGATATATATATCTATAAACACAACACAGGACAACCACGTCCTCCTCCTCCTGTATTATATAGATAATACACACCGACACCACCACAGTCTCCTCATCCTCTCCGTATTATATATATAATCCCACAAGAACACCACAGGTCCCTCCTCCCCTGTTTATATATATATACACACCGGACAACAACAGTCCTCCTCCTCCAGTATTATATATATATACACAACAGCAGTACAGCAGTCCCCTTCCTCCCCCTGTAATTCTATATATATACACCACCATCCCCACAGTCCCTCCCCCTTATTATAATATATATATCTATATCCCACAACACAGTGACACCAACATTCCGCGCTTCCTGTATTATATATATATATATATATATATTAATATATATAGATATAATACACACAGACACCACAGTCTCCTCCTCCTGTATTATATATATACACACACAATACACCACCGTCTCCTCCTCCTGTATTATATATATATACACACAGGAACCAGGTCCCTCCTCCTCCGTTTATCTATTTACCACAGGACACCACGTCTCCTCCCCCTGTATATATATATATACACAGGAACACCACAGTCTCCTCCTCCTGTAATTTATTATATATCCACAGTACACACGTCCCTCCGCCTCCGTGGTAGTATATATATATATACACCCAGGACAGCACTCTCCTCCTCCTGTATTTATTATATACACCACACACAGAACAGCACATTCCTCCCCCTCCTCCTCCTCCCGCTATATTATATATATTCATATAATATATATAATATACACACACACGGACACCACGTCCCTCCTCTGTATTATAGTATATAATACACAGGCAACACCCACAGTCTCCCCTCCTGTAATTATATATATATAATAAATTACAACAAAAACAAAAACCAAGGGGGGGGAAAAAAACCACCACAGTCTCCTCCTCCTTAATATATATTATACCCACAGGACCACCACATCTCCTCCTCCATGTTTATATATACACACAGGACACCCACAGGCTCCTCCCTCCTGTATTATAATATATACACACAGGACACCACGTCTTCTCCTCCTGTATTATAGATAGTATCCACACAGGACACCACGTCCCCTCCTCCTGTATTATTATGATAGATTATAACAAAGTTATTTATAATTTGTGTTTGTTCAGGGTGAAGATCTGATCCACATTAAAGTTGAAGTCACGGAAGATGACAATGACATGGCGAATGATGAATCTAAGGAAGAGGAGTTGACCTTAGATATCGATCCGGGTGAGGAAGGAGAAACTTCGTGACAGAACACTAAGCAGTATAGTAACAAATAACTATATAGAATATAGATCTGACATGTGTCTCACAATTATTCCTTCATACACATGGATGGGATGACCCAAGACTCATCGATGGTCAGTGGGCAGGGCTGACCCCAGCACTGGGCAAACATGGGCATATGCCGGGGCCCAGAGCTGCTGCTAGTGCCCACATAAGGAATCCATAGGATAAGGGCGTGGGCTTTATCTAATGAATCCATAGTGGGGCTGTTTGATATGATAAACTAGGGAACAGGAGACTGTTGTAGTTTCTGAATGTTTAATGCTGCCACGTGAGTTCACTGCAAAGGGGCCCACTGAGGCTCTGTCACCCAGGGGCCTACTGAAACCTGGAGCCAATCCTGTCAGTAGGTCCCATAGAAAGAGGATTGGCTGACATACCTCCTATAGCATGACAAGCTTGAGACTTAGATTTTACCATCCATGATTTTGTTGTTCTCATTGCAGGTATCCCCCGATCTTCAGATCCCCCTAATCAACACCTGATTTTACCTCCTGATTGTAAAACTACAGTGAACAACTTAACACAAGATTTTCCAGGATATTTATTTGCTTCAGACCTATCATCAAACCTTTCTAGTAGTCATCTACAACTTAGCCCTTCATATGATGAGGAACACTCTTTGCATAATTCATTAATTTCAGCTCAAACAGATGGGAGATCGCACCCTTGTTTTGACTGTGGAAAGTGCTTCAAAAATAGGACCAATCTTCTTCGGCACGTGAGAATTCACACCGGGGAGAAACCATTTCCGTGTTCTGATTGTGGCAAATGTTTTACTCAGAAAAGTGGGTTCCTTCAGCACCAGAGAATTCACACAGGGGAGAAGCCATTTTCGTGTTCGGAATGTGCTAAACATTTTCGGCTGAAGTCCACTCTCGCTCAGCATCAGAAAATTCACACGGGAGAGAAGCCATTTTCATGTTCAGAATGCGAGAAATGGTTTGCCAGGAAATCGGAACTTTTTAGACACGAGAGAACGTATCACGCGAGCGATAAACCATTTCTGTGCACAAAGTGTGGAGAAAGTTTTGTAAGGCAATCCGATTTTATCCAACATCAGAACATTCACACCGGAGAGAAGTGTTTCTCGTGTTCGGAGTGTGACAAGTGCTTTACCAGACGGTCTAACCTCGTGAAACACCAGAGGACTCACACGGGGGAAAAACCTTTTTTGTGTTCAGAGTGCGGAAAAAGTTTTGCGAAAAAGTGTAAACTTGTGAAACACTTGAAGATCCACGCAGGGGAGAAACCGTTTTCGTGTTCCGAGTGTGGGAAATGCTTCATGTTAAAGTTTAACCTTGTTACGCATCAAAAAATCCACACTGGGGAGAAGCCATTCTCCTGTCCCGAGTGCGGCAAGTGTTTCTCTCGGAAGGCTAACCTTGTCGAACATCAAAGAATCCACATGGGGGTAAAGAGATTTTCCTGCTCTGTGTGCGGAAAGAGGTTTTCGCATAAAACGGCCGTCGTACAACACGAGAGGAGTCACGTAGGAGAGAAACCCTTCGCCTGCTCCGAGTGCGGCAAATGTTTTACACGGAAAGCCAGCCTGATAGAACATGGCAGTATTCACACGGGGGAGAAGCCGTTCTCCTGCTCTATGTGCGGGAAGCGGTTTTCGCACAAGTCCGTTCTCGTTCAGCACGAACGCTCCCACATGGGGGTAAAGCCGTTTTCCTGCTCTCTGTGTGGCAAGTGTTATACGCGGAAGTCTTACCTTGTCGATCATCAGAAAGTATGCAAGTTTGAGAAGTTGCCCACGTGAGACGCGTTCTTCTGTATATGGGTCAACCGAATATCAAGATCTCTCCCAAGGTGACATTGATGTTTTCCTAGAAAGCCTTGTCCCTTGAAATACCGTACACACACTAATTATATGTCATGTATAAACGGAACAGAAATAAAGGTTTTTTTCAATGGGGGTCAGTCATATTGGGGGTCATTTACTAAGGGCCCAATTCGCGTTTTCCAGACGTATTTCTGATTTGTGCCGATTTCCCCTGAATTGCCCCGGATTTTGGCGCAAGCGATCGGATTGCGGCGCATCGGCGCTGGCATGCACGTGACGGAAATTGGGGGGCATGGCCGAACGAAAACCCGACGGATTCGGAAGAACCGCCGCAATTTAAAAAAAAAGTTCGCTGGACTCGCGCTTACCTTCACTAGGAATAGGCCAGTGAATTTCAGGGCATTCCGGCGGGCCTCGGGGAACTTCAGCGCAGCAGCGACATCTGGTGGACGTCGGAGGAACTGCCTTAGTGAATCCCGGCCGGACACGAATCCACCGCAGAGAACGTGCCACTGGATCGCGAATGGACCGGGTAAGTAAATCTGCCCCATTATGTTATGTTATTATGATAAGAAAATGACTATGCTCCATACACCCATAGAGGTCTATGGCATCCAGTGGTGGTGAGGGGAGCACACAGGGAAACACCTAAAGCTTAAGTAAAGGGAACCTGTTCACAGGTTTTACCCCACTAAACTACTAGTCCCCTCATGTTGGGGATGAAATGTCCTTTATACAATTCCCTTTTTATGTGAAATTCCACCCATTTACCTATAATTATAACTCTGGTCACCTCATTTTCACATGGGATGAGTCAAGTTTAGCGCTTCATATGCCCTAATTGTCTGTTTTATGGCATCTAGAAACGTGCTGCTTGTGTCATATTAAAGATAAGAATCTTTCAGATCAGGCTGATGGTTCTTTGAGCTAAAGAACGGGACATAAAGGCAGTTAAAAATAAGCAGGAACTGGATCTTTATCTGCATCTTGCATTTCCAACTGCGTCTGTATAATAATAATCTCTATATTTATATAGCGCCAACCTATTCCACAGTGCTGCACGGAGCTTTCCAAATCAGTCCCTGTCCCCATGGGGCTCACAATCTAATCATGAGATCTGAAAGAGGAAGTTCTTCAGTTTAATATGACACCAGCAATTTTATTGCATTTGGAATATTTTTCCCGCTTCCCTCGCATAGAATATTCAATACCATCACTATGAAGCGCAATTTGTTACGCAGAAAACATACAGCCCTCATACAGCTCTGTACATGGAAAAATAAAAAGGGAGTGAAAAATTAAAACGCAATAACGAAAAAGGGCTGCGGGGGAAGGGTTTAATGCGTTTTGTTAACGCATGCGTTAACATAACATTAACTACTGTAAACAGTAATGTTATCAGGCAAATAACTTCTCCTCAGCTGTTGCAGGGCCGGCTCCAGGTTCAAGTAGGTCCCTGGGCGAGAGAGCCTGAGGGCGCGTTCACACGTTGCGTTTTGGTTGTGAGGCTCTGTCACCCAGGGGCCTACTGAAACCTGGAGCCAATCCTGTCAGTAGGTCCCATAGAAAGAGGATTGGCTGACATACCTCCTATAGCATGACAAGCTTGAGACTTCTTATAGTCGGTTGGGAAAATAAGTTTTAGCTTTAGATTTTACCATCCATGATTTTTTTGTTCTCATTTCAGGTACCCCCACGTCTTCAGATCCCCCTAATCAACACCTGATTTTACCTCCTGATTGTAAAACTACAGTTAACAACTTTACACAAAATTTTCCAGGATATTTATTTGCTTCAGACCTATCATCAAACCTTTCTAGTAGTCATCTACAACTTAGCCCTTCATATGATGAGGAGCACTCTTTGCATAATTCATTAATTTCAGCTCAAACAGATGGGAGATCGCACCCTTGTTTTGACTGTGGAAAGTGCTTCAAAAATAGGACCAATCTTCTTCGGCACGTGAGAATTCACACCGGGGAGAAACCATTTCCGTGTTCTGATTGTGGCAAATGTTTTACTCAGAAAAGTGGGTTCCTTCAGCACCAGAGAATTCACACAGGGGAGAAGCCATTTTCGTGTTCGGAATGTGCTAAACATTTTCGGCTGAAGTCCACTCTCGCTCAGCATCAGAAAATTCACACGGGAGAGAAGCCATTTTCATGTTCAGAATGCGAGAAATGGTTTGCCAGGAAATCGGAACTTTTTAGACACGAGAGAACGTATCACGCGAGCGATAAACCATTTCTGTGCACAAAGTGTGGCGAAAGTTTTGTAAGGAAATCCGATTTTATCCAACATCAGAGCATTCACAGCGGAGAGAAGTGTTTCTCGTGTTCGGAGTGTGACAAGTGCTTTACCAGACGGTCTAACCTCGTGAAACACCAGAGGACTCACACGGGGGAAAAACCTTTTTTGTGTTCAGAGTGCGGAAAAAGTTTTGCGAAAAAGTGTAAACTTGTGAAACACTTGAAGATCCACGCAGGGGAGAAACCGTTTTCGTGTTCCGAGTGTGGGAAATGCTTCATGTTAAAGTTTAACCTTGTTACGCATCAAAAAATCCACACTGGGGAGAAGCCATTCTCCTGTCCCGAGTGCGGCAAGTGTTTCTCTCGGAAGGCTAACCTTGTCGAACATCAAAGAATCCACATGGGGGTAAAGAGATTTTCCTGCTCTGTGTGTGGAAAGAGGTTTTCGCATAAAACGGCCGTCGTACAACACGAGAGGAGTCACGTAGGAGAGAAACCCTTTGCCTGCTCCGAGTGCGGC
This sequence comes from Engystomops pustulosus, assembly GCA_019512145.1. Taxonomy (NCBI): domain Eukaryota; kingdom Metazoa; phylum Chordata; class Amphibia; order Anura; family Leptodactylidae; genus Engystomops; species Engystomops pustulosus. The sequence goes on from WNYA01000068.1 coordinate 113,834, forward strand.
AAATGTTTTACACGGAAAGCCAGCCTGATAGAACATGGCAGTATTCACACGGGGGAGAAGCCGTTCTCCTGCTCTATGTGCGGGAAGCGGTTTTCGCACAAGTCCGTTCTCGTTCAGCACGAACGCTCCCACATGGGGGTAAAGCCGTTTTCCTGCTCTCTGTGTGGCAAGTGTTATACGCGGAAGTCTTACCTTGTCGATCATCAGAAAGTATGCAAGTTTGAGAAGTTGCCCACGTGAGACGCGTTCTTCTGTATATGGGTCCAACCGAATATCAAGATCTCTCCCAAGGTGACATTGATGTTTTCCTAGAAAGCCTTGTCCCTTGAAATACCTTACACACACTAATTATATGTCATGTATAAATGGAACAGAAATAAAGGGTTTTTTCAATGGGGGTCAGTCATATTGGGGGTCATTTACTAAGGGCCCAATTCGCGTTTTCCAGACGTGTTACCCGAATATTTCTGATTTGTGCCGATTTCCCCTGAATTGCCCCAGATTTTGGCGCAAGCGATCAGATTGCGGCGCATCGGCGCTGGCATGCACGCGACGGAAATCGGGGGGCGTGGCCGAACGAAAACCCGACGGATTCGGAAGAACCGCCGCAATTTAAAAAAAAAGTGTCGCTGGATTCGCACTTACCTTCGCTAGGAATAGGCCAGTGAATTTCAGGGCATTCCGGCAGGCCTCGGGGAACTTCAGCGCAGCAGCGACATCTGGTGGACGTCGGAGGAACTGCCTTAGTGAATCCCGGCCGGACACGAATACACCGCAGAGAACGTGCCACTGGATCGCGAATGGACCGGGTAAGTAAATCTGCCCCATTATGTTATGTTATTATGATAAGAAAATGACTATGCTCCATACACCCATAGAGGTCTATGGCATCCAGTGGTGGTGAGGGGAGCACACAGGGCAACACCTAAAGCTTAATTAAAGGGAACCTGTTCACAGGTTTTACCCCACTAAACTACTAGTCCCCTCAGGTTGGGGATGAAATGTCCTTTATACAATTCCCTTTTTATGTGAAATTCCACCCATTTACCTATAATTATAACTCTGGTCACCTCATTTTCACATGGGATGAGTCAAGTTTAGCACTTCGTATGCCCTAATTGTCTGTTCTATGGCACCTAGAAACGTGCTGCTTGTGTCATATTAAAGATAAGAATCTTTCAGATCAGGCTGATGGTTCTTTGAGCTAAAGAACGGGACATAAAGGCAGTTAAAAATAAGCAGGAACTGGATCTTTATCTGCATCTTGCATTTCCAACTGCGTCTGTATAATAATAATCTCTATATTTATATAGCGCCAACCTATTCCACAGTGCTGCACGGAGCTTGCCAAATCAGTCCCTGTCCCCATGGGGCTCACAATCTAATCATGAGATCTGAAAGAGGAAGTTCTTCAGTTTAATATGACACCAGCAATTTTATTGCATTTGGAATATTTTTCCCGCTTCCCAGTACACGGCATAGAATATTCAATACCATCATTATGAAGCGCAATTTGTTACGCAGAAAACATACAGCCCTCATACAGCTCTGTACATGGAAAAATAAAAAGGGAGTGAAAAATGAAAACGCAATAACGAAAAAGGGCTGCGGGGGAAGGGTTTAATGCGTTTTGTTAACGCATGCGTTAACATAACATTAACTACTGTAAACAGTAATGTTATCAGGCAAATAACTTCTCCTCAGCTGTTGCAGGGCCGGCTCCAGGTTCAAGTAGGTCCCTGGGCGAGAGAGCCTGAGGGCGCGTTCACACGTTGCGTTTTGGTTGTGTTTTCATTGCGTTTGAAAAGTTAGGTTTTTTTCCCGATAACTCGGAATAGAGATGGGATTGGGGCCAGCCTGGTTGTAATCACCGGGTTGCCCTCCACAGCCATGGGGTTGCGATGGGGGATTACTCTTCACTAAAGATGCCCCCACTTGATCAGCAAGTATTAAGGGGGCTCTATCCTTTAAATAAAAAAACCAGGATTTCTTCCACCACCAAATAATAAAATGGAAGGCTTCCACTGCTCGGGCACCCTGGGACTGTTATTTTACTATGGATAACATGATGAGAAGTAAAAAATGTACAGTGCATCACCATTTTAAGGAGAGTTATTTGGTCACTTGGACTTGGACACTTTGTATCAACGCCATTTTGAGCCTCAGCACAAAGGGAAGGTTTCATCACAGGAGAATAAAATTTTCTTTTACCTTTTTGGAGGTCGGTGGAATGAAAAATTCTACTCAGCGCAAAAAAGTAACAAGTCCCAACTGAGGGCAGTTTTAGCGGACAAATTGTTGCGTTAACCGGGAGGCATCTCAAAAAGATTTGTCCCACTCCATGTTATTAAAAAAAAATTATACATAGGTGGCCCCGTTTTAGATAAAAAAAAAAAAACCCCCTTTACCCCCCCCCCCCCCCCCTAACTAAACTAAAAACATTAGAAAAAAACAGTTACAATTTATGTATGGGCTTTTTTTTTAGTGGTGTGCCCAGCACTATCCCCCACCAGGTAGCTCAGGACCTTGCATTCATGTCTTCCCATAGCGTATTTTATTTACAGGTTACTTGCACAAGAAAACAAAGCTTAGTTACATGAATACAGCCAAGTATGGGCGTTCAATACATAAGTTACAGGACTGCGCATTAAAAAGATCCTGGCCAGTTAGTGGGTCACCTCCTATATACTCATATTTACCAGTATCCCAAATGGGAAATGTTTTACGATGTAAAAATTAGCCCTCCAATTAAATGTTCAACTGTTACCAACATTAATGAATTTTTTAACTGCAGTCCCCCCCTTTTATTCATACTGTGCACCCCCTTCATTAGATACCATTTCCATCCCTTCTTAAAGATTATAAACGGTTAGGTTTCCACGGGTTTAGTACAAAGATAGGAAAAAAAAAAAAAACCGAAAGGAAACCTAAAAGTGGGAATTTGTATGCAAGTCGGAAAACTGTATATTTTAATAAAAATTGTAAGTCCAGGGAAAAAAAAAAAAAAATTTTGCTCCCCAGGGAAAATTGAGAGTGTAACAATTTTTTTTGCGTAATGGGACCAAGGGACGAATCAATGAAAAGGCTTCAATTAAAGCACTGGACCAAGCTGATCATTGGCAGCCTGGGGACTATTAGTAACCTCCAGACGAGGTCCCCACCAGAGCGTTCAGGAGGGGGGCAGAGGGGGTCCGTCGTGTAGCTTAGGGGTTCATTCCAGTCAGGTGGTCTATCTGTTATATACCGTGACCCCTCTCTATATCAAAAATAGATCTATATCTAAAAGCAGATAAATAAATAATTACTTCGAGGGACCCAAAGAACCAGTAAAATAATGGAGACCCCAAATAACAGCATTTATGTAAACTGGAGGAAAGTTAGCGGGGGACTTAACCAATATGGCAGGACCACCAGGGTATAAAAACGTACTAAACAATGAAGGGGACCCCCAAAAGTAAAAACAACTACTAATAATGGAGGGATCCCAGAAAAATTAAAAAAAAAACCAATTTTTATTTCCTGAGTTTACCCCAGTTGCCACACAAACAAGAAAATTCCTCTCCTTTCCTGGGGTTCCTCTGCCTCTTCTTCTGTTCCGCACTGCTGCTTCTTTTCTCCTTCCATGAGCTGCTTTTTTGTCCTGCCCCTGGTTGTAGGTGCCCAGGAAGCAGATTGGACTTCCAGAAGTCATTACAGTTACAGCTGAAAAATATCAACCAGGGTTTACTTCTCTGCTCAGTGCCATTACCCACCCAGACCTGGGGGGCAGTGAGGGGACCCCAAAGAGCGGAGCAGGCAGCGGGAGGAGGGACCCGGGGGCAGTGAGGACCACCAGAGCAGAGCAGGCAGGGAGAGGGGGGACCCGGGGGCATTGGGACAACCAAGAGCGGGAAGACAAGCAGGAGAGGGAACCGGGGGGCGTGAGGACACAGAGGGAAGCAGCAAGCAGGAGGAGGGAGCAGCAGGGATAGGGAACCCGGGGGGGGGGCAGTGAAGGACCCCAGAGCGGAGCAGCAAAGCAGTGAGAGGGCACAAACCAGGCGGGCAGGGGGGCAGTGAGGGGAACACCAGAGGCAGAGCGCAGGAGAGGACCGGGGGCAGGTGAGGGGGAACAACAGGGAGCGGGGAAGCAGGCGGCAGGAAGAGGGACCCGGGGGGGCGTGAGGACACAGAGTGGAGCTGAAGGGAGAGGGGAACTGGGGGGGGCAGTGGGGACACAGGAGCGGGAGGCAGCGGGGCAAGGGACCCGGGGGGCAGTGAGGGACACAGAGCGAAGCCAGCGGGACAGAGGACCCGGGGCAGGCCAGTGAGAGGGGGGACACCCAGAGGCGGAGAGCAAGCGGGAGGAGGGAACCGGGGGGCAGTGGGGGACACAGAAGCAGAGACAGGGCAGGGAGATGGAAAACCCGGGGGGCCAGTGAGGACCCAAGAGTGGAGCTGCAGGAGAGGGGGAACCGGGGGACAGTGAGGGACACAGGAGGAGCAAGCAGGATGAGGACCTTGGGGTGTGGCCATGAGGACACAGAAGCGGAGAAGCAGGAGGAGGGGACCCGGGAGGGGACGGTGAGGGCCACAGAGTGGAAGCTTGCAGAGAGACCCGGGGGCAGTGAGGGACCACAAAGAGCGGAGCAAAGGAGAAGAAGCAGAGGAGAGGACCGGGGGGGGGCAGTGAGGGACCCCAACAGGAGGCGGAAGCGCAAGCAGGGAGAGGACCAGGCCCGGGCAGTGGAAGGACCCTACAGAGCGGAAAGCCAAGCAGGAGAGGACCCGGGGGGGCAGTTGAGGGACCAAGAGCGGAGCAAGCCAGGAGGGAGGGGGGGACCCGGGGGGCAGTAAGGGGAAAACACACAGAGCGGAAGCAGCCAGGAGAGGAAACCGGGGCAGTCAGGCGGAACCAGGACAGGGGGCAGGCGGCGGGAGAGGACCGGGGGGGGCCAGGGAGGGAACAACCAGAGCGGAGGACAGCAAGGAGAGGAAACCAACCAGGGGGCAGGGGCCCAGTTAGGACACAGAGCGGGAGCAAAAAGCAGCAGCGGCGGAGAACAGGGGGGCGTGAGGGGACCACAGAAGTTATTTTTCTTGCGGCAGGAGAGGGGAACCTGCGGGGGGCAGTGACGAGGACACAGAGCGGAGAAAGCAGGGAGAGGAACACCAGGGGGCCCAGTGAGGGGCCAACCAGAAGCGGACAAGCGCAGCAGGAGAGGGAAACCTGGAGGCCAGCAGTGAGGGACCCCCACCAGAGCGGAGGCGCAGGGAGGAGGACCCAGGAGTAGTGAGGGGGACAACAGAGGCGGGAAGGCAGGGGTGAGAAGGATGGGGGGGGCAGTGGAAAAGAGCCAAGAATCAGCAGAGAGGGGGGGGGGACCCGGGGGCGGGCAGTGAGGGACACAGGAGCGGGAGCGGGCAGGAGGAGAGGAGGGAACCCGGGGGCAGTGAGGACCAAGAAAGCGGGAGCAGCAGGAGGAGGACCCGGCGGGGGGGCCAGTGAGGACAACAGATCGGGAAAGCAGCAGGAGAGGAACCCCGGGTGCATTTGTATTTGACCACAGAGCTGAGCAGCAAGTGAGAGGGGTGACCCTGGGGGCATTGTAGGACACATAAGGCGGCAGCAAAGCAGGAGAGGACCCAGGGAAGTAGAGTAGGAGGACCCAACCAGTGGGGAGCGAAATTTGCACGCCACACAAAAACACCACCATCAGTTTAGGGAAACAAAAAAAACACTTAGTGGGGAATCTGTCCGGCAGGGTGCGAGACTGGAAACTCATGGCCTGGACATTTTGCAAATTTCTTTGCCCAAGGCTTTTCCTGGTACACAAGCAATTAATAAAAAATACAATCAACTAGAAGACAATTTTATTACTCAAGAAAAAAGAATCCTTCAAAACAAGCTATGTACATGGAAAATAAAATGAAGAGCAGGACAAATGGAGAGAAACATATGAGTACACAAGTGAGTTTTAGACCGAACAGATTCATTCTCATTAAAAAAAAAAACTAGATTAGAGGTTATGATGGAGGGGAACTAGAGTTAAATGTGCCTGGAATGTTGTTCCAAAATGTTATCTATTAACTTACAAAACTACTCTACTATGTATATGTGAAAAACTTTAATACAGTCCAGTCCTAAAATCTTCTAATCCATGTTTTAAAACTTGGAAGAAAAAAAACATTCAGTTAACCCACTTGGACTCGATGTTCAAACACCCTAGGGGACACCCCGAGGGGAAAACAAGAAAAACTAATTCCAAGGAAATTGGGAAAACCAAATTCGATGTTTCGGGTGAAAAAACCTGTCATAACCAGCGGAAGTTGAGTTGGACATTTACTGATCCAGACTGCAGATAGGGGTTAAAGGGGTTTTCCCACAAAGGCAAGTTTGTGGGATACACGGAATAAAGCCTATCTTGCTGATCAGTGGGGGTCTCAGTGCTGAGACCCCTGCAGATGGCAAAAACGAGGGGTCCAACCGAACCCTCGACGCTCCGTCAGACTAATGGAGCAGATGGCTGTGCATGACCGTTCTGCTCCATTTATCTCTATGGAGACATCTCTATTGCCGAGCGTAGCGATCACCGATCTTCGTCAACTCCATAGAGATGAATGGAGCAGAACGGTCATGCGCAGGCGTCTGCTCCATTAGTTGATCGGACCCCTTGTTTTCGCGACCTCAGCACAGAGACTTGCCTTTGTGGGAAAACCCCTTTAATAAAACAGGGTCCTGTCTCCCAGTAATAATGGAGTGGCTCACTGCTCAGCCTCCCTGACTGTATACCTATGGTATGAATAATATTAATGGAGAGGGAAATCATGAGGCATCATACGATGAATAGCAAAGCAGAGAGGAAAAGATTCCATCTTAGGATTCAGAGGTCAGTAAACTTTGAACTCTACTGAGCCCAAAGTACAAGAGTCCTATGTGATTGTATAGATGTAATACTGGGCCTTACTCTCTCTGAGCAAAACATTTCATATAGATAAGGGAATCCCAGAAAGGACATTTCACCCCCTACCTGAGGTGCTGCTATTTAATGGGGTAAAATCTGGGGACAGGTTCTCTTTAATTTGTGCAACGGTAACTTAGAACTGACCATAGGGACCATTGTCCTTTAGATGACACCATCTTCTGGTCCCCAACCCTAGAGGTGATCTCCCTGACACTTGCTCCTGACATTTAGAGTCAGACTGTATTCACAGGTAAGTGCTCTCCAAGTGGGGTTTGTCTTGGTGTTAATTGTTCAATAATTTATTCAATATTAAGAAAAACAACGTATTAACTATTATTTTTGAAATCTGTGAATCCAGTCATAAATCTCAAACTGTAACTTGGACTTCCTCCAACTTCAGTAACCACTGGACTCGATGTTCAGATCCTAGGACATCCGAGAGGCAATGACCTGATCAGTATCGGGTGTTCAATGTGAACCATCAGAGGATACTGACACTGACTGCCTTCCTGATACCACTGACCTGCAAAGGATTCTGCAGTATCTCTGCTCTGTCATTTTATTATTTGTGCCTGATCCTAGAAATCGCTCCCCCGACCCTAAGAATCACCTCCTCCTCTCCTGACCCTAAGAATCACCTCCTCCCCCCTGACCCTAGGAATCACCTCCTCCCCCCTGACCCTAGGAATCACCTCCTCCCCCCTGACCCTAGGAATCACCTCCTCCCCCCTGACCCTAGGAAACCCCTCCTCCTCTGACCCTAAGAATCATGTCCTCCCCTGACCCTAGCAATCACCTCCTGCTCCTCCCCTGACCTTAGGAATCACCTCCTGCTCCTCCCCTGACCCTAGCAATCACCTCCTGCTCCTCCCCTGACCTTAGGAATCACCTCCTGCTCCTCCCCTGACCTTAGGAATCACCTCCTGCTCCTCCCCTGACCGTAGGAATCACCTCCTGCTTCTCCCATGACCCTAGGAGTCACCTCCTCCTCCTCCCCTGACCCTAGGAGTCACCTCCTCCCTGACATTAGGAATCACCTCCCCCTCCCCCCTGACCCTAGGAATCACCTCCCCCTCCCCCCTGACCCTAAGAATCCCTTCCTTCTCCATCTCCTTGACATTAGGAATCGGCTCCGGGGTAGACACACAGGCAGGATGAATATGATCCCTGTCAGTGAGGGATAAGTTGAGGAGCCATATACAGGGAGTACAGGAGAGGCTTCCTGTATATACCTCATGCGGGTCACACAGCCCGCAGCACGGACGCCCGAGGACAAGCACCGCTGCTGCAGAGCACTACACAGCCTGCGGAGGCGCTATCACAGCACACACTGAGCTCTGCCTCACTCACCCCGGAAGTTCTCTGCTGCTAGTAGCGTCACTTCCGCTCGTCGCTTGTGGCCTATGAGAAACATGTGACTTCTAGTCTCTGAATGATTGGCGCTGCTCAGCTGCAAGGGGCGTGTCTAGAATGGAGACGCTCCCGCTGTGTATGACGTCAGTGTAAGAGGAGGACTTGTACTAGTGATGGGAAGTCCGGCTCTTCTTAGTGATCTGGCTCATTAGGCTCCGCTCACTAAGAAGAGCCGGCTCTTCTGGCTCCTGAACGGTCTCTATTAACTATATAATAGGGAGCCGCAAGTCAGTCAGTCACCGGACACCACTCCACTTTTAACCTGATTGTATCGGGTTAAAGGGGGCGTGGCGAGCCGGTTAGAGGCGGGGTTAAGGGAGCCGGCGGCTCACAGAGGGGGGCCGGCTCGTGTTGTTCGCGAATAAGAGCCGGTTCTTTGTGCCGGATCTTTCCTGAATGACACATTACTTGTATCACTACCTTCAGTATTATATTCCCGTACACACAGCCATAGGCAGAATCACTTACACTCTGATGAGTTCACATGATGCTTTTCGTCTCGTTTTTTGCTGCGTCTTAACGCACTCCATTAGGCCGGTGGCACAAGGGGCGTTTTGAACCCGTTTTTGGCCTGTTTTTAAGCAGTCCGTTAAAAACCGCATGCGTTTTTGAAAATGCATCTGTTTTTGACCGGTTTTACCAATTATCTTAATTAAAACAGGTCAAAAACGTACTGCTCAAAAACCTGTTCAAAAGGCCACGTGTGCTGCCGGCCTTAGGCTACATTCACACTAACATATGGAGGACCTATATACGTCCTCCATAGATGGCAATGGGTGCACGGCGCCCTACGGGAGCCACTCCATACCCGGAAAGATAGGACCTGTCCTATCTTTTACCGTAATACGGCGCAGTGCACCATTACTTCTTATGGAGAGGGGCGGGGGTGAGCTGCGCTCACCTCCTCCTCTCCCCGTGCACTGCCGTTGCCCGCTACGGTACGGGCGGGCAACGGCAGTGTGAATATAGCCTTAGGGTGCGGTCACATGTTAGCGCTCTGGCCTTTGTTTAGAAACAAGACACCGTTTGCTGATCGCATGCATTTCCATAGAAACACATAGGCGATCAGCTGTGGCACAACCCGGTGCGCTTTGATTCAATCAATATGTCTGACAGCACCCAATTTACTGGGGGGCAGGTGCAGTGGCTACCTATCTACTGGGATGAATGTGCAGTGGTTACCTATCTACTGGGGGGGCGTAAGGGATGGTTACCTATCTACTGGGGGGCATGTGCTGGGGTTACCTATCTACTGGGGGACATGTGCTGGGGTTACCTATCTACTGGGGGGCATGTGCTGGGGTTACCTATCTACTGGGGGGCATGTGCTGGGGTTACCTATCTACTGGGGGGCATGTGCTGGGGTTACCTATCTACTAGTGATGCGTATGTGGTGGTTACATATTGTATGGCTCTCACAGAAATACATTATAAAATATGTGGTGTTCATTGCTCTCTCAGCCAAAAACGTTCCCGACCCCTGTGGTAGACAAATTAGCGTCATGGCTTCCTCACTTCCCATCCTGTGAATTTTTAACCCTTGTGAGGGCACGGTCCCACTTGGCGTTCACACGCATGCGTTTTCATGTTACTATGCTTTTGGCTGCTTTGAAATTTGGTTATGTATTAATATCTTTAAATAATTTAAAAAAAACTTCTCATAAAAACATTTTCTAGCACCACCATACTCTGACACGCGTCATAGTTTGATGTATGGAACTGCGTAGCCCGTCATTTTTTTATGGGATGAGATAACATTTTCATTGGAGCCATTTGACCATCTTTATGACCTTTCAATCACTTTTCATTCAACTTTTTATAGAAGGCAAAACTGTCAATTTATTACACCGCCATTATATTCCTTATACACTTTATGGGGGAGATTTATCAGAAGTATCTGAAGTAGCAGTCAACCATGGCAGCCAATTAGAGCTCAGCTTTCATTTTTCCACAGGTGTTTACAAAATAAAAGCTTAGCTCTGATTGGTTCCATAGTCAGTCAGAACAGTTCAGATGTCAGATACTTCTGATAAATCTCCCTCTTTGATGCCACACATGGCGTTTTTTGCTAAAAAACAGACCAAAAACGGGTTCAAAACGCCATGGGGCAGATTTACTTACCCGGTCCATTCGTGATCCAGCGGCGCGTTCTCTGCGCTGGATTCTGGTCCGGCCGGGATTTATTAAGGCAGTTCCTCCGACGTCCACCAGGTGGCGCTGCTGCGCTGAAGTTCCCTGGAACGCACTGGAATACACCGAGCCGGGCTGAGTGAAGGTAAGTGCAAGCTCCGCGACACATTTTTTTTTTTAAATGCGGCGGTTTTTCCGAATCCATCGGGTTTTCGTTCGGCCGCGCCCCCCGATTTACGTTGCGTGCATGCTGGTGCCGATTCGCCAAAATCCGATCGCATGCGCCAAAATCCCGTGGGCAATTCAGGGGAAATCGGTGCAAATAGGAAATATTCGGGTAACACGTCGGGAAAACGCGAATCGGGCCCTTAGTAAATGACCCCCCATGTGTGGCATCAACCTTAGCAACTTGTATAGTCCACCATGGAATCACTTTCTCCCCTTACTCAATAGCGCCATCCGGCTCTCAAACAAGATATTATGCCCTCCCCCATATTACCATGTTCAGATCCCCTTCCCATCTCTTTGTAATTGATTCTGTAAGCAGTGGCTCTATAAGCCTCTTTACGCTAAGAAATATTATTGATGTTACTCTATGTGACTTTAAAAAAAAACAGAATTGCTAAAAAAAAAAATTGTCAATTTGGACATATTAGGGCAGATTTACTTACCCGGTCCATTCGCGATCCAGCGGCGCGTTCTCTGCGGTGGATTTGGGTCCGGACGGGATTCATTAAGGCAGTTCCATCCGACGTCCACCAGGTGAGCAACGGAACGCACTCAAGTTCACCAGCCTATTCCTAGTGAAGGTAAGTGCAAGTCTTGCGACACTTTTATTTTTTTAAATGCGGCGGTTTTTCCAAATCCGTCGGGTTTTCGTTCGGCCACGCCCCCCTATTTCTGTCGTGTGCACGCTGGCACCGATGCGTCAAAATCCGTGAAATATTCGGGAAAACGCGAATCGGGCCCTTAGTAAATGACCCCCTTTATCCGCGCATGGCAGGGAATAATCATTCTTATATTTTCATAGATTTCATGCAGGGATCCCCAACATGTTCTTGAAAAATGGGGCAATTTAATTTCTTACTTTTAATTATATTTTTATAAGTAAATATATTTTTGGGAGATTATTTAACCCCTTCAGGACGTAGCCACTTAAAGGAAATCTACCATTTGTTTTTATGCATTGTGCGAACCAAAACATACTCTGAGGACTAATGTTGCCGGTAACTAGGATCTATTGCTAGCCAATAGCAGAAAACTATCGTGTGTATACCGAGACTGAGGGGTTTTACTGAAAAAAAAAACGGACATGGTGATGGTATATATGTGGGGTTTGTCTTATGATTTTGACTTTTTTTGCATTATAATAATAATAATAATTCTTATTTATATAGCGCACACAGATTACGCAGCGGCTGCACAAAAGCATGGACAAATTGGTCCTGTCCCCAATGGGCCTCACAATCTAAACAACCTACCAGTATGTTTTGGAGTGTGGGAGGAAACCCACGTAAACACGGAGAGAACATACAAACTCTTTGCAGGTGGCTGAGTGGGTAGCACTTCTACCTTGCAGCGCTGGAGTCCTGGGTTCTAGTCCCACCCAGGTCACATCTGCAAGAGTTTGTATGTTTTTCCGTGTTGTGTGGGTTTCCTCCGGGTCTCGGTTTCCCCACACTCCAAACATACGGGAGGTGAGAGATTGGAGCCCCATGGGGAAGGGACAGTTGACAAGATTTGGCAGCAGCACTGTAAATAATAATAATAATTAGTATTATTTATTTAAGGGACAAAAAAAGTCAAATCATAAGACAAACCCCCACATTATTTCTCTTGGGGTTTGATGGGACTTATTTTTTATAAAGAACATTTTGTTTACTTTTTATTAGCTCCACATGGGACATGAACAAGCAATCATCTGATGTGGGGGAGAGACCACCAGAAGGTTGTTTAAATGCAGCAGTCTCACTGACCAACTACACACCCTTCTCTGTCCCATACTGTCACTCTGCATGTGTTGGTGCTCTTGCCTGTGGGAGTGTGGGCCCATTACATGCGTGGCCTGTATTGGGGTTGGTAGCATGCTAATATACTGCAACCTTGTGCATCTGGTAGGTGCTTTTCTGTTTACCCAGGTTCTGACCTCGACCTATTGGCCAAAAAACTGGACTGGAAATAACTTTGCCTGCCCTGAGCTCAAATTGACCTCTGACTTCTTTTTTAGGGTCTCTCTTATAATCTGGCTGGTTAGCACCCTGGAGCTTTATTGGAGCCCATTCAAAGTCCTGAAATGACGGTTGAAGGTGTTAAACCAGGTGACTTAGAAAGAAGATCTCCAAGTGAAACAATACAGACGGTCCCCTACTTAAGGACACCCGACTTACAGACAACCCATGTTACAGACCGACCACTGTGACCTCTCTGGATGTTATCTATGTCCCAGGCTGCAATGATCAGCTGTAGGTGTCTGTAATGAGTTTATTGAATCCTTGGTCCCTATTACAGCACAAATGTTTAAACTCCAATGTCAACTGGGGCCAAAAATTTTTTCGTCTGGATCTACAATTATAAAATATACAGATTCCACTTACATACAAATCAACTAAGAACAAACCTCCGGACCCTATCTTGTACAAACCAGCGGACTGCCTGTAGTCTTAGTTATGAGTCGCGTACAAAACTGTCCTCCGAAACAGCAAACCCAAAAAGATTTTCACCGTGAAATGAATAAACTTGATGACTTAAAGTCTGGATTTGTTCTGCTAAACCTTCCCCACATGCTGGACATGAAAACGGCCTTTTCCCCTGTATGAATAACTGATGTTGATCAAGAATTGATTTTCTGGAATAAGCATTTCCCGCATCTCGCACGAATATGTTTCTCCCATGTGTATTCTCTGGAGTTTAACAAGATTTGACTGGTAAAACCTGTACCACAATTCCAAACATACAAATGTGCTCTCCCCTGTGTGGATTCTCTGATGAATCTGCAGTTGGCTTTTACTAATAAAACATTTCCCACATTCAGAACAAGAAAATGGCCTCTCCCCCGTGTGAATTCTTCGATGTTCAACCAGATCGAAATTTTGTGAAAACGTTCCCACATTCAGAACATGGAAAAGGTTTTTTTTCCCCGGGTGTGACATCTCTGATGATCCCTGAGTTGGCTTAGTTATTAAATACTTCCCACATTCGGAACATGAGAATGGCTTCTCCCTGTGTGACTTCTCTGATGGTCCCCGAGTTTGCTTTAGTAACGAAACATTTCCGCACTCATACACGGATACGGCTCTCTCCTGAGTGAAAATCTCGTGTGTAACAAGAGATGATTTCTGGGTAAAACATTTTCCACACTGGAGCACGAATATGGCTTCTCCCCTGTGTGAATTCGCAGATGTTCAACGAGAGAAGCTTCTGGGTAAAACATTTCCCACATTTGGAACAAGAAAGTCGTACCGTTGTGAATGATTTTATGTCTAGAAAGAATGATTTTCGCATAAACTTCTTCCACATCGACAAGAGAATACTTCTGCCCCGTGTGACTTCTCCTCATGCTGATCAAGGCCTGATTTACGAGCAAAACTGTTTCCCACATTCTGAACAGGTGTATGGCTTCTCCCCAGTGTGAATTTCTGTGTAGAAAAGATTTGAGTTCTTGGTAATTGTTTCCCACACTCCAGCACATGGAAACATTTTCCCACGGTCTTAGCTGTACACGGCGACAATCTGCGACTGTCAGCGGAAAAGACTATAGGATAGATCTGTAGTGTGGAATCCTAAATAATCGTTAGTTAAAGAGGTTTTGCTGAAAAATTCTGCAAGGTGTTTTTCTCTCAATTCATGAATGGGTAATTACACAGCTAAACTCCGCCCAGGTTTATCTGTCAGAGAGAAAATGATTTCAATTATTTTCAATTTTTGGAACCACAAAAATGTCTAGAGAAGCACTTTTAGACAGTGAGGACGATCATATTGTGGGACAGGAATGTACTCGAATAACAGAAAGTTTCTTGAAGAGTGAGGTCGTTTTAAATGATTTCTGATATTGTGGTGTGTGGGGAGGGAGTATTGTGAACATTTTTGTACATAACTGCATAAGAAACTCTGCAAAAGTGCCCCTTAGTTACAATGCTACTTCTACGTTGCTATGGCAATTGTCTACAGAATTGGATGGGGTTCCTGTCTGGTTGTTACAAGCTGTTGAGTGTTAACCTTCCGATCTCTCCTGGCTGTAGTAGCTATGGGCCCTATATTCAAACATCAAGCTGAAAGTGAAGGGTTATCCTCCTTTCTCAGAGCTGTGTAACTAAACACAGATGGAGATTAGATGTGAGCTCATTTAGCCCATAGATACAACCATGTACAGGCTGGAATAACACATCTGATTGGCAGGGAGGAGTTGAGGAGCATGAAGTGAAGGGGGTTATCCTCCCTTCTCAGAGCGTGTGAACCATAGACAGGACGATTAATGTGAGCTCATGCAGCCTCATAGACACAAACTGTACAGGCTGGAATACACATCTTATGGCAGGGAGGAGCTTGAGGAGCTATGAAAGTGATGGGGTTAATCCTCCCTTCTCAGAGCTGTGTAACAAACCACAGGGAGATTAGCTGTGAGCTCCTGCAGCCTCCATAGACACACACGTACAGGCTGGAATACACATATCTGTGAAAGGGAGAAACATAATCTCAAATGACGGTTACACTTTACAGTGGCAAAACATGGACTCATCACAGCCCTCATCTGATGGTTGTGGGGCAAACAATTCTCTTTACTCTAAGTTCCATTGCAGAGCTTAGTTTTTGTGATGTGTGTTTTTATCACCTCTCCAATATCCCCAGAATTCTCATCATCCGCACAGCACAGGTCCTGCTCTATATGCTCTACTCCTCCCAATTTAATATCTAGCAGATCTTCGCCTGTATCGAGAGATGCACAATGAAACACAAATAACTGGATACGTGTAAAGGATGCATGCCATATAATCCCATCTACCTGCTGAGCACACGGCACTGTGATTTCCCCCTGGACCTCTCTGGGGGCTTTCTCATGGGTCCACTGCAGGAGAACACCACACTGACTAATTACATTAAATTCAAATCTGACAGAATTCTGTCGTAAATGCACATTATTTTCCCTGCACCACACTTATCAAGGGTTTTGTAAACTAGTGTAATAGGAGGTGTCAGAAGAAACTAGAAAGTCTTACATTGGGGGTCATTAACTAGGGGCCGATTTGCGTTTTTCCCGACGTGGTACCAAAATTTTCCGATTAGCACCGATTTCCTGAGTTGCCCGGGATTTTGGCGCTGGCATGCACGCGACGGAAATCGGGGGGCGTGGCCGAACGAAAACCCGACGGATTCGGAAAAACGCCCTCATTTAAAAAACAAAAAGTGTCGGAGCTTGCACTTACCTTCAACCAGGAATAGGCCGGACTTCGGCAGCAGCGCCACCTGGTAGACATCGAGGAACTACCTTAGTGAATCCCGGTCCGGACCCCAATCCACCGCCGAGAGAACGTGCCGCTGGATTGCGAATGGACCCAGGTAAGTAAATCTGCCCCAATAGTAGATGTATCATCCACAGAAGACATGGGCTCATTGACTAGAGTCTCCTTAGTTGCTGACTTTTTTCGGACTGTGACCTTTTTTGGGGATTGCAGGGCTTGTACAGCTATTTAGCAAGTTTCTGTGCTGGGATTGTGCACAGCTACGCTGCTTCAATGCGACATAGACGGGGGCGTGCCGACGGATGATCGACTGATCGGACTGGGCACTGGATTTAATATTCAAATTGTGTCACAAGCCCAGCACTTACATGCACCAGGAAGAAGAAGGTGAAGTCTGTCGACCTGAGAGGGAGAAGCGACACATGCGGGATATCGGCGGCACGATCTTAGTGAACGCGGCACAGTGCATTATCGTCGGACAATGCACTTTTGGTAAACTCAGCGGCGGGTAAGTAAGTGTGCCTTTTACGCCTATGGATAATCCTGAATGTTCATCAGGGTATTCAGCAGTCCTGCTACTTACTTTACCCTTTCAAGTCACAGTACTTTAAAATCTATAATTTCGATTTTCCATGGTACAGAGCTGTGGATACTTATTTTTTGCATAACAAATTACCTCTCATTGACGTTACTTATTATTCCATGCCGTGTCTGGAAAGAAAATTCCAAAATGTGGTGCAAAAAAAAAAACCATTTCTTGTGGATCAGTTTTTAAGACTTTCATAGCGCTCCAAATGATGTCTACTCATTCTTTGGTTTGGTACAATCACGGAGATACCAAATTTATATAGGTTTTATTGTTGTTTTAAACGTTTTCAAAATTAAAACAATCTGTACAAAAAATATTTCATTTCACCATCTTCTATGCTTTTCATACTTCAATAGACAGAAGAGGTGGTTTTTTAATAGAAAACCAAAAGTGGGCTGGAACGGCGCTATCGGACACGGTCTTCAAGAGGTTAACCCCCTTAAGGACGGAGGGTTTTTCGGCTAATTTATCGCTCTCCAACTTCAAAAATCCAAAACTTTCATTTTTCGTGTACAGACCTGTGTGAGGGGTTATTTTGTGTTGTACAATTTTTTTCCTGTAATGTTATTATTTTAACATGCCGTGTACTGCGAAGGCTGAAAAAACTGGCTCATTTTTACGAACTTCACTCTTCGCTCCAAATAACATGCTCCCACTTTATCTGTTTGGTTCGGATGCGATCGCGGTGATGTGATACCAATTATATAGGTTTATTGTGTTAATACATTTCAAAAATTAAACGAATGTGTACAAAAAGAAAAAAAAATTTTTGCCATCGTATGACGCTAATAATTTTTCATACTTTGGCGCACGGAAATGGGCGTGGGGGTCATTTTTTGCAAAATGAGGGACGTCATTGCATTGCACAGTTTGAGGTCTGTGCGACATTTGATATCATGTTTTTATTTCATTTTTATGTTATGTAAAAAGGTGTAAAGTCCGATTTCGGACATTTGGGCGCCATTTCCCGCCTCGGAGGTCACCGCCGCCGTAACCCGTTTTTATATGTTTGATAGATCGGGCATTTGGGACGCGGCGATACCTAATATGTCTGTGATTTTTATGTTTTTATGTTTTTATCCGTTTTAGGAAAGGGGGTGATTTGAACTTTTAATATTTTATTATTTTTTTTATTTTTAAACTTTTTTTTTCTTTTTTTTTCACTATTTTTTAGACCATCTAGGGTTACATTAACCTAGATGGTTCAGATCGCTCCTACCATATACTGCAATACTACAGTATTGCAATATATGGCATTTTGCAGGTCATACATTACAATGAGCCACTGGCTCATTGTAACGAACCTGCATAAACATGTAGCCTCGTGTCAAAAGAAGACCCGAGGCTACCATGGTAACCGATCGCCGCCCCGATGACGTTCCGGGGGGTGGCGATCGAAAAAAGATGGCGCGCCTGCGCGCCCGCCGTCTTTAGACGCGCCGGCGACTTGCCGGCGGCGTTTAGAGGGTTAATAGCCGCGATCGGTGCAAGCACGACCGCGGTTATTAGCGGTGGGGGTTTTGTGCAAAAATGCAAAAACCCCCACCTCTGTATGAAGAGGATTCAGCCTGTGAGCCCTCTTCACAACCCTGATACCTCTGCGCCGCGAGCTACGGCGCAGAGCGTTAAGGGGTTAAAATGCTTATTCCATAGTAGAGCGTTTCGGGCCTAATCAGCCCTTCTTCAAGTACAATTGGATAAATAGGATGTGATTTTCAGCGGCAGCTTAATCCGCCAAACCAAAAAGATTTTTTGTGAGATGGGCTGACGTTTTTAGTCCCATGATTTGAGGACTTTGCCCCCTTTGATCACTTTCTATAAAAAATTTTAGTGTGATGTAAAATGTCATCAATGTGGCGTTTCGGTCATTGGGCGCTATTTTCCATTAGTCGGTTTAGCACCAGAATAACGTTTTATTTTTTTGATAGATTCAGCATTTTGGGACGCGCTGATACCCAACATGTTTGTGATTTTTACGTTATCTAGTGGGACCCTCTCTGAACGACTTCTCCCGTTACTATCAATCAAAACCTCCCCCTTCTTACTCCACCAACCAGTCGTCATGAAGCTCTTCATTTCATCTATACCCTCACTTTAACATTCAGTTAAATCGTCATCCTTAACAGAAGAGACAAAAACAAAACTTTCAGAGATCACGCAGGTCTTTTATCTGAGTGTTACCGACCTCATCTCCATCTACTTGCTCATCCTGGGCTCATAGCGATCCTCCTCGGAAACCAGGGACAGACACAAGACATTCTTCTGGTGAACATCTATTACGGATCCATCTGTAGGAGAACACAGTGACTCCGAAGTGTAAATGTGATGGTCAGATGATACTGGGGTTGTAAGGATCCTCAAAGCTTCTATCTTTTTACCATATAGGGAAGTCTTCCTTACCTTGTGAATGAAGGTTTGTGCTCCTCATCATGATGTCCTTGTAGAGGTCCTTGTGCGCCTTCTATGTAGTCCACCTACTCAGGCCAGAAATAGACGCTGAACATCTGACACCCTTATAGGGACCGACCACCCACAATGATACAGTCATCACAGGACACATCACCCTTGTATATGTCCCAGCATTCCCTGCAGCGCTCACCTCTCCGCTCAGCAGCTCCAGGATCTGTGTGTGGCTCCAGGATCTTCTGCTCCATGTTCCTCTCAAAGTGTCAGTGATGGAAGTGGAGGCCCATGATGGAGCTCTGGCTCCTTGCACCAGATACATGGGGTGGCTGATAGGGGCACGACTTATCAGAGGTCTTCACTATTGGTGTATCTTGTGTATGGAGGAGACTCTGATAAATATACTACGTACATTTCTCCAGCACAAAGACTCAACTTGATGGATTTCAAATCACACCATGTAAAGATTGATCTGCTTTTTACATATAATATATTAAGTAGGATATAAAAAGGCTTCAGGTGAGCACATTGTGGGGCTCAAAAGGAGCAACACTCGCACCAACAATGTCAATGGGAATGTGGCAGGAGCAGACCTGTCAATCTTTCGGGTGTGGGCAGGCGGCTTAGCCCCTTATGGTTATGATGCCAATACAAGGATTGGGGTTGGAAGTTATATGAACAAATGGCTAGGTCACACCCCCATTACACGGTCTTGTGCATGAAGCCTAAAACCAAGAAGCAGGAATTATGGAAATGAAGTGGGGAGCAGAACATCATTTGCTTGGAAAATTAGTACATGACCACATCCAAAGATATCGTGAGACTTCCTCACATCTCAGCACAAGTAGAGATGATCTCCAGGGGTAAATTCAGTATACTCTGGGATCCTCTGCCCGTGTCATCCTTGCTGGATCAAGATGAAATGTATTATGTAGGATCAGCTGAAGGGTCCACACTTGGTGCCCACACGGGGGAAATTGTACATCCTTTTATTTGGGATGTAAAAGTGACTTGTACCTTGATTTGTGCTGGACGATTATTACTAAAATTTCTTAGAATTAGAATATTGTTACATACAACATGAAGAGAAGGGGCCACATTCTTCAAAAACAGTGAACTTGCTGCACAATTGTGGCGCATGTATGACAGACTTATGGCGCACGGTCTGACTAAACAGAAAAATGCCCTTTTATGCGCAGTACATATATAGACACAGTGCAGCGGCGACACAAAACTGGCGCACTCACCAACACTTATGTGTATTGGCCCTCCTTGTATGTACTGCTACATGTCCCATGACTCGCCCATGTGAGGAAGTGCCAGGCTGTCACCATATACATCCTGTATTTACTTACATGCCCACCTGCTCCTCCATGTGATGGAAGCTGCCGGGCTGTCACCATATACATCATCTGTATGTGCTGATACCTGTCCCCTTGCTCATCCATGGGATGGAAGCTGCCAGCTGTTCACCTATACATCCTGTATGTATCTGTACATGTCCCCTGCTCCCTCCAGTGATGGAAGCTGTCAGGCTGTCCCATATACATCCTGATGTACTGTACATGTCCCCTGCTCCTCCATGTGATGGAGCTGGCCAGGCTGTCACCATAGTACATCCCGTATGTGCTGTACATGTCCCCTTCCTCCATGTGATGTGAAGCTGCCGGGCTGTCACCATATACATCCTGTATGTGCTGTACATGTCCCCTGCTCCTCATGTGATGGAAGCTGCCGGCTGTCACACATATAAATCCTGTATGTACTGTACATGTCCCCTGTCTCCATGTGATGGAGCTGCGGCTGGCACCATATACATCCTGTATGTACTGTACATTGTCCCCTGCTCTCCAGGGATGGAAGCTGCCAGGCTGTCACCATATCCATCCTGTATGTACTGTACATGTCCCCTGCTCCTCCATTGATGGAAGCTGCCAGGCTGTCCACCATATAATCCTGTATGTACTGTACATGTCCCCTGCTCCTCCATGTGATGGAAGCTGCCAGGCGTCACCATACACATCCTGTATGTGCTGTAATGTCCCCTGCTCCTCATCGTGATGGAACTGCCAGGCTGTCCACCATATACATCCTGTTGTACTGTACATGTACCCTGCCTCCTCCATGGGATGGAAGCTGCGGCTGTCACCAATACATCTTGTATGTACTGTACAGTGCCCCTGCTCTCCCATGGATGGAGGAAGCTGCCAGGCTGTCACCATAATCCTGTATGTGCTGTACTGTCTCCCTGCTCCTCCATGTGATGAAGATGCCGGCTGTCACCATATACATCACTGTATGTGCTGTACATCTCCCTGCTCCTCCATGGATGAGCTGCCGGCTGTCACCATATACATCCTGTTAGTAAAGACATGTCCCCCGTCCTCCATGTGATGGAGCTGCCAGGCTGTCACATATACATCCTGTATGTACAGTACATGTCCTGCTCCTCCATGTGATGGAAGTCTGTCGTGGCTGTCACCATATACATGTCCTGTATTGCGTACATGTCCCTGCTCCTCCATGTGATGGAGCTGCCAGGCTGTCCACCATATACATAATGATGAATGTACAGTACATGTCCCCTGCTCCTCCATGTGATGGAAGCTGCCAGGCTGTCACCCCATATACATCCAACGTTCCACCTGTACTGTTAACTGTCCTGCGCCATATATCTCCACCACCCCCCACCATGTGATGGAGGCCAGGCCCCATGCTCACCAAACTTACCTACATCCTGTACCTCACCCCCCCCTCCCCCACCCCACCTTCCCCCACCTAAACCCGCCACCCCATGTCCCCTCTTGTCCCCTTCTGCTCCCCCCGCCACGTCATAGGAACTGCCCCCCGCAAACCACCTGTATACATCCGTATGTACCGTATGTCCCCTGCTCCCTCCCATGTGATGGAAGCGCGGGCTGTCACCATATACATCCTGTATGTGACGTGTACATGTTCCCCTGCTCCTCCATGTGATGGAAGCGCAGGCTGTCTACCATATACATCCTGTATGTACTGTACATGTCCCCTGCTCCTCCATGTGATGGAAGCTGCGGGCTGTCACCAATACATCCTGTATGTACTGTACATGTGCCCCTGCTCCTCCATGTATGGAAGCTGCCAGGCTGTCACCATTACATCCTGTATGTACTTACATGTCCCCCTGCTCCTCCATGTGATGGAAGCTGCAGGGCTGTCCCCTATACATCTGTAGTACTGTACATCCCCTGCTCCTCCATGTGATGGAAGCTCTGCCAGGCTGTCACCATATACATCCTGTATGTACGTACATGTCCCTGCTCCTCCATGTGATGGAGGCAGGCTGTACCCATAGATACATCCTCGGTAACTGTAATGTCCCTGCTTCCTCCATGTGATGGAAGCTGCCGGGCTGTCACCATATACATCTGTATGTGTACTGTTACATGTCCCCTGCTCCCCATGTGTGGAAGCTGCCAGGCTGTCACCATATACATTCTGTATCACTGTACATGTCCCCTGCTCCTCCATGTGATGGAAGTGCGGGCTGTCACCATATACATCCTTATGTCTTCATCACCGCTCTCCATGTGAGGAAGCTGCCGGCTGTCACCATATACATCCTTATGTCTCTATGTCCCTGACTCCTCCATGTGATGGAAGATCTGCCGGGCTGTCACCAATACTCTGTATACTGTACATGTCCCCTGCTCCTCCATGATGGAAGCTGCAGGCTGTCACCAAACATTTGTTACACTGGAAATGCCCCTGCTCTGTGGGACACTACCATATGATGTAGAATCTTAATGCCGGGCTGTACCATATACATCCATGTATGTCCTTGTGCATCCCCTGATCCTCCATTGATGGAAGCTGCGGCTGCACCATATACTCCTGTATGTGCTGTTCAGGTTCAGGATTTACTTGTGGGAAACTAAGATTTTAATGCAAATTACTTTAAGAGCACAAGGCATGGATCTGTGAGATGCTACGGCCTCAGCCTGGGAGCACAGACTGACAGATATTTGTCTCCGCCCATTCACCTCTGCTGAAAAAGATTTTTGTCAAAACATTCGGATCAGAAAATGCCTAAAGAAAAGGATGAGGAGCACAAAGAAGCCTACAGAGGGGGAATCACATATAATAAATCTAGTAGTAAAATCACTACAGCTTTACAGTTACACTTTAAAACTTTATTTTTATGAGCTTTGAACTGGCAACAAATGTGATTATAGGCTAGTTCACACTATCGTCAGCTTTTCCTATCCTACTTCTGCTTAAAAATGTAAAATACTCAGTTGAAACGGATCTATTATAAATCCATGGAATCAATCAAGTTTCTATGTCATCCGTTGTATCGGTAAGACATTTAGTTGTTGTTCCTCCTGTTTTTTGGAGCTTGAGTACTTTAAAAAAAAATTAAAAATTAATTCCTAACAGATGATGACCACTGACCGAATTACAGATGACCCCCTGTTACAGGCGGGCCCCTCTTGCCGACTGTGACCATTGGTGAAGCTCTCTGGATGCTTTACTATGGTCCCAGAATGCACCGATCACTGTAAATGTCTGTAATGAAGCTTTATTGATAATTTGTATGTTCTCTCCGTGTTTGTGTGGGTTTCCTCTGGGTCCTCCAGTTTCCTCCCACAACCAAAATACTGTGGATGATTAGATTGTGGAGCTCCATCGGGGCCGGGACTGATTTGGCAAAACTCTGTGCTGCGCTTGCTTAATCTGTGTGCGCTATATAAAATAATAATTATTATAATGCTTATATACAACAAAAAATTTGGAAACTCCAATTCTCACTGCGAACGTTTTTTTTTTGTGTATGGATCTACAATTAAAAATATACAGTTTCGACTAACATACAAATTCAACTTAAGAACAAACTCCGGACCTATCTTGTAGTAACCGGGGATGCCTGTTATAGAGAGCGATGGGTGGACATATAGTAAATAAGAGATCTGTAGATGACATCTATGAGGGACAGAAGATAGATGTGAGGGTGAGGCAGGATAGATTAGAAGATGTAGAAGCATTAGGTATTGAAAGTGAAGTTTGTATGGGACCACAGTCACCCGTTATGTTCAGTTATTATTACTGTTATTTCCCATCGAATTACTTTTTGGAAACGCGGTTAAGTTGAAATCCTGGCGGCAGTTGAATGTACCTTACAGCTTTGAAATGAGCTTGAATATCCAGCAGGAACCGGTCATTGGGTGAAATGTAAAAACCTGATGACAGATTCCCTTTTAGTGTTTAAATGATCAGTGATCAGTTTTACACCGGATTAATTTCCCCCTCTGATGATAAATGTCAGAGTTCTGAGATCCTACATGTGTCCCTGCATGTAACCCTAGATGTGACCCTGCATGTGACCCTAGATGTGACCCTACATATAACCCTACATGTTACCCTAGATATGACCCTACATGTAACCCTAGATATGACCCTACATGTAACCCTAGATATAACCCTACATGTAACCCTAGATATAACCCTAGATATGACCCTACATGTAACCCTAGATATGACCCTACATATGACCCTGCATGTAACCCTAGATATGACCCTGCATGTAACCCTAGATATGACCCTGCATGTAACCCTAGATATGACCCTGCATGTAACCCTAGATATGACCCTACATGTAACCCTAGATATGACCCTACATGTAACCCTAGATACAACCCTACATGTTACCCTAGATGTGACCCTGCACGTAACCCTAGATATAACCCTGCATGTAACCCTAGATATGACCCCACATGTAACCCTAGATATAACCCTGCATGTAACCCTAGATATGACCCCACATGTAACCCTAGATATGACCCTGCATGTAACCCTAGATATGACCCTACATGTAACCCTAGATATGACCCTACATGTAACCCAAGATACGACCCTACATGTAACCCTAGATACAACCCTACATGTTACCCTAGATGTGACCCTGCACGTAACCCTAGATATAACCCTACATGTAACCCTAGATATGACCCCACATGTAACCCTAGATATAGCCCGCGCACAGGTCATATCCCGCTAGCGTCTCCTCCAGGTCACAGCCCGGGCTGTATCACCCTCCCTCCTCCCCGCACTGACTACCAGTCATACACACCCGGCCAGGACTTCACATGGAGACGGCGCAGGACCTGAGATGATGTCAGCATCATGTGATCAGTCACATGACAGGGCAGCGATCAGCAGTACACTGCGAAAGGACCTGTGATGATGTCATCGTGTGAGGAGAATCTATAGCCTGGACATGCTGGGAGTTGTAGTCCTCTTCTCTGATATCACATAATACCAGCCTGGACATACTGGGAGATGTAGTCCTCTGATATCACATAACAACAACCTGACCATGCTGGGAGTTGTAGTCCTCGCCTCTAATATCACAGCCTGTACGTGACGGTAGTTGTACTCCTCTTCTCTGATATCACATAATACCAGCCTGGACATGATGGGAGATGTAGTCCTCTTCTCTGAGATCACATAATACCAGCCTGGACATGATGGGAGATGTAGTCATCTTCTCTGATATCACATAATACCAGCCTGGGCATGCTGGGGGTTCTAGTCCTCTGATATCACATAAGAACAGCCCGTGCATGCTGGGAGTTGTAGGCCTCTCCTCTGATATAACATAAGAACAGCCTGGACATGCTGGGAGTTGTATTCCTCTCCTCGTGTAATGTCCTCTGATATCAAATAATAACAGCCTGGACATGTTTGGAGTTGTAGTTATTGCCTCGAATGCTTCCTGGCTTTGTGATTATTTCATTACAACTTCTTTCCTCTTTGTTCATCAATGGGTGTTCCAGGTTATTTGTATAGACCTCTAGGGACATGGACCCGGACTGCTGGTGGCGTCCGCTCGGGGGGGCTACAGGCGTTTTCACACATCACACAGACTCCTCCTACTATAGGTGGATTGTATTAGGGTGCTCTCAGACGTAGCACCTTGACCTCATTTAGAGACCAGCACCCGGGATCTTGTATTGTCTAAATGCCAGATACTGGGCAGGGGTATAAGGGTACATTCACACAGCGGTATGCCCGCCGTGCGCCCCTCCTCCCTCCATAGAGAATAGCGGCGCACGGCCGCACACACGCCAAAAGATAGAGCATGCTCTTTCTTTTTGCGGTGTGCGGGCCGGATCGGTGCCACACATGTGTGGCACCGCATCTGCGCCGCGCCGCTATTGCCGTCTATGGGGACGTACATGCGGCCGCAAATTTGGAGATGCAGACTTCTGAATGAGGTCACCTTCCCCCTCAGAAACAGTCTTGCTAATAAGGGGGAGTCCCACTTAGGGCGCATTCACACAATGCGTTGCGTTTTTGACGCGTTCCACTGGCTTCAGCCTTGATTACATGCTAAGGTTGCATTGCATTTCCACTGCATCTGCTAAAACGCAATGTAACCTTAGCATGTAATCACGGCTGAAGCCAGTGTAATGCATCAAAAACGCAACGCACAACGCGACGCAATGCATCGTGTGAATGCACCCTGAGGGCGCGTTCACACGTTGCGTTTTGACCTGCGTTTTCATTGCGTTTGAAACACATATACAACAGCTGAGGAGAGGTGATTTGCCTAATTACATCACTGTTAACATTTACATTTACAAAATGTATTGTAAACGCGATATTAACGCATGTGTTTTAACACATGCGTTAACATTGTGTCAACAAACGTAAACGGTATTGTAATTAGGCAAATTACCTCTCATCAGCTGTTGTAATGTGTTTCAAACGCAATGAAAACGCGGTTGAGGGGGGTGTTTTGGTGCTTTGGTTGCGTTTTTCATTGCGTTTGAAACACATTACAACAGTGATGGAGGTATTTGCCTAATTACAATACCCGTTTACGTTTGTTGACACAATGTTAACGCATGTGTTAAAAACACATGCGTTAACATCGCGTTTACAATACATTTTGTAAATGTTAACAGTGATGTAATTAGGCAAATCACCTCTCCTCAGCTGTTGTAAGGTGTTTCAAACGCATGAAACGCAGGTCAAACGCACGTGTGAACGCGCCCTCAGGGTGCATTCACACGATGCATTGCGTCGCGTTGTGCGTTGCGTTTTTGACGCATTACACTGGCTTCAGGTGATTACATGCTAAGGTTACATGCGTTTTAGCAATGCAGTGGAAATGCAAGCAACCTTAGCATGTAATCAGGCTGAAGCCAGTGAACGCGTCAAAACCAACGCATGTGTGAATGTGCCCTTAGTGGGACTCCCCCTTATTAGCAAGACTGTTTCTGAGGGGAAGGTGACCTCATTCAGAAGTCTGCATCTCCTAGTTAGGGCACATTCACATGGCCGTCTGCGGGGACGTACATCGGCGCGGCAATAGCGAATAGCGCTGCAACTAATAGCTGGCGGCAGATGCGGTGCCACACATGTGGGCACCGTCCGGCCCGCACACCGCAAAAGATAGAGCATGCTCTATCTTTTGGCATGTGTGCGCCGTGCGCCCCTCCTCCCTCCATAGAGATAGGGGCGCACGGGGCATACCGTGTGTGAATGTACCCTTACACCCTGCAAGTATCTGGCATTTAGACAATACAAGATACGGGTGCTGGTCTCTAAATGGGGTCAAGGCGCTAGTCTGAGAGCACCCTAATACAATCCACCTATAATAGGAGGAGTCTGTGTGATGTGTGAAACGCCTGTACCCCCCGAGCAGTCCGGGTCCATGTCCTAAGGTCTATACAAATAACCTGGAACACCCATTGATGAACAAAGGAAAGAAGTTGTAATGAAATAATCACAAAGCCAGGAAGCATAGAGGCAATACTACAACTCCAAACATGTCCAGGCTGTTATTATTTGATATCAGAGGAATTACACAGGAGAGGAATACAACTCCCAGCATGTCAGCTATTCTTATGTTTATCAGAGGAGAGGCCTACAACTCCAGCATGCACGGGCTGTTCTTATGTGATATCAGAGGACTAGAACCCCCAGCATGCCCAGGCTGGTATTATGTGATATCAGAGAGAGTGACTACATCTCCCATCATGTCCAGGCTGGTATTATGTGATCTCAGAGAAGGGACTACATCTCCCATCATGTCCAGGCTGGTATATGTGATCTCAGAGAAGAGGAGTACAACTACCGGTCAGTACAGGCTGTGATATTAGAGGCGAGGACTACAACTCCCAGCATGGTCAGGTTGTGTTTGTTATCCAGAGGTACTACCATTTCCCAGTATGTCTAGGCTGGTATTATGTGATATCAGAGAAGAGGACTACAACTCCCAGCATGCTCCAGGCTATAGATTCTCCTCACACGATGACATCACATCAAGGTCCTTTCGCAGTGTACTGCTGATCGCTGCCCTGTCATGTGACTGATCACATGATGCTGACATCATCTCAGGTCCTGCGCCGTCTCCATGTGAAGTCCTGGCCCGGTATGGTACGACTGGTAGTCAGTGCGGGGAGGAGGGAGGGTGATACAGCCCGGGCTGTGGACCTGAGGAGACGCTAGCGGATGTGACCCTGTGCGCGGGTTACATGCGGGTCATATCTTAGGGGTCACATCAGGACACATGTAGGATCTCAGAACTCTGACATTTATCATCAGAGGGGGAAATTAATCCGTTGTAAAACTGATCACTGATATATTTAAACACTAAAAGGGAATCTGTCATCAGGTTTTTACATTTCACCCAATGACCGTTCCTGCAGGATATTCAAGCTCATTCAAAGCTGTAAGGGTACATCACACTAGCGCCAGGATTTCCACTTACCTGCGTTTCAAAAAAGATTTCGATGGGAAATAAACGAGAAAATAACTGAACATAATGGGTGACTGTGTCCCATACAGACTTCACTTTCAATACAATCTAAAGCTTCTACATCTGCACTATCACTGCTCATCCCTCACATCTATATGTCTGTTCCTCATAGATGTCAGCTACAGATCTCTTATTTCTATATGTCCACCCATCGCTCTCTATACAGGCAGCATCCCCGGGTTACGTACAAGATAGGTTCCATAGGTTTGTTCTTAGTTGAATTTGTATGTTAGTCGAAACTTATATTTTTTTTTCATTGTAGATCCATACACAAAAAAAATACATTCGCAGTGAGAATGGAGTTTCCAAATTTTTTTATTGTATATAAGGATATAATAATTATTATTTATATAGCGCACAAGATTAAGCAGACGCAGCACAGAGTTTTGGCCAATCAGTCCCTGCCCCCATGGGGCTCACAATCTATTCTCTACCAGTATGTTTTGGAGGTGGGGGGAAGGCGGACCGAGAGGAAACCCACACAAACACGGATAGAACATACAAATTATCATAAAGCTATATTACAGACATTTTACAGCTGATCAGTGCATTCACTGAGAGCTTCACCAAAGGTCACAGTGAGCAGAAGGGCCCGTCTGTAACTAGGGGTCATCTGTAATTCGGGTCTCCTTAAGTAGGGGACTGCCTGTACCTCACATTTATCTATAATCCATCATTCATTTTCGATTTTTATATATTAAGATAAACGACACTATCCATCCCCACTGATTCTAATGTAAAGAATAACTTAATATCATCGTTATGGTCAGTTGGTCATCATCGTTAGGAATTACATTTTTTTTTTTTAAAGTACTTCAAGCTCCAAAAAAATGGAGGAACAACAAATAATGTCTTACCGATTACAACGATGACATAGAAACTTGCATTGATTCCAATGGAATTTATAATAGATCCGTTCAAGTAAGTATTTTACAGTTTTAAGCAGAAGTTAGGATAGGAAAAGCTACGATATAGTGTGCACTTAGCCTATAAATCACAATTGTTGCTCAGCTCAACATAAATAAAGTTTTAAAGTGTAACTGTAAAGCTGTATGATTTTACTTAGATTATTATATGTGATTCCCCCTCTGATGCTACTTTGTGCTGCCTCATCCTTTCTCTCTGGCATTTTCTGTTCCGAATGTGTTTGACCAAAAATCTTTCTCACCAGAGGTGACGTGGGCGGAGACAATATCTGTCAGTCTGTGCCCCCAGCTGAGGCCAGTTAGCTTGCCCACAGATCCCATGATGCTCGTGTGCTCTTAAAGTAATTAGCATAAATCCATTTAGTTTCCCACAAGTAAATCCAGTGAAACACTGCACAGCGCA
This sequence comes from Engystomops pustulosus, assembly GCA_019512145.1. NCBI lineage: Eukaryota > Metazoa > Chordata > Amphibia > Anura > Leptodactylidae > Engystomops > Engystomops pustulosus. Next base: position 143,906 of record WNYA01000068.1, read on the forward strand.
CATACAGGATGTATATGGTGACAGCCTGGCCAGCTTCCATCACATGGGAGCAGGGGGACATGTAAGTACATACGGATGTATATGGTGACAGCCTGGCAGCTTCCCTCACATGGAGGAGCAGGAGACATGTACAGTAATACAGGATGTATATGGTGACAGCCCGGCAGCTTCCATCACATGGAGAGCAGGGGACATGTACAGTGCATACAGGATGTATATGGTGACAGCCCGGCAGCTTCCATCACATGGAGGAGACAGGGGACATGTACAGTACATACAGGATGTATATGGTGACAGCCCGGCAGCTTCCATGACATGGAGAGGCAGGGACATGCACAGTATCATACAGGAGTATATGTGACAGTATGGCAGCTTCCATCACATGGGGGAGCAGGGGACATTGTACAGTCATACGGATGTATATGTGACAGCCCGGCAATCCATCACATGAGGAGCAGGGACAGACTGTACATACAGGATGTATATTGGTGACAGCCGGCAGCTTCCATCACATGGAGGAGCAGGAGACATGTTACGAAAGTACATACAGGGATGTTGTATATGGTGACAGCCCGGCAACTTCCATACACATGGAGGAGCAGGGACGTGTACAGACATACAGGATGTATATGGTGACAGCCGGCAACTTCCATCACATGAGGAGCAGGAGACATGTACAGTACATACAGGATGTATATGGTGACAGCCCGGCACCCGGCGCTTCCATCACATGGAGGAGCAGGAGACTGTACAGTAACTTACAGGATGTATATGGTGACAGCCCGGCACGCTTCCATCACATGGAGGAGCAGGGACGTGTACAGTACATACAGATGTATATGGTGACAGCCCGGAAGCTTTCCATCACATGGAGGAGCAGGGGACGTGTACATACTATACAGGATGTATATGGTGACGCCCGGCAGCTTCCATCACATGAGGGAGCAGGGAACATGTACAGTGCATACAGGATGATAGTGGTGTCAGCCTGGCAGCTTCCATCACTAGGAGGAGCAGGAGATACATGTACGTACATACAGGATGTATATGGTGACAGCCTGGCAGCTTCCATCACATGGGGAGACAGGAGACAGTACAGTACATACAGGATGTATGGTGACAGCCTGGCAGCTTCCATCACATGGAGTGAGCAGGAGACTGTAACATACATACAGGATGGTATGGTGGACAGCCTGGCAGCTTCCATCACATGGAGGAGCAGGAGACATTACAGTACATACAGATGTTATGGTGACAGCCTGAGCTTCCATCACATGGAGGAGCAGGAGACATGTACAGTACATACAGGATGTGTTATGGTGACAGCCTGGCAGCTTCCATCACATGGAGGAGCAGGAGACATGTACAGTACAACAGGATGTATATGGTGAGCAGCCTGGCGCAGCTTCCATCACCTGGAGTGAGCAGCGGGACATGTACAGTACACTACAGGATGTATATGGTGACAGCCTGGCAGCTTCCATCACATGGATGGACATGAGGGTACATGTACAGTACATACAGGATGATATGGTGACAGCCTGGCACGCTCCCATCACATGGAGGAACATGGGACATGTACAGTACATAAGGATGTATATGGTGCAGCCCGGCAGCTTCCATACATGGAGGAGCAGGGAGACATGCACAGTACATACAGAATCATATGGTGACAGCACGGCAGCTTCCATACATGGAGGAGCAGGGGAACATGACAGTAATACAGGATGTATATGGTGACAGCCCGGCAGCTTCCATCACATGGGGAGGCAGGGGAAAGTTACAGTACAAAAGATGTATATGGTGAAGCCGGCGCAGCCCCATCACATGGAGGAGCAGGGACATGTACAGTACATAACGGAGGATGTATATGGTGACAGCCTGGCAGCTTTCCATCAATGGAGGAGAGGGGACATGTTACAGTGCATACAAGGATGTATATGGTGACAGCCTGCAGCTTCCATAACATGGAGGAGCAGGGGACATGTACGTACATACAGATGTATATGGTGACAGCCTGGCAGTTCCATCACATGAGGAGCAGGGACATGTACATACATACAGGATGTATATGGTGACAGCCTGGCAGCTTACCATCATGGAGGATAAGGGAACATGTACATTACATACGATGTATATGTTACAGCCTGGCAGACTTCCCATCACTGGGAGGAGCAGGGACATGTACAGTACATACAGGAGTGTATATGGGGAAGCCCGGCACATCCCATCACATGGAGATTAGGGAACATGTACAGTACATACAGGAGTATATGGTGACAGCGGGCAGCTCCATCACATGGAGGACAGGGGACATGTACAGTACATACAGGATGTATATGGTGACAGCCCGGCAGCTCCATCACTATGGAGGATCAGACACATGTCAAAGTACATACAGATGTATATGGGGGACAGCCCGGCGCAGCTTCCATCACATGGAGGATCAGGGAACATGTACAGTACATACGGATGTATATGGTGACAGCCCGCAGCTTCCATCACATGGAGGAGCGGGACTGCACAGTACATACAGGAATGATATGGTGACAGCCCGGCAGCTTCCATCACATGAGGAGCAGGGACATGTACAGTAACATACAGGATGTATATGGTGACAGCCCGGCAAGCCTCCATCACATGGAGGAGCAGGGAACATGTACAGTACATAACAGGATGTATATGGTGACAGCCTGGCAGCTTCCTCACATGGGGAGCAGGGACATGACAGTATACAAGGATGTATATGTGAGCCTGGCAGCTTCCATCACATGGAGGAGCAGGGGACATGACGAGTACATACAGATATATGTGACAGCCTGCAGATCCATAACATGGGGATCGGAACATGTACAGTACAAGGAGCACAACATAAAGTAGTTTGCCCCGTTTGTGTCCCCGCATGCACTATGTTACAGCGCATAAAAGGTCATTTTTCTGTTTAGTCAGACCGTGCGCCATAAGTCTGTCATATGTGCGCCACAATTGTGCAGCAAGTTCACTGTTTTTGAAGAATGTGGCCCCTTCTCTTCATGTTGTATGTAACAATATTCTAATTTTAAGGAATTTTAGTAATAATCGTCCAGCACAAATCAAGGTACAAGGCAAGTTTACATCCAAATAAAAGGATGTACAATTCCCCCGTGTGGGCACCAAGTGTGGACCCCTTCACTGATCCTCATAATACATTTCCATCTTGAACCAGCAAGGATGGACAAGGGCAAGAAAGGGATCACCAGAGTGTACTGAAGTTAACCCTGGAGATCATCTACTTGTTGACTGGAGAGGTTGGGAAGTCTCACGATATCTTTTGGATGTGGTCATGTACTAATTTTCCAAGCAAATTGATGTTCTGCTCCCCACTTATTTCCCATAATTCTTGCTTCTTGGTTTTAGGCTACATGCACAAGACCGTGTAATGGGGGTGTGACCTAGCCGATTTTGCATATAACTTCCGACCCCAATCCTTGTATTGCTAATAACCATAAAGGTGGCTAAGCCCCTGCCACACACCCTGAAAGATGAGAGGTCCTGCCTCCTGCCATCATTTCCATTGACATGTTGGTGTGAGTGTTGCTCCTGTTTGAGCCCAAATGTCTCACCGAAGCTTTTTTATATCCTACTTAATATATTATGTGAAAAAAGCAGATACAATTTGAAATCCATCAGTTGAGGTCTCTTTGTGCTGGAGAAAGTACGTAGTGATATTATCAGGGTCTCTCATACACAGGATTACACATAGTGAAGACCTCTGATAAGTCGTGCCCCCTATCAGCCACCCTGATGTATCTGGTGGACGGAGCCAGAGTTCCACATGGAACCTCCCTCCATCACTGACAGTGAGATGAACATGGAGCAGAGGATCCTGGAGATCACCTATAAGATGATGAGATGTGATGACGGGAGGGAAAGAGAGGTGAGCGTCAGGGGATGCTGGGGGGACATTATACAAGGGGTGATGATGTTCTGGTGATGACTGGTATCATGTGTTGGTGTCGTAGGTTCTATAAAGAAAGGGTAGTACACGGAAATGTCCAGCGTCTATTTCTCCCCGGAGGAGGGGACTACATAGAAGAACACCAAGGACCATCAAGGGCTCATATGGAGGACCACAAGACTTCATATCACAAGGTAAGAGAGACTTCCCTTGATGGTAAAAGAGATAGAGCTTTGAGGATCCTTACACCCCATATCATCTGACCATCACATTTACACTTCGGAGTCACGTGTGCTCCTACAGATGGATCCAGTAAGAGATGTTCACCAGAAGGATGTCCTGTGTTGTCCCTGGTTATCCAGAGGAGGATCGCTATGAGCTCCAGGATGAGTCAGGTAGATGGAGATGAAGTCGAGTAACACTCAGATAAAAGACCTCGGTGATCTCTGAAATGGTTTTTGTTTTTGTCTTCTCTGTTTAGGTGAAGATTTACTGAATGTAAAAGTGAGGTTATAGATGAGATGAAGAGCTGTTAATGACGATGGTTGGTGGAGGAAGGTGAAGGGGGGGGGGGGTAATTGATAGTAAAGGAGAGAGTCGCTTAGAGGGTCCCATAATATAAACAGTAAAAATCACAAACATGTGGATATCGCACGTCCCAAAATGCTGAATCTATCAAAATAAAAAACCGGTTATTCCGGTGGTAAAACCGCATAACGGAAAATAGCGCCCAAATGACCGAACACCACATTTATGACATTTTACATCACATAAATTTTTTTATAGAAAGTGATCAAAGGGTTGCAAAGTCCTCAAAATCAAGGGACTAAAAACGTCAGCTCATCTCACAAAAATGACGTATGGTATCCCCTACACTGAAGTATGAAAGCATCAAAGATGGTGAAATTGAAATATTTGTTTGTACATTGTTTAATTTTTGAAACGTTTAAAACATAATAAAACATATATAAATTGGTATATCTCCGTGTATTGAACCAAACAAAGAATGAAGTAGACTATTTGGAGCGCTAGTGAAGTCTTAAAAACGAGCACACAAGAAAGGGACGCAAATGCGTTTTTTGCCATTTCACCACATTTGGAATTTTCTTTCCAGTACGCGGCATGGAATAATAAGTAACGTCACTGAGAGGTAAAATTTGTTATGCAAAAAATAAGTATTCACACAGCTCTGTACACTGAAAAATCGAAAAGTTATAGATTTTTAAAGTAACTGTGACTTGAAAGGGCTAAAGTAGTAGCAGGACTGCTGAATACCCTGATGAAATTCGTGGATTATCCTAGGCAGTAAAGGTCACATTATTAACCCGAGTTTACCAAAATGCATTGGTCCGACTTTCGCCTGTGCCGCGATTCACTAAGATTGTGCAGCTGATATCCTGCAGTGTGTTCCCTTCCCCGCTCAGGCCGACAGACTTCACCTTCTTCTTCCTGTGCATGTAAGTGCTGGGCTTGGGACACAATTTGAATATTAAATCCAGTGCCCAGTCTGAATCAAGTCGGATCATCCGACGGCACGCCCCCGGCTAGTTCACATGGAAGCAGCGTAGCTGTTGTAAAAATCGATGTGTTTCGCCACAATCCCAGCACAGAAACTTGCTAAATACCTGTACAGCCCTGCAATCTCCGAAAAAGGTGCACAGTCCGACAAAGTCAGCAGGAGACCCTTAGTCAATGACCCCAGTGTCTTTTGCTGGATGATACATCTGACCAGTTTTTGTAGCTTTCGCAGTTTCACACCTCCTCTATTATACTAGTTTACAAACCCTTGATAAGTGTGGTGCGGGAAATGAGTGCATTTACGACAGAATTCTGTCAGATTTGAATTTAATGTTTAATTAGTCAGATTGTGGTCTCCTGCAGGTGGACCCAATGATGGAAATCTCCCAGAGAGAGGTCCAGGGGGAAATCACAGTGTTCCGTGTGCTCAGCAGTAGATGGGATTTTAATGGCATGTATCCTTTAGGCTGCTTCACACTACCGAAAAGGGGGACGTATATACGGCCGACATATATACGGCCGATATAATGTCCCCCATAGACGCGCAATGGGCGCAACGGGCCCTACGGAGCGGTACGGTGCAGCACACGTGCGGCACCGTACTGCTCCTGCCCCGTGAAAAAATGGACATGTCCTATTTTTCAGGGCATACGGGCCGTGTGCCATATATCCCTATGGAGAGGGGCGGGGTGAGCAGCGTCTCCCCCCTCCTCTCCGCGCGCGTGCAGTGTGCCCAGCCGTGCTACGGTTATGGGGGCACCGGTCGTGTGAACCAGGCCTTACAGGTACCCAGTTATTTGTTGTATTAATTGTTGACATCTTTTATCAGGGGCGAAGATCTGCTGATACTTAAATTGGAGGAAGAGTTAGCCATATATGAGCGTGACCTTGCTGTGCGGATGAGGAAGAATCTGGGATATTGGAGAAGGTGATTAAAAAAACCACTACAATCACAAGAAACTAAAGTCTGCAAAGGGAGAAAAACTAGAGTAAAGAGGATTGTTGCCCCACAAACCATCAGATGAATGGGGCTGTGATGACCATGTTTTGCACTGTTCAAGTGAACCGTCATTTGAGATTGTTTCTCCTTTTCACAGATTATGTATTCCAGCCTGTACAGATGCTGTGTCTAGGAGGCCTGCATTGAGCTCACATATAATCGTTCCTGTGTTTGGTATCCACAGCTCTGAGAGAGGATTAACCCCTTCACTTTCATAGCTCCTCAAGCGCTCCCGTGCATTGAGATTGTATTCCAGCCGGTTTACAGTGTGTGTCTAAGAGGCTAATGAGCCACATCTAATCTCCTTGTGTTTGGTTACACAGCCTGAGAAGGGAGGATTAACCCCTTCATTTCAGCTGGATTTGACATTTTGTGGTTTACAGTAAAATGGAAAATAATTGAAATCATTTTCTCTCCGGACAGATAAAACCTGGTGCGGGGTTAGCTGTGTAATTCCAAGTTCATTAATCTGAGGGAGTACAAACCACATTGCAGATTTTTCAAGAGAAAACTCTTTACCCTAAATGATTATTTGGATTCCACACTACAGATCATTCTTAACATTCCGCTGGTCAGTCCACATGACCGGGGTTGGGTGGTAAAACTGTTTCCATGTGCGAGTGGGACAAACCTTTCCAAGAACTCAAATTTTTCCTACACATAAGAATTTCACAGGGGGAGAAGCCAGATAACCTGTTACGAATGTGGGAAACAAGTTTGCTCCGTAATCAGGCCTTGATCGCATAAGAAGTCGACACGGGGAGAAGTTGTTCTCCTGTTTCAAATGTGGAAGACAGTTTTAATGTCGAAAATCATTCTTCTAGAATAAAAATCATTCTTTCCACGGGAGAGAAGCATTTGCCTTGTTCCAAATGTGGGAAATTGTTTTACCCAGAAGCCATTTCTCGTGAAGAAAATCTGGAATTTACACAGGGGGACGAAGCCATATTCATGTCTCCAGAAGTGTGAAAAGGGTGTTTTTAACCCGAAAATCAATCTATGTTTAAACTCCAGAGATTTCACTCAGAGGAGAGGCTTATCCGTGTTAGAGTGGGCTAAAATGTTTCATTACTAAACAAACTTGGGGACCATCAGAGAAGTAACACAGGGGAGAGCCATTCTCTGTCCCGATTTGGAAGTATTTATATAACTAAACCAAAGACTTCAGGATCATTGACAATCAAGATTGTCACCGGGTGAAAAACCTTTTCCATGTTCTGAATGTGGGAAATGTGTTTACAAAACATCAATTCGTCTAGTGTGAACATCGACGAATTCACAGGGGGAGAGGCGCATTTTTCTTGTTCTGAATTGGGAATGTTTTATTAGAAAAGCCAAACTGCAGATATCAGAGAATTCCACACAGGGGAGAAGCAGTTGTATAGTTTGGAATGTGGTAAAGGTTTTACCAAAGTCATCTGTTAACATCAGAGAAGAATTCACGATGGGGGAGAAACCATAGTGCGTGGAGAATGCGGCAAGGAGCTTTCAGAAATCAATTCTTGATACATCAGTTATTAATACGGAAGAGGCCGTTTTCATGTCCAGCATGTGGGAAGTTTCGGAACAATCCAGACCTTTAAAGTCATAAGTTATTCATTCAAGGTGAAAATCTTTTTGATTTCTGTTTCTGAGGACGTTTTGTACCACGACCGGTAACTAAGACTACAGGCAGTCCCCGGGTAAGTTACAAGATAGGGCGGAGGTTTGTTCTTACGTTGAGAATTTGTATGTAGTGAAATCTGTATATTTTATTAATTGTAGGATCTAAGAACAGAAAAAATGAGTTTTGGCCCCAGTGAAATTGGAGTTTTTTAAACATTTTTGGAATGTAAATGGGACCAAGGATTATCAGTAAAGCTCCATTAAGACTCTTACAGCTGATCATGGCAGCCTGGGGATATAGTCACATCCAGAGAGGCACAGGGTCTGTCGCGTAACTATGGGTGGTCTTGTAAGTCGGGTGTCCTTAAGTAGGGGACCGTATGTATGTTGTTGTCACTTTGAGATCTTCTTGTCTAAGGGTTTTACACCCTTCAACCATTATTTCAGAACTTTGACTTCGCTCCAATGAAAGATCAGGGTGTAACTTTGAGTTTAGTGCCCTAGTTTAGTGTGACCCAAGATGTTGAGCGTCAGTAGTATAAGAGAGACCCTTAAAAAGAAGGTCAGAGGTCAATTTGAGCTCAGGGCAGCAAAAGTTATTCCAGTCCAGTTTTGAGCCAATAGGTCGGGGAAAGTCTGAGAAATAAGCGAGGGTAAGACATGGGTAAACAGAAAAGCACCTACCAGAGGCATGAGGTGTGCAGTATATTAGCATGATACGCCAACCCAAATGCAGGGGAGAGCAGTATGGAGGACAGAGAGAGGGTGTTGTAGGTGTCAGTGAGGACTGACGGCATTTAAAACACCGTCTGGGGGTCGCTCCCCGCACAGTCAGATGATTGCTTGGTTTAATGTCCCATGGGTGAGGGGGCTAATAAAAAAGTAAAAACAATGTCTTTAATAAAAACTAAGTCCATCAAGCCCCAAAGAGAATATAAATGTGGGGGTTTGTGTTTGATTTTGACTTTTGCCATTATAAAAAAATAATTATTATTATTTATTACAGCGCTGCACAAAGCATGTCAAACTGGTCCCTGTCCCCATTGGGCCACAATCTAAACAACCTATCCGTATGTTGTGGAGTGTTGGGAGGATGGAAACCGGAGGACCCGGAGGAAACCAAGCAAACCTGGAGAGAACATAAAACCTTTGCAGATGTTGGACCTGGGTGGGACTAGAACCCAGGACTAAAGCGCTGCAAGGGCGCAGTGCTACCAGCCACTCGGCAAAGAGTTTGTATGTTCTCTTCTGTGTTTACGTGGGTTTTCCTACGGGCGGGGGGGTCCTCGGTTTCCTCCAACACTCCAAAACATTACTGGTAGGTTGTTGTGATGTGGAGGCCATTGGGACAGGGACCAATTTGTCAGCTTTGTGCTCAGCTAGCTATAAATCTGTGTGCGCTAGTATAAATAAAGGACTTATATTATTTATTAAATGCAAAAAAAAAAGTCAAAATCATAAGACAAAAACCACCCTCATTATTACCATCACCATGTCCGTTTTTTTTTTTTTCAGCAAAACCCCTCAGTTCAGGTATTAAACAAGATATGTTCGCATCAGGTCGCTGCCCAGCATATCAAGGTATGTTGGTTCAAAAGCATAAAAACAAATGTAGATTTCCCTTAATTGGCTAATCCTGAAGGGTTAAAAATCTCCCAAAAATATATTTATGTATAAAAAATATTAATTAAAAGTTAAAGAAATTAAATCGCCCATGTTGCAAGAACAAAGTTGGGGATACCTGCATGAAACTATGAAATATAAGAAGATATTCCCTGCCATGCGCGGGATAAAGGGGTTAATTTACTAAGGGCCCGATTCGAACGGGAAAAAACCCGACGGATTTGGAGAAAAACCGCCCCCGCATTTAAAAAATAAAAGGTGCAAGACTTGCACTTACCTTACTAGGAATAGGGCCGGGAAATGGAGTGCGTTCCCCTTGCTCACCTGGTGGACGTCGGAGGAACTGCCTTAATGGAATCCCATCCGGACACAAATCCACCCCAGAGAACGCGCCGATGGATCGCGAATGGGACAGGGGTAAGTAATCTGCCATAATATGTCCAAATTGACAATTATTTTTTTTTTTTAGCACTTCTGTTTTTTTTTAGTACACCCATAGAGGAACATCAATAATATGTATTAGCAGAGAAAGAGGCGTATAGAGCCATGCTTACAGAATCAATTTTACAAAGAAGATGGGAAGGATCTGAACTGGTAATCTGGGGGGGGGCATCAGAATAATCTTGTTGAGAGCCGGATGGCGTATTGAGTAGGGGAGAAAGTTGATGCCATGGTGGACTGTACAAGTTGCTAAGGTTGATGCACCACACGGTGGGTCTTGAACCGCGTTTTTGGTTGTTTTAGCACAAAAAACGCCAGGTGTGGCATTCAAAGAGGGAGATTTATCAGAAGTATCTGACAGATGAACTGTTCTTGACTTGGACTATTGGAAACCAATCAGACAAGCTTTGTGACAGTTTTGTAAAAAACGCCTGGGGAAAAATGTGAAAGCTGAGCTCTAATTGGCTGCCATGGCTTGGCTGCTACTTCAGATAAATCTCCCCAATAAAGTGTATAGGAATTAAAACGGCGCACACCACACGCACACCCGCCCCCCCCCCTTTACGATTAGGTAAACCACCCACATACGCATGTCCATAGTAGATCAGGTAAACCCCAGCACATGCCCCCCAGTTAGATAGGTTAACCCCAGCACTGCCCCCCAGTAGATAGGAACCCAGCACATGCCCCCCAAGTTAGATAGGTACCCCAGCAATGTCCCCCAGTAGATAGGCAACCCCAGCACATGCCCCCCCCGTAGATAGGTAGCCCAGCACATGCCCCCCCAGTATATAGGTAACCACAGCACCGCCCCCCAAGTAGATAGGTAAACCAGTCAACATGCCACCAAGTAGATAGGTAACCCCAGCCATGTACCCCAGTAGATAGGTAACCCAGCCACCTGCCCCCCAAGTAGATAGAGTGTAGCCCAGCACCTGCCCCCTGTAATAGATATGGGGTAACCCTCCCTTACGCCCCCCCAGTAGTAGGTGGTAACTCACTGCATTCATCCCAGTAGATAGGTAGGGTACTGCCACTGAACCCAGTAAATTGGGTGCTGTCTAGGACAATTGATTGAATCAAAGCGCAAACAGGGGTTGGCCACAACTGATCGCCTGCATGTGTTTCTATGAGAAATGCCTGCGGCAGAAATGGTGATCTGTTTCTGAACATGTGAACCGACGGCCCCAAAAACGCCATGGTGTCTTTCTACCGACAAGGGTTTTACAGGAGTAGGGTTGCGGTCCTAGTCTGAAGCAAAAAACGAGACGAGACAAAAAGAATCAGGGAACTCATCAGAGTGTAAGTGATTTGCTGTGGCTGTGTGTGCAGGGGGGAATTTAATAATGAAAGGTAGTGATACAAGTAAGTGTCATTTCAGGAAAGATCCGGCTCTTATTCGCGAAACAAGCGAAGCCAGCCCCCATAGAAGAGCAACCCGCTCTAACCGGCTCACCAACGCCACCTTAACCCGATACAATCAGGTAAAAAGGGAGTGGTTGTCCAGGTGACTGGACTGGACCTGGCGGCCCTAATTATAGTTAATAGAGACCGTTAGGAGCCTATGAGACGCTCACTAAGAAGAGCCGGGACTTCCATCACTCGTAGAAAGTCCTCCTCTTACACTGACGTCAGGCACAGCGGGAGCGGCTCCATTCTAGACACGCCCCTTGCAGTTGAGCAGCGCCAATCATTTGAGACTAGAAGTCACAATTCGTTTTCAGCAGAGGCAACAGCGACGAGCGGAAGTGACGCACTAGAAGCTGAGAACTTCCGGGGGGTGAGTGAGGCAGAGCTCAGTGTCTTGTGCTGTGAGAGCGCCTCCGCAGGCTGTGTAGTAGTGCTATGCAGCAGCGGTGCTTGTCCCCGGGCGTCCGTGCTGCGAGGCTGGGGGACCCGCCATGAGGTATATACAGGAAGCCTCCCCTTGTACACCCTGTATATGGCTCCACAAACTTTACCCTCACTGACAGGGATGTCATATTGCATCCTGCCGGTGGGTCTACCCCGGAGGCCGCTTACTAAGTCAGGGGCCAGGAGGAGGTGATCCTAGTATGTCCAGGGGAGAGGAGGAGGTGGGGTGTATCCTAGGGTCAGGGGAGGAAGAGAGTGATTCCTAATGTCAGGGAGGAGGAGGAGGTGATTCCTAATGTCAGGGAGGAGGAGGAGGTGATTCCTAAGGTCAGGGAGGAGGAGGAGGTGATGCCTAATGTCAGGGAGGAGGTGATTCCTAATGTCAGGGAGGAGCAGGAGGTGATTCCTAGGGTCAGGGGAGGAGGAGGTGATTCCTAGGGTCAGGGGAGGAGGAGATGATTCCTAGGGTCAGAGGAGGAGGAGGTGATTCCTAGGGTCAGAGGAGGAGGAGGTGATTCCTAGGGTCAGAGGAGGAGGAGGTGATTCCTAGGGTCAGAGGAGGAGGAGGTGATTCCTAGGGTCAGAGGGAGGAGGTGGTTTCCTAGGTAAGGGAGGAGGGAGGAGGTGATTGGGTGTGAGTGATTCCTAGGGTCAGGGGAGGAGGGAGGTTGATTACCTAGGGTAAGGGGAGGAGGGAGGGGATTGATTCCATAGGGTCAGGGGGAGGAGGAGATGATTCTAGGGGCGGAAGGAGGAGGTGATTGATTCCCTAGTGTCAGAGGAGAGGAGGGTGATTCCTAGGGTCAGAGGAGGGAGGAGGTGTGTTCCTAGGGTCAGGGAGGAGGAGGTGATTTCCTAGGGTCAGGGGAGGAGGAAGGTTGATTTTCCTAGGGGTCAGGGGAGAGGAGGAGGTGATTCCTAGGGTCAGGGGGGAGGGAGGTTGTATTCGGTGATTCCTAGGGTCAGGGCGAGAGAAGGATGTGATTTCCTAGGGTCAGAGGAGGAGGTGATTCCTTGGGGTCAGAGGAGGAGCGGGAGGTGATTCCTAGGGTCAGGGGGAGGAGCAGGGGGTGACTCTAGGGTTAGGGAGGAGGCGGAGTGATGTTCCTAATGTCAGGGAGGCGGAGGAGGGTGGCTGGAACTCCCATATGTGTCAGGGAAAGGACGGGCAGGTTGGTTGAGTGGTGGTTTGATTTCCTTAGGGTCAGGAGAGAGAGGAGGTGATTGGTGATTCCTAGGGTAGAGGGGACGAGAGGAGGAGGGTGATTCCGTGGGTCAGGGGAGGAGCAGGAGGTGATTCCTAGGGTCAGGGGAGGAGCAGGAGGTGATTCCTAGGGCAGGAGAAGGAGGAGGTGATTCCTAGGGTCAGGGGAGCAGGAGCGGTGAGGGTGATCCCTAATGTCAGGGGGGGAGGAGCAGGGGTGATTCCTAGGGTCAGGGGAGGAGCAGGAGGTGATTCCTATGGTCAGGGGAGGAGCAGGTGGTGATTCCTATGGTCAGGGGAGGAGCAGGAGGTGATTCCTAGGGTCAGGGAGGAGCAGCAGGTGCTTCCTAGGGTAAGGGGAGGAGCAGGATGGTGATTCTGGGTTCAGGAGGAGCAGGAGTTGAATTCCTAGGGGTCATGGGAGGAGAAGGTGGTGGTGATTCTAGGGTCAGGGAAGGAGCTAGGAAGGTGATTCCTAGGGTTCAGGGCAGGAGCCAGCAGGATGGGCGTGATCCTAGGGTCAGTGGCAGGAGGAGGAGGTGATTCCTAGGGTCAGGGAGGAGGAGGAGGTGATTCCTAGGGTCAGGGCAGGAGGAGGAGGTGATTCCTAGGGTCAGGGCAGGAGGAGGAGGAGGTGATTTCCTAGGGCAGGGAGGGAGGAGGAGGTGATCTAGGTCAGGGCAGGAGGAGGAGGTGCTGGATCAGTAAATGTCCAACTCAACTTCCGCTGGTTATGACAGGTTTTTTCACCCGAAACATCGAATTTGGTTTTCCCAATTTCCTTGGAATTAGTTTTTCTTGTTTTCCCCTCGGGGTGTCCCCTAGGGTGTTTGAACATCGAGTCCAAGTGGGTTAACTGAATGTTTTTTTTCTTCCAAGTTTTAAAACATGGATTAGAAGATTTTAGGACTGGACTGTATTAAAGTTTTTCACATATACATAGTAGAGTAGTTTTGTAAGTTAATAGATAACATTTTGGAACAACATTCCAGGCACATTTAACTCTAGTTCCCCTCCATCATAACCTCTAATCTAGTTTTTTTTTTTAATGAGAATGAATCTGTTCGGTCTAAAACTCACTTGTGTACTCATATGTTTCTCTCCATTTGTCCTGCTCTTCATTTTATTTTCCATGTACATAGCTTGTTTTGAAGGATTCTTTTTTCTTGAGTAATAAAATTGTCTTCTAGTTGATTGTATTTTTTATTAATTGCTTGTGTACCAGGAAAAGCCTTGGGCAAAGAAATTTGCAAAATGTCCAGGCCATGAGTTTCCAGTCTCGCACCCTGCCGGACAGATTCCCCACTAAGTGTTTTTTTTGTTTCCCTAAACTGATGGTGGTGTTTTTGTGTGGCGTGCAAATTTCGCTCCCCACTGGTTGGGTCCTCCTACTCTACTTCCCTGGGTCCTCTCCTGCTTTGCTGCCGCCTTATGTGTCCTACAATGCCCCCAGGGTCACCCCTCTCACTTGCTGCTCAGCTCTGTGGTCAAATACAAATGCACCCGGGGTTCCTCTCCTGCTGCTTTCCCGATCTGTTGTCCTCACTGGCCCCCCCGCCGGGTCCTCCTCCTGCTGCTCCCGCTTTCTTGGTCCTCACTGCCCCCGGGTTCCCTCCTCTCCTCCTGCCCGCTCCCGCTCCTGTGTCCCTCACTGCCCGCCCCCGGGTCCCCCCCCCCTCTCTGCTGATTCTTGGCTCTTTTCCACTGCCCCCCCCATCCTTCTCACCCCTGCCTTCCCGCCTCTGTTGTCCCCCTCACTACTCCTGGGTCCTCCTCCCTGCGCCTCCGCTCTGGTGGGGGTCCCTCACTGCTGGCCTCCAGGTTTCCCTCTCCTGCTGCGCTTGTCCGCTTCTGGTTGGCCCCTCACTGGGCCCCCTGGTGTTCCTCTCCCTGCTTTCTCCGCTCTGTGTCCTCGTCACTGCCCCCCGCAGGTTCCCCTCTCCTGCCGCAAGAAAAATAACTTCTGTGGTCCCCTCACGCCCCCCTGTTCTCCGCCGCTGCTGCTTTTTGCTCCCGCTCTGTGTCCTAACTGGGCCCCTGCCCCCTGGTTGGTTTCCTCTCCTTGCTGTCCTCCGCTCTGGTTGTTCCCTCCCTGGCCCCCCCCGGTCCTCTCCCGCCGCCTGCCCCCTGTCCTGGTTCCGCCTGACTGCCCCGGTTTCCTCTCCTGGCTGCTTCCGCTCTGTGTGTTTTCCCCTTACTGCCCCCCGGGTCCCCCCCTCCCTCCTGGCTTGCTCCGCTCTTGGTCCCTCAACTGCCCCCCCGGGTCCTCTCCTGCTTGGCTTTCCGCTCTGTAGGGTCCTTCCACTGCCCGGGCCTGGTCCTCTCCCTGCTTGCGCTTCCGCCTCCTGTTGGGGTCCCTCACTGCCCCCCCCCGGTCCTCTCCTCTGCTTCTTCTCCTTTGCTCCGCTCTTTGTGGTCCCTCACTGCCCCCGGGTCTCTCTGCAAGCTTCCACTCTGTGGCCCTCACCGTCCCCTCCCGGGTCCCCTCCTCCTGCTTCTCCGCTTCTGTGTCCTCATGGCCACACCCCAAGGTCCTCATCCTGCTTGCTCCTCCTGTGTCCCTCACTGTCCCCCGGTTCCCCCTCTCCTGCAGCTCCACTCTTGGGTCCTCACTGGCCCCCCGGGTTTTCCATCTCCCTGCCCTGTCTCTGCTTCTGTGTCCCCCACTGCCCCCCGGTTCCCTCCTCCCGCTTGCTCTCCGCCTCTGGGTGTCCCCCCTCTCACTGGCCTGCCCCGGGTCCTCTGTCCCGCTGGCTTCGCTCTGTGTCCCTCACTGCCCCCCGGGTCCCTTGCCCCGCTGCCTCCCGCTCCTGTGTCCCCACTGCCCCCCCCAGTTCCCCTCTCCCTTCAGCTCCACTCTGTGTCCTCACGCCCCCCCGGGTCCCTCTTCCTGCCGCCTGCTTCCCCGCTCCCTGTTGTTCCCCCTCACCTGCCCCCGGTCCTCTCCTGCGCTCTGCCTCTGGTGTTCCCCTCACTGCCCCCCTGCCCGCCTGGTTTGTGCCCTCTCACTGCTTTGCTGCTCCGCTCTGGGGTCCTTCACTGCCCCCCCCCCGGGTTCCCTATCCCTGCTGCTCCCTCCTCCTGCTTGCTGCTTCCCTCTGTGTCCTCACGCCCCCCGGTTCCCTCTCCTGCTTGTCTTCCCGCTCTTGGTTGTCCCAATGCCCCCGGGTCCCCCCTCTCCCTGCCTGCTCTGCTCTGGTGGTCCTCACTGCCCCCGGGTCCCTCCTCCCGCTGCCTGCTCCGCTCTTTGGGGTCCCCTCACTGCCCCCCAGGTCTGGGTGGGTAATGGCACTGAGCAGAGAAGTAAACCCTGGTTGATATTTTTCAGCTGTAACTGTAATGACTTCTGGAAGTCCAATCTGCTTCCTGGGCACCTACAACCAGGGGCAGGACAAAAAAGCAGCTCATGGAAGGAGAAAAGAAGCAGCAGTGCGGAACAGAAGAAGAGGCAGAGGAACCCCAGGAAAGGAGAGGAATTTTCTTGTTTGTGTGGCAACTGGGGTAAACTCAGGAAATAAAAATTGGTTTTTTTTTTAATTTTTCTGGGATCCCTCCATTATTAGTAGTTGTTTTTACTTTTGGGGGTCCCCTTCATTGTTTAGTACGTTTTTATACCCTGGTGGTCCTGCCATATTGGTTAAGTCCCCCGCTAACTTTCCTCCAGTTTACATAAATGCTGTTATTTGGGGTCTCCATTATTTTACTGGTTCTTTGGGTCCCTCGAAGTAATTATTTATTTATCTGCTTTTAGATATAGATCTATTTTTGATATAGAGAGGGGTCACGGTATATAACAGATAGACCACCTGACTGGAATGAACCCCTAAGCTACACGACGGACCCCCTCTGCCCCCCTCCTGAACGCTCTGGTGGGGACCTCGTCTGGAGGTTACTAATAGTCCCCAGGCTGCCAATGATCAGCTTGGTCCAGTGCTTTAATTGAAGCCTTTTCATTGATTCGTCCCTTGGTCCCATTACGCAAAAAAAATTGTTACACTCTCAATTTTCCCTGGGGAGCAAAATTTTTTTTTTTTTTTCCCTGGACTTACAATTTTTATTAAAATATACAGTTTTCCGACTTGCATACAAATTCCCACTTTTAGGTTTCCTTTCGGTTTTTTTTTTTTTTCCTATCTTTGTACTAAACCCGTGGAAACCTAACCGTTTATAATCTTTAAGAAGGGATGGAAATGGTATCTAATGAAGGGGGTGCACAGTATGAATAAAAGGGGGGGACTGCAGTTAAAAAATTCATTAATGTTGGTAACAGTTGAACATTTAATTGGAGGGCTAATTTTTACATCGTAAAACATTTCCCATTTGGGATACTGGTAAATATGAGTATATAGGAGGTGACCCACTAACTGGCCAGGATCTTTTTAATGCGCAGTCCTGTAACTTATGTATTGAACGCCCATACTTGGCTGTATTCATGTAACTAAGCTTTGTTTTCTTGTGCAAGTAACCTGTAAATAAAATACGCTATGGGAAGACATGAATGCAAGGTCCTGAGCTACCTGGTGGGGGATAGTGCTGGGCACACCACTAAAAAAAAAGCCCATACATAAATTGTAACTGTTTTTTTCTAATGTTTTTAGTTTAGTTAGGGGGGGGGGGGGGGGGTAAAGGGGGTTTTTTTTTTTTTATCTAAAACGGGGCCACCTATGTATAATTTTTTTTTAATAACATGGAGTGGGACAAATCTTTTTGAGATGCCTCCCGGTTAACGCAACAATTTGTCCGCTAAAACTGCCCTCAGTTGGGACTTGTTACTTTTTTGCGCTGAGTAGAATTTTTCATTCCACCGACCTCCAAAAAGGTAAAAGAAAATTTTATTCTCCTGTGATGAAACCTTCCCTTTGTGCTGAGGCTCAAAATGGCGTTGATACAAAGTGTCCAAGTCCAAGTGACCAAATAACTCTCCTTAAAATGGTGATGCACTGTACATTTTTTACTTCTCATCATGTTATCCATAGTAAAATAACAGTCCCAGGGTGCCCGAGCAGTGGAAGCCTTCCATTTTATTATTTGGTGGTGGAAGAAATCCTGGTTTTTTTATTTAAAGGATAGAGCCCCCTTAATACTTGCTGATCAAGTGGGGGCATCTTTAGTGAAGAGTAATCCCCCATCGCAACCCCATGGCTGTGGAGGGCAACCCGGTGATTACAACCAGGCTGGCCCCAATCCCATCTCTATTCCGAGTTATCGGGAAAAAAACCTAACTGCTTCAGCCGTACATCCGGACATGACTGCTGAGACTGTCGCCTGCTTTAGCCGTACATCCGGACATGACTGCTGAGACTGTCACCTGCTTCAGACGTACATCCGGACATGACTGCTGAGACTGTCACCTGCTTTTGTTCCAGATCTTCTGGTCTTTTCTGCAAGACCATGTTCCCCTCCCTGACCAGTCCACCAAGTGTGGACAAAGAAAGGAACAAGATGGCAGAGAGCGTTCTACACATCAGCCTAGACATTATCTCCCTGCTAACTGGAGAGGTGAGTACATGACATCATCACCACTTACTACAACTACTAAGGGTGTAGTATATGTGTGTACACATGTGCACTGATATCAGTATCTCTCTCTGCACACAGAATTACTCAGTAGTGAAGAAGACCCCCAGCAGCTTCCCCTGGGCATCCGCAGCATGGAGCAGGAACCAGACCTCCATCCTGGACTTTCCATTTCACTTACTGATATATGAGAGGAGCAATAATCAGAAGATCCTGGAGCTCAGCAATAAGATCATAGAGATGCTGACCGGAGAGGTGAGGGCCGCTGGGCATGCAGGGCCATTACACAGTGACACAAGGGGTGATTCATTCAGATGGAAATTGTCCGTCCATGCCCTGGATTTGTAGAGAAAATGTGATAGGGTTGTGTTCATATATAGCAGTGATGGCGAACCTATGGCACGGGTGCCAGAAGTGACACTCGGTGGGCACCATTGCTCCAGGACAGAGTTCACCAAATATGACCAAATCCACCAAACCTTCCTGCAGTCCCAGGCAACTTAAGAGCAGCTGCTCTCAATGCTATTTTAAAGCCACACTTCATTGTCTATTTGGAAATGCGGGAAAAGTGAGAAGGTGTGGACAGGGCGGCATTATCTTTGGAGGTCCTCCTGCTGGACCCACTGTTTTTCCTGTACAGAGAGTCCCTGGTGAGAAGCTACAATGAGAGTCTGAATTTACCCTCCTTTTTTCAACTGTATTGGTAACCTCAGGGGGCCGATACGATTGAAAGATGTAGAAGAACAGATAGCAATAAGTTACTTCCTAAAAAGCCATGTTGGCACTTCACGGTAATAAGTGGATTTAGCTTGTAGTTTGGGCACTCTATCTCCTAAAGGTTCGCCATCACTGATATATAGCAACTAATCTGACAACAGCAGCGATGACACAGGAGCCATGTCTCAGACACCCACAAACCTCCTTTGGTCGCCGCGGCTGCATTGTGGTTACTGAGGCATGGTCGCCGAGGCATAGTCACTGTAGCTACTCTGCAGCTCTGGTCACAGATGATAAATCTACTTCTATAGTCAGATTTGTCATTATTTGGGCTGTGCCGATTTCTAGACGGACCCTTTCAGTGGTGGCATCCCGGAGGTCACATGATTGCTGGGATGCCTAGAGGCAGTAGTAGTACCTCTAGGCACCTCTAGGGTCCCATGTAGCAGGAGATCCGACATTGCATCAGGCAGATTCCAAAACCTGCAGAGTAAACATGCTATAGCATGGAAAGCACATGCACTCGGAGCAACGGACATACTGTAGACATACAATGGGCAGTTCGGATCTCTCCCCTCTCGGGCATAGGCAAGATGTCTGGATGATGTGACGTGTCATTTTTGTGTGTCAGTTTCCTATAAGGTGTCAGGATGTTTCTGTCCACGTATCTATGGAGGAGTGGGACTACATGGAGGGACACAAGAACCTCTACAGCTGCGTTGTAAAGGAGGACCACCAGCCCCCCCATACAGCAGGTAAGACAATGTTCTGGGGAACAGAAGGCAAAAAATACCAAAGTCTCTGATGTTGTGAATTTGATAATATTCTTGTCATTTGGCTACAGGTTCCCTGATTTCTGTCTGCTCTTCTTCCTCTCCAGGCTGTGCAGATGTAGACTTCAAGTCTCCGTATATTCTCCTCCGCATTACTTTGGAAATGATCCACCTGTTGTGTGGAGAGGTGAGCTACTACATCATTCCTACCTCAGTAACCCAGAAACATTGGAAGCATGATGGATACTGTGAATGTATTCAGTAGAATGCTCTTTATCTTCTATAGGGTTACACATTACTAAAGAAGACACCTGGAAGGAGTGTGACCACCAATCGCTGTAGCCAGATCCCCATCCAGCCTCCACCTTCATCACTGATACTTGAGATGAACAATGAGGAGAAGATCCTGGAGCTCACACACAAGATGCTGGAGCTGCTGAGCGGAGAGGTGAGCGCTGCAGGGAATGCTGGGACATTATACAAGGGGTGATGTGTCTGGGTGATGACTGTATCATTGTGGGTGTCAGGTTCCTATAAGGTGTCAAGATGTCAGCGTCTATTTCTCCCTGGAGGAGTGGGACTACATAGAAGGACACAAGGACCAGTATCAGGACATCATGATGGAGGACCAGAAGGACCTCACATCACCAGGTAAGAGGGCCTTAGTTTTACCTTTTACATACAGAGGGTAAGGGTTTCATGAATTCATTAACAGAATTCTTCTGCTATTTGCACCATAAAACTATCTTACCATACGTGTCTATAACATCAGACACTGAGAAGATCTGGCACAGTATAAAACTGTAACTTTGTCCTGTCCATTTTATCAAGTTTTATTTCTCATCCCTGTGTATTTCTTACAGATGCATCCGATCTAAGAACTCCACCGGAGGAGAGCCCCAGTCCACTCCATACCCAGAATTACTCAGAGGAAGATCAGAGTGTCAATGATCAGGTAACGGCTGCTGTAGCGTCTCTATGATGGGGTAACGGCGGCTGTAGCGTCTCTATGATGGGGTAACGGAGGCTGTAGCGTCTATATGATGGGGTAACGGAGGCTGTAGCGTCTCTATGATGGGGTAACGGCGGCTGTAGCGTCTCTATGGTCGGGTAACGGCGGCTGTAGCGTCTCTATGATTGGGGTAACGGCGGCTGTAGCGTCTCTATGATGGGGTAACGGCGGCTGTAGGTCCTATGATGGGGGTAACGCGGCTGCAAGCGTATCTGATCGGGTAACGGCGGCTGTAGCGTCTCTATGATGGGGTAACGGCGGCTGTAGCGTCTCTATGATGGGGTAACGGCGGCTGTAGCGTCTCTATGATGTACTGAGCCATCTGCTTCATCAAGAGGTTGTCCAGCCAATTAAAATAACGAAACAAATAATTGAGAGCAGTTTAAAATACACGACTCACAAAAATGTTAGGGATATTTGTTTTTTAGGTGAATATTTTGGAAAATGTAAAAACTAACTGTTTTAGTGATATCATGAAAGTCTCATATTCATAGATCTCACATCCATTCAGTCACAGACAGGCTATGTCCATCCATTCACACACAGCACTATCCCTACTGTGACACATGGAGGAGGCTGTTATGTGCTGGGGCTCTGCTGCATCTGGCACAGGGGGTCTTGGGTCTGTGCAGGGGACAATGACATCTGAAGGTATTATAGAGAGAAATGTGCTGCCGGTGTCAGGAGGCTTGGGCTCAGGCGCAGGTCATGGGTTCTGCAATGGGATAATGACCCAAAACGCCCAAGAATAAAAATACTGGACTATTGGGAAGTGGCTTCTATGAGCCGGAACCTAAATCCTATTGAGCATCTTTGGAAGGTGCTGAAACCCTTCACTTCCCGCCTTCCCCCTCGGACTTTGGAGCAGCTCATGAGGAGCAGCTCAAATCCCTGGTGAGAGGAACAGCCGGCAGAGACGCGTCCATGTGCTCTACCAGCCGGCGCATACAAAGACATCATCAGCGGCCGCATCATAGTGTGAGCTACATAAGAGGAGCTGCAGGGGCTGGAGCATCGCGCAGAAGACAGAAGAGGAGCCACATCCCGAGTATCGGGACCACCCAAAGATGAGTATGTAAGTTTATTTTTTTTAAGTGCTGGGCAAATTGGGGGCTGGCTGGCTAATAAAGGGGGCTTGCTGTATACTACAGGGGCTAGCAGGCTATATACTGGGAGGCTGTGACCAATGCATTTCCCACCCTCGGCTTATACTCCAGTCAATAGGTTTTCCCATTTTTTGTTGTTAAAATTAGGGGTCTCGGCTTACACTCGAGTATGTACAGTATTACTTTTGTCAAACTCCATTGTTTCTGTGACCATTGTGGGTTTTTCTTACATTAACGAGGGGAACCAACAAAACAATGGCGTCCGTGTTATATTTGTTGTGCACTCAACAACTGAGGCCAATAAGAGACCCGACGCTCCTGGGCTTTTTTTTTTACATTTTTCTTTTTTTTTTTACTTTTTTTTTGCTTTGCTATATTTTGTTTCACTAAATTGTTTCAGACCTTTTAGTGACCATTAATTCCTCCTATATTTCCAAATAGGCTGAAGATCTCATTGACATTAAAGTTGAAATTATTGAAAGTGAAGAAGAAACGTACATGATGTGCGATGAACCGGGCAAGGAGGACGACGTTCCTTCAGGTCTCAGCAGTGGTGAGTAGCAAGCAGAGGATGTCAAAAAAGATTTCAGTTTTAATACGTGACGTCATATAGGTCTTAATATGAACATAAAACATATGAAGATCACACAGGAAAGCATCTCCGTGCATCTGAAGGCTGAGCATGTTTCCTATTTGTCGTCATCTCTGCAGCACCTTTGTTTTGGTGCTGCCAGGGATATCCCCAATGTATAGGACTAGAGTTACTCAATGCATCACCTTTATGGCCCCTCTTTTACCATGTATATGATTGTTGACCCAAGAGATATAAAAAGGAGTCCCATCAACACCTCCGAGCCCATCAAAAATACTAGTAATGCACAATTTCAGAAAAATAAGGACCATTTTTATTCAAAACACATAAGATAAAATATTAAAACCAATAAAGTCCAGAAAAAAGCCTCCTCCACCCCTGTTATCATAGATGAACATGAGTTGCATGGCACATGACCAGCCTGGAATCACAAAATACATACATGAGGGGGTCCAGTTTAGCCCTTGGCTTGGCGATAAAGAATGAAGGTTTTTCGAATTCATGGATTTAGCCCATTGTTATGACGACTAAAAAGCTGTATGTGAACAGGTCTTCGAGAACAAAGAGATAAAGGGGTATTCCCGGAATAAGCATCTTTAATGTTCAAATAGGTCATTAAAATATAAACTACCGGTAATACTTTGTTATTCAATGTTATTTAAAATGTTGCTCCCCTTGCTGTGGATATGAGGGTTCAGGGGAGTTGTAGTATCCTGTGTCGGCCATCTTGGAGACTCTGCCTACTTTGGAAAGGCCATAAAATGTAGTTAATCATATAAACAAACTATGTCTGCTCCATTTTGTGATTAATGACATTGCGTTTTGTTGTATTTGTTTATTTATAGCAATATTGTTCTTTATATTCCCAGAATCCCCCTTTAATGATAAACTTCTTTGTTCCCAGCAGATGAGAACACAGAAATCTCTACAGGATTATCACAAGAATGTTCTAGGCAGGATCAGACCACCGTTGTAGAGTCACAAAGAGAAAGCCTCCCCCCGGGACGTCTCAGCACGTGTCTCATACCCGTTGCCGGTCGTAACGGGGAAGTGATGAAGGAGAAATCACACAGAGCCGGGCCGCAGTTCATATGTTCTGAATGTGGGAAATGCTTCACACGTTCCAAACTTTTCCGGTACGAGTCTGCACGCACGGGCCAGATACACTTCTTATGTGATCACTGTGATAACATTGTAGCACAGAACCCACACCAAGGCGATCAGCTAATTCGGACGGTGGGGAAACCGTTTTCTTGCTCTACGTGTGGGAAGTGTTTTGCACTGAAGGCCATTCTCTTTAGACATCAGAAAATCCACTCTTCGGAAAGACCACTCACATGTGAGGAATGTGGTAAATCCTTTCCTTACAAATCCAGCCTGCTAGAACATCAGAGATTTCACACGGGTCAGAAGCCGTATTCCTGTGCGGAGTGTGGGAAGTCATTTACCAGGAAACGGGTTCTGGTGGAACATCAGCTCATCCACACGGGGGAAAAGCCATTCCCGTGTGTGGAGTGTGGCAAATTCTACGCACGCAAAAGTCAGCTTGAGATACATCAGAGAAGCCACACGGGGGAGAGGCCGTTCACCTGCCAGGAATGTGGCAAGTGTTTTACCCAGCGATCCCACCTCATGAAACATCAGCACATCCACAAAGGGGAGAAGCCGTTTTTATGTATGGAGTGTGGGAAGTGGTTCACCAAGAAATCAAATCTTGTAGAACATCAGAAAATTCACACAGGACAGAATCTATTCTCATGTCCAGACTGCGGCAAGTGTTTCACCCGGAAATCGGTTCTGTCCGATCATCAGAGGATTCATTCCGGAGAGAAGCCGTTCACTTGTCTCGATTGTGAGAAATGTTTTAACCAGAAGTCTGCTCTTGTCCGACATCAAAAAATCCACATGAGGGAGAAGTCTTACTCCTGCCTGGAGTGTGGCCAGTGCTTTACATGTAAGGTCCAGCTGAAGATCCATCACAGGATGCACAGCGGAGAGAAGGTCTTCTCATGTCTCCAGTGTGGGAGATATTTCATCCATCAGTCCGACCTTGTAAGACACGAGAGGACTCACACGGGAGATGACATGTCCCCATATCCAGAAGACGAGAAACAGGACGATGACTTTGACCTGGACGAAAGCAGCAGCAAAGAGAAAATGGTGTTCTCATGACAAGATCGAATACAATCTCAGCCACATTTCACTCGTAAATCCCATCTTGGGTTGTGTTCACGTATGGTGGATACACGGGTATTGCTGTCTGTTTGCCGATAGAAAATGGTCCGATTTCAGCTCTTCTCAAAAACACAGATTTTACACTATGTAAGGAGTTTATAAGATGTCTAAGCAGCACCCTGAGAACCAGTCTAAAAGCACCGGGGTCATCTGTGATACTATAAGTCACCATGGTCATCTATGATGCTGTAAGTCTCCATGGTCATCTGTGATGCTGTAAGTCATCATGGTCATCTGTGAGTCACCCTGAACATCTATGATACTATAAGTCACCCTGGACATCTATGATGCTGTAAGTCTCCATGGTCATCTGTGAGGCTGTAAGTCTCCATGGTCATCTGTGGGTACCCTGGTCATATGATACTTAAGTCACCCTGGTCATCTGTGATGCTGCAAGTCTCCATGGTCATCTATGATGCTGTAAGTCTCCATGGTCATCTGTGAGGCTGTAAGTCTCCATGGTCATCTGTGAGGCTGTAAGGCTCCATGGTCATCTGTGAGGCTGTAAGTCTCCATGGTCATCTATTGGCCATCTGAAAGGCTGTAAGACATACCTTGCACTACAAATCCATCCACGTGTACCACATGCAGACCTTTTCAGCCTTAATGGGGTGTCCCCTAGCAATGATCCACTCTTTCAGGCCACAACAGTTAGTGTTTGAACAGAATGTCCTCGCTGTTCCCCCTGTAATGTGCTTAGGGCATAACATTTAATTTTGGGACATTCCTGCGATTTTTCTGATATCCCAAGAGCGGGCTTCCCTCTGCATCTAGTACAACCATTCAGAGACTTACATTGTCCAGGGTTATCAGCCGTTCTGAGGGGACACAATTGTACAGAGGTCACCAATGTTCCATAATTGTGATCATTGATATTTAACGTCTCAAAAATGTATAATCTGGACTGGGAGAAAAAAAAGTTTCTGTGTCTGAGAATGTAGAACATGCCAGATGACCCCCAAAAACCCTACGAGAACCCGTAGAACTCTTTCAGCGATATCCTACGTTGCGCTACAATATTTTTTGTTATTTAAAGGAACTGTCAGAAAAAATTGTGACTTTGACATTTTTGGGATGAGACGCGTGGATTTGGGATTAGGGGGGGGGGGGGGCATAACACCCTGGATTTACCGAGCGCCCGCTCTTTTTTCTCCGATGTAACTTTCTTAAGCTCTTTTTGATGTGAAAATGTTATTTTGTTATTTCTGTTTTATATTTAACGTGTCGTGTTTATAACCGCAGTGTAAGAATTGTCGTAACCGTAGGATGATTGGTGCAATTAAATCTTCTCGTATGGCTCCATATTATTATTATAAGGAAGTAAGAACGTTTATCTGATCTCAAACAATCTATGAAGAAGAGGAGGAATTACTATAGATAACCTATCCTTAGGGGAGAGAGTAGAGTGGATCTGTATCCTCTGGATTGGTCATTTATAGTAACTCCTGGCCAATCCTTTTAAAGGGAATGTGTCCGTATGAATCACCCCCAATATAATCGAGCTGTACCCGTTATATAACATGCAGGGTCTCTGGAGTATGCTGGTGGACCAGCGGGGAGCGCTGCAAGGCTCGGCCTCCACCATTGTCAGTAGCTGGTGGATCCAGACCAATGGACAGACTATTCTGTCAGAGTAGCCATCGACGAAGCCGTACAACACACACCCTGAGGACAGCTGCTGCTGCTGCTGCTCTTTTTGGAAGAAGTTTAATAATTAATTTAGAAATTCTGCTTGGTTTGTAGTGAGACAGACTGCAATGTGCCCTTTGTTACAATGTTACTTCTTCATTGCTCTGGAATACTAGCTACACTGTAGATTGGACAGGATTGAAGACCGGCCTCTCCCCCCACAGCTGTGGTAACCCTCCCTGCTTTCTCCCTGGCTGTAGTATGCTATCAGCAGTGTTTTCAAACATCAATCTGAAAGTGAAGGGGTTAATCCTCCCTTCTCAGAGCTGTGTAACCAAACACAGGGAACTTAGATGTAAGTTGATGCACACGCTGTACATGCTGGATATACACATCTCTATGGGAGGGAGGGGCTTGATTCTTTTTACAAACTAAGCAGAATTTATTAATGAAAATATTTCTGAAAATTCATCTGAAAAGACCTTAAAAGAAAATCTACTTACTCAGTAGATCTAGATGGCAGATTCCCCAAACCAAGCTCATTCCTCATCACCTTTTACTATCTGACCCCCAACATGTAAAACATTCATTTTTATGCTAATAATCTGCAATGGCTACCAGGGTGTGGAGTAGCCTCTGTTAGCTTTGGGGGCTAAGTCTACTGGACAGGTCGGCCAAAGGGGAGTTCTGCGCATGCACAGAAGCTCCTGGTCCCCTGCGAATTCACTGAACCTGTACGGGCCATGCCTCAGCACGGGGGCAGCTCTGCAGAGGATACTCTGGGCATCCAGTAGACTGAGCCGCCAGAGCTCACAGAGGCTACTCCACGCCCTGGTAGCCGCTGCAGCTCATTAGCATAAAAAATAATAACGTTTTTTCAAGTTTAAGGGTTGGGTTTTAGAAAAAAGGGAGGAGTTAGATTTGTAGAATCTACTGTAGAAGTAGATTCCTAACGTTAGATTGCCATGTTTCCTTGAATGAACAGACTCCTTGCATCATATTAATCTCCAATGCCAGGAGTCCCTGCCTCCCTGTGTCACGACAGTGCCATACTGTACTCATCCATCCGGTATAGTGATCAGAGAACTACGCTCGACATAGAAAAACCACGGTCAGCTCACCCTCTTTCAATAATCATGCAGCTTTATGTCCATAAGTTCGGTGCACGGGAGGAGAGGAGGAGATGGCTGTGCAGGAGACTAACGCATCGGTAACGGCCAAGATGATCGCTGCAATGTGAAAGAAGCCTTTTCAGCACAACTACATTATAAAAAAAGGGGGAAAATTCATAATTGTTACTCAAACATTAAAATGGGTGCACACCCAAAAAAGAAAAATAGGCGGACCTACACGTTTCAAGCATTTACACCCTGCTTCTGGTTTAACCCTCTACATTCTAGCTCACACATTCAGGCTGCATTCACACAAACTTATGAAATTGCTGTATGCTACCCGTACCGTTTCTTTTTACGGGTTACATACGGTCACGTTCATTTCAGTGGACAAAATGTCTAACCACTTACATTGCCGTTGTTAGTACCGTATACGAGCCGTTGAAAAATACGAGCATGTCCTGTTTTCTCCCGTATTTCAGTTCCGTTTGCCCTTAGAAGTCTAATAGTACAAATACGCGCTGCATACGGATGAAAGACGGCACGTATATACAGTCTCATATGGCGCGGAAATACGGGACCAGATAAATCGCACATTTATGTGAATGCAGCCTTATGTTGATGCCACAAATGGCGTTTTTGGTCCGTTTTTGAGCATGCGTTTTCAGTCTTTTTAAAAATGCTTCCGTTTTTGTCAGTTTTTCCCAACGGTCGAAAAACGGATGCGTTTTTAAACGGACTGAAAACGCATGCTTAAAAACTGACCAAAAAGGCCACGTATGGCATTACCCTTAAGCACACGTTACACCTGCGCGTAATCAATGACGTACAGACTTCCTGTACTAAAACGCCTTCAAACCCCCTGAAACTAGAAAAAAACCAAAAATTTAACAGAGAGAACGAGCAGGTACTTTATAGACCTGGATACATTCAGCAGATTTACATTAAATCCATTGTATAATTTAAGCCCTTTGGGTACCTTGTGTCAAGATTCAGGATCCAAAAGGCTTCTCTATTCCGGAGTTTCTGCACCCAGTCCCCTCCCCGATTAGGGGGTTAACCCTTTCAATGATGACAGGGGGGTGGGTGCAGAGGTTGCGGTTGCACCCGGGCCCAAGAGGTTTAGGGGGCCCTTATGGTGTCACTTTCCCATATGAGAAGACTATTACTATAAACCATACATTATAGTCGGGGGCCTGGCACAGACTTTGCACTGGGGCCCATCAGCTTCTAGTTACGCCACTGATGACAACTTATAGACAAGAAACATTTCCTCCATGAACCTCCCTACAACGTCTTGATAAACTAGACAGAGGTATCATTCTGCTTTTTTGATTTTTGTTACTTGTGACTGTAATTTCTTGCGGTTCTGATCTTTGTATACTCTTTAGCATCTGAAATATCTTTCCCATGGCACACTATAAAGGCTCTTTGTGCTGCCCACGTATTGCAAATGGCTTTTATACACAAGAAATAACTACATATTTAGTGTTACAGGTCACAAACAATGAAATACTGAGCTCCCTATTTGTCTTGGTGTTCTGCGTATACGTGTTACATCGTGTTCCTATGGATAAGATCCGCTAACTGCCAACCAACCGGATTCATGTATTTTACCTGAAGATTCATATAACGATGGGGGACACAATATTGCCCCCTGTTTTTGCCCTCTTTGGAATGAATCTACAACCTTTTTCCAAAATCTCATATAACTTCTCATCGGAGTGCAGCAGAGGTAAGTACTTCCTGATAATGTATCTATCTTTATCATAAAAAGTCAACACTATAGGCCGTAATGGAAGCAGCCGGATTCTCCTCATCGTTACTCTCACCGATATTCACCAACATTTTCCTATCCCTGCCTCTTGCTATACCAATAGCTCTTTATATTAAAACATGAGTATCCCCTGTTCTGCAACCTACTAGTGATAATACTACTTTCAGCTACAAAATCCTATATGTAGGATATGGGGATTTTCCTCTTCATTCATTCCAAGTGCTAATCACTGTCGTGGCGACCAATCACATCACTGGGAGCGACGATGGGTGCCGCCATTTTTTTGTATCAGCATCAGCGATCGGCGGGTGTTACCGGTAAGTGTTTGCTGCATTATGCAGCAAAGACTTACCAGCTATGGAGTGGGCTCAGCCCGTGAGCTTTCTCCATGCACCCGCACCTGACGTGTAACGTACTATTACGTCACATGTCGGGAAGGGGTTAAAAGATGTGTATTCCCTGGTCTGCGACCTATTAATGATAATACTACTTTCAGCAAGAAAATCCTCCTCTCCGCTGCAACAGAGACGGACGAGCTCGTATGACCTCCCCCACCGGCAGATTATCTGTAATGTAATGTGGGTGCCGGCTGTCCGTGTACAGCAATGTGTTCCCACTAACGGATTTACGATATAGCTTATACACTATATCACCCGTCAGCTCTAGTTCTAAAAACAGCAATATGATCAGAGAGCATCTCATGGGGAAACTGAAGCCCAAAATCCTTGTCATTAACAATTAACCAAAAACGTAGGACCCAACCGTACATACAGGGAATCGCTAATACCACGACCATACCACTGTATATATGGTAATAACGGGTTGTGTGCATCATAGAGAAGGTGTTGCTCCCACCATGATTGTATGAGGTAATAGGTGCGGTTCTTAGTTCCCACAGTAGATATTAATGACTCCTGCACTAAATTGTTCGAACTGGTCCCCTCAGGCCGGCGCCACACAG
Organism: Engystomops pustulosus; assembly: GCA_019512145.1. Classification (NCBI taxonomy): domain Eukaryota; kingdom Metazoa; phylum Chordata; class Amphibia; order Anura; family Leptodactylidae; genus Engystomops; species Engystomops pustulosus. The sequence goes on from WNYA01000068.1 coordinate 174,519, forward strand.
GGCGCTTTGTCTGCGCTTGCAAACGCAAACGCAGACAAAGTCGCGCCCACCGGGACGGGCCTCGGCCCGACGCATAGGCGTTTCTATGGAAACGCTCTGATCAGTGAGACGAGCGCGCCGTGTTTCTGTTGCGTTAAATCACGCAAACACTGGCGGAGCTCGTTCACAGATCGCAAGGCCGTTTCTATAGAACGCCGATGCGCATGGGCCGACGAGGCCGTCCCGTGGGCGCGACTTGTCTAGTTTGCGTTTGCCAGCGCAGAGCACAAACGCGCCTGTGTGGCGCCGGCCCAAGTGTTATTCCATTTTGTAATGTCAGCTTTTTGACCAATAGAGGACCCGGCGGAGTCGCCCTTTGGCGACGAAGCGTGGGTATTTTGCCCACTCACCTTCAGTGCATTGGCTCCTGTACATCTCAAACTCCCCGGATGGGTAATTATGTACCTCTGATCAAACCATTTCTCACAGAGTGTGCCTTTGTTCCTATAGCAACATATGCTTATTGTTTAGAAGGAAAATCTCACATGTTTATCTAAAAAAATTTCTATGCATTATTTCAAATTCCCATTTAATCATCACTTTTGATAGGAACCTTTGGACAACATTCCCATTGTCCATTTAGGGGATGTGTTGTGTATGGATCTATTGTGATCTCAATACATGGGTCTAAGATATATGTACGTATGTACTTTTTAGGTGCTTTTATAATGTTTGTTATGTGTGGTTTCAATAGTTAATAAAGATTTGTATACATTTTTTGGCCTATATACACTTCTCTTGGCTTTTCTTGCATGTTCAATTTGATATTCTAGTGTGTTGGCCGCTGCTAGACTTTTTGCATTACCTTTTAGCTGTGCAGGTTTGCTGTATAGGATAGTACCCTGCTGTATTACTTTATAACCATATGCAGTTTGCAAATTTTCAATGCGATGATGTAATAAAACGTCTCGAGTGTTAGAGATCTCGTAAATCTATTAATGTCCAAAAGTGTCTTGTACAAGTCGAATCTTGTCGCTGGTACATAGTATAAGCCTTTACTTAAAGGGGTTTTTCCACTAAAAAGGAGATGTTTCTTGTCTAAAAGTTGTTGTCATTGAAAGGGTTAACCCCCTACTCGGGGAGGGGACTGGGTGCAAAAACTCCAGAATAGAGAAGCCTTTTGGATCCTGAATCTTGACACAAGGTACCCAAAGGGCTTGAAACATAGAAAAGGTTCAATGGGGGACATTTGCTATGGCGTTTCCGCCAGTTTTGTGGCGCTCTCACCACATGTTCTGCTCTCCGACCTATTTATTAGCTGGCGGCACCAGAAAAAATGACTTTTTCCGTCTGCTCCGACTCTTCTCCGAAAAGGGGCGTGGCTTTGGCGGAGCGGAAACTCAGACACAATTAATATGTGTCGCAGCCCTTTTTGGGCGCTGTAAGTCGCTGGTACATAGTATAAGCCTTTACTTAAAGGGGTTTTTCCACTTTAAAGGAGATGTTTCTTGTCTAAAAGTTGTTGTCATTGAAAGGGTTAACCCCCTACTCGGGGAGGGGACTGGGTGCAAAAACTCCAGAATAGAGAAGCCTTTTGGATCCTGAATCTTGACACAAGGTACCCAAAGGGCTTGAAACATAGAAAAGGTTCAATGGGGGACATTTACTATGGCGTTTCCGCCAGTTTTGTGGCGCTCTCACCGCATCTTCTGCTCTCCTACCTATTTATTAGCTGGCGGCGCCAGAAAAAATGACTTTTTCCGTCTGCTCCGACTCTTCTCCGAAAAGGGGCGTGGCTTTGGCGGAGCAGAAACTCAGACACAATTACCTGTATGCCGGAACTAGTGCCCCCTGCTGGAGCCTGTATGCCGGAACTAGTGCCCCCTGCTGGAGCCTGTATGCTGGAACTAGTGCCCCCTGCTGGAGCCTGTAGGCTGGAACTAGTGCCCCCTGCTGGAGCCTGTATGCTGGAACTAGGGCCCCCTGCTGGAGCATGTATGCTGGAACTAGTGCCCCCTGCTGGAGCCTGTATGCTGGAACTAATGCCCCCTGCTGGAGCCTGTATGCCGGGATTGGTGCCCCCTGCTGGAGCCTGTATGCTGGAACTAGTGCCCCCTGCTGGAGCCTGTATGCCGGAGCTGGTGCCCTCCGCTGGAGCCTGTATGCCGGAACTAATGCTTCCAGCTGGCGGCTTTTGCACACTGGAGCCCTCTGCTGGCGGCTTTGGCACGCTGGAGCCCTCATCCTCTACCGGTGGCTGTATACTGGCACTAGCGACCTCTGTTGTGTCTGTGACCTCCATGTTATTCTCCTGGTCTACAGACCGCTGGGAGGCCACTTGAGGTCTATTACACGTAGTCTCAGGCTCTATTACTGGGGTCACTGGTAATACTGAGGTTACTGCAGTCTCTGCTCTCTCCACAGCCACTGGGGTCAGGTGTGAACAGGCGTGTACCGGAGGAGTCATTAACACTTTACTCTCTGGAGCAGATACAGTCACTCCTTCACTCTGGGCCTGAACAGAACACACTGGGGGACATTTACTATGGCGTTTCCGCCAGTTTTGTGGCGCTCTCACCACATGTTCTGCTCTCAGACCTATTTATTAGCTGTCGGGGACAGAAAAAATGCCTTTTTCCGTCTGCTCCGACTATTCTCCGAAAAGGGGCGTGGCTTTGTCGGAGTGGAAACTCAGACACAATTACTATGTGTCGCAGCCCTTTTTGGGCGCTGTAAACTGGCGGAAAGTAGACCAAAAGAAAACTGGTCTAGCAGGGACTGTTGGACACATTTCTGGTGCTCGGGACAGATTTTGGTCCCGGGACAGAAAATGGTCTCGGCGCCAGAAACGTCTCTGCACAGCTCCACAATATTAAATGTGTATCTTCTTTCCAAGAGCAGGTCGGTAACAAAGCCAATGCAGACACCGACACTTTAAGTAAATGTCCCCCACTGGATCTTCAGGTGCCATTGATTTTGCTTCATTCACATTTAACCCTTTGATAGTCTCTGAGCCCCTCATTAGCGGCCCTGGGATACAATATCATACACAGTGTTACAGTCATTGCTCCTCCCCCTGGACCCCTGTGATACAATATCATACACACCGTTTTTTAAAAACGCATGCGGTTTTTGAAAACGCATGCGTTTTTGTCAGTTTTTCCGAAATTGCGCAATGAAAAACGGCCCAAAAACGCCATGTGTGTCTTCACCCTTAGGGTGCGTTCACACGTTGCAGTTAAAACTGCATCGCAATCAGCTTTGAGGTGGTTTCAGGTGCAGTTTTGTCAATTGAACAGGTGAAAGACATGAACTGAATGTGTGAATGAGATTTGTGGAGTAAGTTTCCCCCTTCAAAATCAAATTCACTTGTTCGGTTCATGTCTTTCACCTGTTAAAGTTTCCGGTAACGCTATCTAACGCTGCGGCGGAGTACAATGTAAACACCGGACCGCTCGCGAAGCGGTCCGATGTATTCATAAGGGGGCGGACCGAGGCGCTGTCTCTTCCCCGGACCGCCCGGCTCACTCCATAGGCCGGCGGTGACTGCCCCTAACAACGCCCTAACTTCGCCCCTTGATGAATACATCGGACCGCTTGGCGAGCGCTCCAGCGTTTACATTGTACTCCAGTGTTAGCGTTACCGGAGGTTTCCGTTTCCGGTGTTTGTTTAAGCACTAGGAGCTGCATACTTTAGTAATCAGCTCCTAGTGCCCAATTTATGGGTGACAGGTCCTCTTTAAAAGTTTGAGCTTGAATGAAGGTGGTTAGATCAGGACTAAGAGCAGGATGGAAATGCTTGAAACGCATAGGTTTGCCCATTTTTCTTTTTCCGATGTACACCAATTTTAACATTTAACCCCTTATCACAATTAATCTATCTATACATTGTATCTCATCCCGCAAATAATAAGCCTCATATGTTCTCATTACTCAAAAAATTTTAGATTTATAGCTTGTACAATTGTGACGATACAAATCCTCTGTGCAATGGCGCGCCTTCACATCACTATTCCCGGCTGTCAGCACCTACAGAAGTTACACCAAGTAGGGGTATTCAGTATCGGGAGAGAAATGGGCATAAACTTTGTTGAGACAATGTCATCATGTTTAGTCATACATAGTTCCAAATCGCAGTTCCATATTGTTTAACCCATATAAACCACTTTTTTAAGGGGTTAAGTGTTAATCCCTTCTAGAGCGTGTTTTCTTACGTTGAGGGGGGACTTTCATAGTGGGGTCATTTATGGGTGGTTTTTCCTCATTCTTTAGGCCCTCTCACCTCATTGAACACTGCTGAGTGTCCCTCAAAATGTGAGGTCTTTGGCGTTTTCCTGAACCTGCATGCACAATCGCAACCAAGTTCCTTGCGCCTTTATACCCGGAACCCCAACTGCCCCGGGACCTTACACATTGCTCTGGAGTCTGGGGCAACATATTTCTGCGTTGTTGCAGTTTCTCCTGCTGCTCAGATGGATCGGGTCTCCGCCAGTGGTTTGCGCAGATGTCTATGGGGGAGACTTATCATTAGGCAGGTGTCTATGGGGGAGATTTACCATTAGGCAGTGGGTTGTGCAGATGTCTATGGGGGAGATTTATCATTAGGCAGTGGGTTGTGCAGATGTCTATGGGGAGATTTATCATTAGGCAGTGGTTGCGCAGACGTATGGGGGAGATTTTATCATTATGGCAGGGGTTGTGCAGAGTATAGGGGGTAGATTTATCAGTAGCAGAAGGGGTTGGGCAGAGGTCTATGGGGGGAGATTTATATTAGGCAGTGGTTGTGCAGATTTGTATATGGGGGAGATTTATCGTTCGGCAGTGGGTAGTGCAGATGCTATGTGGAGGGAGATTTCATTCAGCAGTGGGTGCGCAGTATTAGATGTTCTATGGGGAGAATTTTTTTTTTTTTCATTAGGCAGGGGTTGGGCAGAGTTTATGGGGGAGATTACCATTAGGCAGTTGGGTTGGCAGCTGTCTATGGGGGAGATTTTATCATAGGCGGGGGTCGTTTGCAGAGTATATGGGGGAAGATTATCATTAGGGCAGTGTGGTGGGGCAGATGTTGTTATGGGGCGATTATCTTAGGGCAGTTGGTTTTGCGCAGGACGTTTTTGTGAGTTGGGGGAGATTTATCATGAGCAGTGGTTGTGCAGATCAGATGTGTCTATGGGGGGAGATTACATTAGCAAGGTGGTTGGGCAGATGTCTCTATGGGGGAGAATTTCATTAGGCCGGGGTTGTGCAGATGTCTATGTGGGAGATTTATCATTAGGCAGTGGGTTGTGCAGATGTCTATGGGGTGGTTTATCATAGGCCATCAGTGGGGTCGTGCCAGCTGTCTATGGGGAGATTTTTCATTAGGCAAGTGGGTCGTGCAGATGTCCTATGGGGGGAGATTATCATTAGGCCAGTGGGTGCGCAGATGTTCGCTCTCCGTATCCGGGGGTTAGTTTATCATTAGGCAGCTGGGTTGTGCAGAGTCTATGGGGGAGATTTATCATCAGGGCAGTGGGTGGGCAGCCACGTCTATGGGGGCAGGAGATTATCATTAGGCAGTGGGTTGTGCAGATGTCTATGGGGGGGAGCTTTATAATAGGCAGTGGCAGTGGGTTGTGCAGACGTCTAGGGGGGAGGAGATTTATCATTAGGGAAGCAGTGGTTGCGCAGAAGATTTGGTCTATGGGGGTTATTATAATTAGGCAGTGGGTGAGCAGATGTCTATGGGAGGGAGATTTTCATTAGGCAGTTGGTTGTGCAGATGTTTATGGGGGGAGATTTATCATTAGGCAGTCAGTAGGCAGTAGGTGGGCACAGGATGTCTATGGGGGAGGATTTATCCTTAGGCAGTGGGTGCGCAGATTCTATGGGGGAGATTTATCATTAGGCAGTGGGTTGTGCAGCGTCTATGGGGGAGATTTATCATTAGGCAGTTGGGTTGGGCAGATGTCTTTGGGGAGATTTATCATTAGGCAGGAGGGGTGTGCAGACGTCTTTAGGGGGAAGATTCATCAGTGGCAGTGGTTGGGCAGATGTCTTTGTGGGAGATTCTCATTAGGCAGGTGTGTCGTTGCACGATTGTCTATGGGGGAGATTTATCATTAGGCAGTGGGTTGCGCAGATGTCTATGGGGGGAGATTTATCATTAGGCAGTGGGTTGCGCAGATGTCTATGGGGGAGATTTATCATTAGGAGTGGGTTGTTTCGTGACAGGATGTTATGGGGGAGATTTTATAATTAGGAGTGGTGCGCAGATGTCTATGGGGGACGATTTATCATTAGGCAGTGGGTTTTTGACGCAGGGTTGTCTTTGGGCGGCAGATATTCATTAGGCAGTGGGTCGTGTTTGGTAGAGGTGTAGAGGGGGCAGAGGTGAGAGGGACGCGATATGGAGGAGTGGGATTCCTAGAGCAGTGTTGAGCTGAGCGCGGTGCTAGGAGGCCAGGTAAGCGCTCTGGATATGGGGGAGATGTCGAAGAGGAGCAGGGATTTATATGAGGAAGTGGGTTGTCGAAATGGTATATGGGGAGGAAGATTGTATTAGGAAGCGTGGGGTGTTGGGGGGGTGAGCAGATCGTTTTGGGTCTGAAGCGGGGTGAGATGTAGTCATTACTGGCAGTGGCGGTTGGCAGACTGTATTCGGGTGGAGATGTTCATGGAGGAAGTGGGTTGGGCAGAAAGAATCAGATATGTTATATGGGGGAACGGGGAGCAAGCATTATCATTAGGCAGTGGGGTTCGTGCATGATTTGTGGCAGATGATTTGGGGGAGATTTGGGTACGAGAGCGAGTCTCTCTTGGGAGAGTATGGAGCCTGGAGGCAGGTGGGTGAGGGATAGGTGAGCGGGACCGAGGGTGGGGTAGGTATTGCACTAATTCGGAAGTGGGCGTCGGGGACACAGAGTCGGAGGGTGGGACGGAGATTTATGAATCACAGGATAGATGGGGGTGTGCAGAGCGTAGTATGGGGGAGGAGAGTTAATTCATTAGGAAGTGGTTGTTGCAGATGTCTATGGGGGGATTGATCAGTTATGCAGTGGGTTTGGGACGTTTGTCTCATGGGGGGAGATATATCCACTTAGGCAGTGGGTGGGGCAGTACTGGTGAGGGGGGAGGTCGAGGAGAGGGATCATGAGGAAGGTGGGGTGGACCAGAGGGATTAGGGGATGGGTGGGACGACGGGTTTGCAGTTAGGCTAGGGAGGGGGGGTGGGGCAGATAAGATGTGATATGGGGGGAGATTTAATAATTAGGGCAGTGGGTTGTGCCCCCCCCCGCAGAAGTCAATGAGGGGAGATTTATATTAGGCCAGGGGTGGCAGATTGCCTATGGGGGGATTTATCATGAGGGGGCCCAGTGGCGGTTGGGGCAGACTCGGGTATATGGGGGGAGAATATACGTTAGGCAGTGGGTGTGGGAAGATTGTCTATGGGGGAGAGGTATCAATTAGGCAGTGGGGTTGGGCAGATGTCTATGGGGAAAAGTATCATTGGCAGTGGGTTGGGCAGAGGTCCATGGGGGAGAGTTATCATTAGGCAGTGGGTTGGGCACGATTGTCCCTGGGGGGGGAGAGATTGATCATTAGGCAGTGGGATTGGGCAGATGTCAACTGGGGAGATTTATCATTAGGCAGGGGTGTGCAGATGTCTATGGGGGGGAGATTTATCATTAGGCAGGGGTTTGTGCAGATGGTCTATGGGGGGTTTGGGAGATTATCATTAGGCAGTGGGTTGGGCAGACGTCTATGGGGGAGATTTGGAGATTTATCATTAGGCAGTGGGTTGGGCAGAGTTGGGGGGAGATTTATCATTAGGCAGGGGTTTGGGAGATGTCTATGGGGGGATTAATCATTAGGCAGAGTGAGTGTGCAGATGTCTATGGGGGAGGGAGATTTATCATTAGCAGGGGTTGGGCAGATGTCTATGGGGGGAGGATTAGAGGGAGATTTATCATTAAGGCAGGTGGGTCTTGGGCCAGACGATCAGGGGGGGGAGATTTATCATTAGGCAGTGGGTTGTGCAGATGTCTATGGGGAGATTTATCATTAGGCAGTGGGTTGGGCAGACGTCTATGGGGGAGATTTATCATTAGGCAGTGGTTGGGCAGATGTCTATGGGGGAGATTTATCATTAGGCAGTGGGTTGGGAGATAAGATGTCTATGGGGGAGATTTATCATTAGGCAGTGGGTTGCGCAGATGTCTATGGGGGGAGATTATCATTAGGCAGTGGGTTGGGCAGATGTCTATGGGGCCGATTTATCTAAGGCAGTGTGGTTGGGAAGATGTATTCATGGGGGGGGGCGAGAGAGGGAGCAGTGAGGCATATGTGGGTGTGGGGATAGATCTGGAGGGGGTGACGATGAAGCATTAGGCAAGTGGCGCTGGGTGGGCTTGCGCAGGTTCCCTGTCGCGTTGGACTGGTGGGTTTCTATATGATGTATAGTGCAGTGGTTACAAGCCGCCTGCTGTGAAGACAACGCTACCTGTCACACGTATGTGCAAACATCTGCTCATTTCTGCCATGTACGGATGTTTTTGCGTCCAGGACAATTTGCAAGGTCACACTCAAAACCCTAAAATTGGCAACAAATACTTTAGAATTGAGCAATTCTTCTGCTGGCGCTTTTCCATGCGCTGCATCCAATCTTCACGGTTGTTGGTTTTTTTTCTTGTGTTTCGCACGAATCATTATCCACCCATTATAAGACTTGTTCTCTATGGTGGGGTTGGTGTTTAAATGTTAAAATATACCTACTGTAAGCAGCTTCCAGAGCACGGGCCGGCTGCCCGAGGACAGCGATTCTAACTGCAGTGTGCAGTGGGGGATGTGTAGCACAACTCTGGAGACCAGTGCAGACATTGGGGCACATTTACCAAGAACAGTGGCCCTCACCTTCCGCAAAAATTACATAGACTATGAGCATCTCCTCTCCACCTATTGGCAACAAGCACGTTCCCCTTCCCCTACGGTAACAAACAATTTTTTTTTTTTTTTTTTTTTAAGTCTTCCAGGACCGTGCCAGCTGTGGACTACTTCGGATTCAAAGCATTAAGTTGATGATCAGCATTTTATTAATGATTAAGGAGGATGTGCCTGCGATTTTTTTTTTTTAAATTTAATTAATTTTATATATGACTTTATATTTATAGTTTGCCATGGTAGTGGTGCACAATGCTCATTACTAAGGGCTGGCCTTAGTGTTCTCCTTTTCTGACACTGATGCCAATACCATTACCCCAGCACCACCACCTTCCAGCGGGTGCCTGGGAAGAGCCACTGAGACGCCTCTAGATGGTCGGGTAGGTAGTCGGGGGCTCGGCTCTGCAGGTTGTTATTGTTGGCACTGGAATAGTCCCCTAGCAGAGGCTATCCCAGCTCAGCAATGACAGACTGGGCTGCTGCTTTTTTTGTATCTGGCTTGATTTGAACATGGGTGACACCATCAGTTTTTTCGTTCCAGTCCAGAGGAAAAAAAAAACGCTGCGAGAGGTCCCAGCTGCGACCATATGCATTTTTCATTTGGTTAAAAAAAATAGTCATGTCCTGTGTTATTAATACAGATAAGAGTGATGTCATGTGATGTATTACCCAGAATCCCTCACCTCTCCCGTCATGTCCTGTGTTATTAATACAGATAAGAGTGATGTCATGTGATATATTACCCAGAATCCCTCACCTCTCCAGTCATGTGCTGTGTTATTAATACAGATAAGAGTGATGTCATGTGATATATTACCCAGAATCCCTCACCTCTCCAGTCAAGTCCTGTGTTATTAATACAGATAAGAGTGATGATATATGACCCAGAATCCCTCACCTCTCCAGTTAGCAGGTAGATGATCTCCAGGGTAAGGCTGAGGACGGTGACGGCCATGTTTCCTGTAGAGACATATATTCTGTATCTAGTTACATCAGATGCCGCCTGAAGGGGGCGTGACTGTACAGACATGACACTGCGGCGTCATCACGTAACGTCCGCCGGGCCTGCACGCAGGTCATATGACTCACTTCAGCAGTGATCACATGGCCGGGCGGGGAGGCGGGGACTGCGCTCTGCATTGATGAGTCTCCGCGCTAGTGAGAGGTTATATGACGTCACTAGAGGGACGGGGCCCCTGATCACAACAGAAAGCAGAAGCGCAGCACGTGCATGAAGGGGGCGGGGCTGACGGGAGCGCAGTGACGCTGACAGCCTGTCACGTGACCCTGACCTCGCGCAAGTGGCGCTGGTGTTGAATGGCTGTGCAGGTTTCCTCCCGCCTCCATCACTACATATGCAATATATGTAGATGAGGGGCGGAGCCGACACAAGGGCTGGGGCCGACTACACTAACTACAAAAGTTTCTACCGATCTTTACAGTTACAATCTTTTACTGGTATTTTATGTGTTATTATTGAGTACATCGGCTCATCCCTCAAAAAGATTTCTAAGTACACTTCCAAAAACTAGTATAAAAAGTCAAAACAACTGAACTAAGACAATATGAAGCTGAGCAGTGATCTCTATAGGTTTTAATAGATGTTAGAAAAATTAAAACCTTTTGTACATAAGAAAAGAATGACCTCATTTTGCCCTAATCCGGCGCCAATAACTTTTTATTCTTCGTTGTACGTTGCTGGGTTCAGCCTCATCTTTTGCAGGACAAACTGACATTCTTTTTGTTTCATAAGATTTTATTGAGTTTATAGAACTAAACATTAGAACAACCAACAGAAGAGACATATACATCAGTTTACAGTTATTGTCATCTATATACAGGATACTTGTGGGGCACGGTATAGCTTACAGCAAGGAGTTTCTTTGCCCTTTTTTTAAATATTTAGGGACTCCTGCAATGCATTTCATAGAGCACATATACTGTATATAAGCGAGTATAAGACGACCCGAGTATTGGTCGAGGCCCTTAATTTTACCACCAAAACTGGGAAAACCGGTCGAGTATAAGCCGAGGGTGGGAAATGCATTGGTCACAGACTCCCAGTATATAGCCCGCCCCCTGTAGTATATAGCCAGCCCCCTGTAGTATATAGCCTGCCAGCCCCCTCTGTAGTATATAGCCTACCAGCCCCCTGTAATATATAGCCTGCCAGCCCCCTGTAGTATATAGCCTGCCAGCCCCCTCTGTAGTATATAGCCTACCAGACCCCTGTAGTATATAGCCTGCCAGCCCCCTGTAGTATACAGCCAGCCCCCTGTAGTATATAGCTAGCCAGCCCCTTCTAGTGTATAGCTACTCCCTGTAGTATATAGCCTGCCAGCCCCCGAAGTATATAGCCAGAGAGCTAAAAATAAACGTACATACTCACCTTCCCGCGCCAGCATCAGGGAGCAGCGCCGGGATCGGGGAGCATCAGGGAGCTGCGTCAAGCATCGGGGCGCCGGAAGGTGAGTATGTACGTTTATTTTTTTATACATTTGAGTATAAGCCGAGGTGAGGTTTTTCATCACATTTTTTTGTGCTGAAAAACTCGGCTTATACACAAGTATATATGGTATCATGAATTAAGAGTTCCTCCTGGAAATTGAAGACTGTGGACAGAGCAGAAAGGACGCTTGGGTGGACCTGGTTGAGTCAGTACACCATGAAAGGTCCAAGAAAGAAATCAGAGTGAGTTAAACATAACAAACTGACATTTTTTATTGCAACCATTTTTGGGCAACTGTAGAATTTTGGGACACAGCGATACCTAACATGTGGATGTTTATGTTTGTATATCTATTTTTATATGCATTATGGGAAAAGGGGTTGGTTTTTTAACAAATTTTTTATTTAACTTTTTTATTTATATTTTAATTCAATTTCTAACATACATACACATAAATGTGATTTCTCCAATCCTGTATTTTCGTGCTGTATGAATCCATAATAATCTATATATGTGATGTTTTGCATCTGTAGGTGCATGTATGTCACTGCATCTACATCGTATCGATATATGAGGATGATGGCTGACTATTGGCTGGCTGACAGAATGCACCTCCCACTGGTTCTGATTTCCCTTGAACTCCATGGGGCACATTTACTAAGGGTCTGCACACCGCATTTCCGTCGGGTTTCCCGACTATTTCTGATTTGCGCCGCATTTAACAGGGGTTTTTGGCGCACGCGATGGGATTTTAGCGCAATCGCGCTGACTTTCATGCGACACAAATCGGGGGGCGTGGCCATCGGACAACCCGACTGATTCGGACTAAGCGCGGGATTTAAAATTCAAATTGTGTCGCAAGACAAGCACTTACATGCACCGGGAAGAAGAAGGTGAACTCCGGGGACCTGAGTGGGGAAGCGTCACATGCAGGATATCGGGCGCACGATCTTAGTGAATCGTGCCGGACTTCATCCTCGTCGGACAACGCACCTCGGGGATTGCGACAGGACCGGGTAAGTATATGTGCCCACACGTATGCAACCCGTATTTTATATGTTTTCATAGACTTCTATTGGGTCCCCCTGTAGTATATAGCCTGCCAGCCCCCTGTAGTATATAGCCTGCCAGCCCCCTCTGTAGTATATAGCCTACCAGCCCCCTGTAGTATATAGCCTGCCAGCCCCCTGTAGTATACAGCCAGCCCCCTGTAGTATATAGCTAGCCAGCCCCTTCTAGTGTATAGCTACTCCCTGTAGTATATAGCCTGCCAGCCCCCGAAGTATATAGCCAGAGAGCCCCCTATAGTATATAGCCAGACCCCTGTAGTATATAGCCAACCAGCCCCCTGTAGTATATAGCCTGCCAGCCCCCACAGTATATAATCTGCCAGCCCCCTGTAGTATATAGCCTGCCAGCACCCTGTAGTATATAGCCTGCCAGCCCCCTGTAGTATATAGCCTGCCAGCCCCCTGTAGTATATAGCCAGCCTCCTGTGGTATATAGCTAGCAAGCCACTTGTAGTGTATAGCTTGCCAGCCCCTGTAGTATACAGCCAGTCCCCTGTGGTATATAGCCAGACAGCTCCCTGTTTGCCCAACACATAAAAAAATAAACGTACATACTCACCTTCCCGCGCCAGCATCAGGGAGCAGCGCCGGGATCGGGGAGCATCAGGGAGCTACGCCAAGCATCGGGGCGCCGGAAGGTGAGTATGTACGTTTATTTTTTTATACACTTGAGTATAAGCCGAGGTGAGGTTTTTCATCACATTTTTTTGTGCTGAAAAACTCGGCTTATACACAAGTATATATGGTATCATGAATTAAGAGTTCCTCCTGGAAATTGAAGACTGTGGACAGAGCAGAAAGGACGCTTGGGTGGACCTGGTTGAGTCAGTACACCATGAAAGGTCCAAGAAAGAAATCAGAGTGAGTTAAACATAACAAACTGACATTTTTTATTGCAACCATTTTTGGGCAACTGTAGAATTTTGGGACACAGCGATAACTAACATGTGGATGTTTATGTTTGTATATCTATTTTTATTTGCATTATGGGAAAAGGGGTTGGTTTTTTAACAAATTTTTTATTTAACTTTTTTATTTATATTTTAATTCAATTTCTAACATACATACACATAAATGTGATTTCTCCAATCCTGTATTTTCGTGCTTTATGAATCCATAATAATCTATATATGTGATGTTTTGCATCTGTAGGTGCATGTATGTCACTGCATCTACAATGTGATGTTTTGCATCTGTAGGTGCATGTATGTCACTGCATCTACACCGTATCGATATATGAGGATGATGGCTGACTATTGGCTGGCTGACAGAATGCACCTCACACTGGTTCTGATTTCCCTTGAACTCCATGGGGCACATTTACTAAGGGTCTGCACACCGCATTTCCGTCGGGTTACCCGACTATTTCTGATTTGCGCCGCATTTAACAGGGGTTTTTGGCGCACGCGATGGGATTTTAGCGCAATCGCGCTGACTTTCATGCGACACAAATCGGGGGGCGTGGCCATCGGACAACCCGACTGATTCGGACTAAGCGCGGGATTTAAAATTCAAATTGTGTCGCAAGACAAGCACTCACATACACCGGGAAGAAGAAGGTGAACTCCGGTGGACCTGAGTGGGGAAGCGTCACATGCAGGATATCGGGCGCACGATCTTAGTGAATGCACCAGGAAGAAGAAGGTGAAGTCTGTCGGACCTGAGCGGGGAAGCGACACATGCAGGATATCAGACGCATGATCTTATTGAATCGCGTCAGAGTGCATGATCGTTTGGCACTCCATACTTTGCGTACACCAGCGGCCAATAAATGTGCCCCTATAACTTTTTCATACCTCGGCATAGGGACTATTTTTTTTTTGCGAGAGATGGTGATGTTTACATTGCTACCATTTTGGGGAATGTATGTATATATTTTTTTTTTTGTAAAACGGCGAAAAAATGGTGTTTCGGTCTCTTGGGCAGTATTTTCCATTACGGGGTTCTCCGCCAGAAAAATTAATTTTTATATGTCGATAGATCGGAACTTTTGGGAGGTGGCGATACCTGACATGTTTATGATTTTATTTGTTTTTTTTTATATCCGTTCTAGAAAAAGGTTGTCTTTTTTTTATACTTTTTATGATCATTCCTACCATATAATACAGTACTGCAGGATATGGAGGCATCTGTTTGTTGGCAATGTGTTATAGATTCTTCCCAATGAAACGTTCTGGAGTCTCATACAGACTCCAGGCTGCCATGGGAACGGATTATCGCTCTTCAGTGAGGTCATAGGGCAGTGATGGCGAACCTTTTAGAGACCGAGTGCCCAAACTGCAACCCAGACCCACTTATTTATTACAAAGCGCCAACACAGCAATTCTAGCATTAACTTATTAAAATCTTCTCGCTCTGTGCTGCAGCTTTCAGCGGTCCTTATCCACACCTCATCTTCCTGCCGTCTCATGTATGGGTGTCACGCCCTGGGCTACCTGGGCTGGCAGAAGGATCTCTTAAGCCCTGTCTGGCAAATTCTGTGCTGGGGCCACAGCCCGAGTGCCCACAGAGAGGGCTCAGAGTTCCACCTCCGGCACCCGTGCCATAGGTTCGCCACCACTGTCATAGGGAGTAACGATCTAACCCAAGATTGGGACGCCAACACTCCATTGGAAATTACCTGCCGCCAGTGGCAGGTAGATAGTTAACCCAAACTGGCACCTATCACAGTGTTAGCGGTGGGTGTTGGCTGCATAATGCACACCCACCGTGTATAAAGAGGGCTCAGCCAATGAGCCCTCTGCATATATACTTAAAGGGGTAGTTCCACGAAGACAAGTTTCTTCTATGTACTCAGCACATCAAAGTAACACATTCTCTAATTCACTGTTATTAACAAAAATGCAGCATTTCACAGATATAAGTCCAACCTGTCTCTCTCAGTCCTGCTGATTTCAGCTGCCCCTAGATCTGACCCTGTAACTGCAGACTTAGGGTAGGGTGCCATCTTGATTTTTGTGTGAGATCGTGCACATGAGATTTCTGTGTCTATCTGCTATGTACCTGTATCCACGCCCCCTGCTGTTCTAGCACCAAGCTCACAGACACCGCATAGCTCCAAACCGTCCAGGATTTGCCGGGACAGTCTCATTTTTTTTACCTCTGCCCCATGGTCACGGGCAGCTGGGAGATTGTCCCGGATACTCCCTCCAGGTCCCCCAATGGCTTGGGCTGTCCTGACTGTGTCCGCATAGTATATACTTTCAAAGCCATAACTCATAGTACTGAATGGCTTCTACAGACATGGGGCAGAGAATCCTTTTGAGAGATGTGTCGGGTTAGTCATCAGGAAGACATCACCATCTGTCCATATATGGTGTCTATATCTCCTAGGGATTCCCCAGACACAAGCTATTATTTAATTTTATTAAATAAATTGCTGCCCCGCATTCAAACCCAGACTTCACAGCTCCACCTACCATAGAGAGATAGAGCCTCAATCGAAGACCGATATGTAAGGGTAGGTTGGTAGTGTCAGGGTCAGCCATATTTAGGAAGTGCAGGTGGCACAAAGGGGTCCGTTATTTTGTCATAGAGATGGTTCATTTTTATCTAGGTTCCAATTCAGGATTATTTGGACTTTTATTATTGGAGATTTGAAGGTGGGCTTGAGCTGAAACTACACTGAATGTCAGTTACAAAAGTCTAACTGTGGTTATTCAGTGACAGAGAGATACGAGGTGGTGCTGCACAGCTGCAAAAAAATGTCTTAAGTTGTAATTCGGGGAATAACTAAATCCCCAAAACCCATTACATTCAGCATGTAAGCAGCAGAGGAGAAGAAAGCCTTTCATCACCTGCTCCTCACATATTATACATTGCATTGATTGATCTCACTTTCTTTTCAAGTGGAAACTATAGACCAAGACAAAATGGCTGCCCCATTGTGCTACAATAAAATGGCGCGCACATTATGAGACTCGTTCTCGTGCGCGTACCCGTGTGGCAGCCGTCGCCGAGGCTGAGGTCGGTCACGTGACGCGCACAGACCGGAAGTCTCTGGGAGTTGTTCCAGGGCGTTATAAAAGAGCTCGTCCTTCCTCGGTGAGTGAGTGTGCGGCGGCTCAGTGTGTGCACAGTGTGTACTGCAGCATGGAAGTGACTGGGAGGAGTATTCATGGCGCCTCTTACTGTAGATTATTACACAGGAAATTACTGCAGACATATTACTGGGTATTCCCACAGCTTTCCCCCTCCTCCTGTATATGTGATATCCCTCCCCCTCCTATATGTGCACTATTCCCCCCCTTCCTGTATATGCGGTACCCCACCCCTGCTGTATGTGCGCTATTACCCCCTTTGGCCACTATTGTGGTTATATGGGTATTTACCCCTTACGGTAGTTGCGGTTTTCCCAACCCTTGCCACCCCCTTGTGTAATATGCGGTATCCCCCCCCAACATCACTGTATTTTGCGTATTCCCTTATGCTCCCTTCTGTGTGATATGGGAGTATTCCCACCCTCCTGTATTGTGCTGTATGTGACAAAACTGCAAAAACACATTCGGGTTGGACTTGTGTTATAAGCGTTTTTACCACCCCCCCCAGTACCTTCCATGTATTGTGCTGTATTGATATTCCCTATGGCCCCCCATTGTTGCGTTATCATTGGGGGTATCCCCGTCCTGTATTGTTTGCTTTGTATCCCTATTGGGGCTTCCCCCCCCCCTTGTGGTATTTAGGAGGGTTTACCCCCCCCCCCCGTTCCTTGGTAAGTGCGGTGATTCCCTATGCTCCCCCCCTTGTTGGTGTTAATGGGGTATCCCCGTTCCTGTATTGTTTGCTTGTTATTCCCCCCCCCCATTCCTGATGTTGTGTATTCCCCTAGCTCCCCCCCCTTGTGTTAGATGGGGTATGCACCCACCTTCCTGTATGTTGCTGTATCCCCCCCCAAAAAAATACTTTGTATGTTGCTGTATCTAATTCCCTTATGCCTCCCTTATTGTGTATATTGGGGGAATCCCCACGTATTCCGGGTTATAAGGGTACGTGTGGGGAGGGGTTTCTTGGTTGGGGAATGTACCTATGAGCGAAAAACAGCTCCTTGGGTTGTTTGGTCGTGGGACTAGGGGGGTATCGCCCCACACATCATGTTGTGCTTTGTATCCCCCCCCCCCCATTCCTGTATTGTTTGCTGTATTGCCTATTTGGCTCCCTTATTGTGTATATGGGGTGATCCCCCCGCATGGGATGTGCTGTTATTCCCTATGCTCCCCACCTTGTGTATATGGAGGGTAATCCCCCCCATCCTGTAGTGTGCTGATTCCCCCCCCCCCCCATCCTGGTATGTTGTGGCGGGTATTCCCTTGCTTGCCCTTCTTTGTGTTATATGGCGGTAATCCCCCCCGTTCATTGGTATGTGGCTGTATTTCCCTATGGCTACCCCCCCTTGTGTATAGGGGGTATCCCCCCCGTCCTGTATGTGATGTATTCCCACCCCCCCCCATCCTGTATGGGGGCTGTCTTCCCTATGGCTCCCCCCCCATTGGTATATGGGGGTATCCCCCCCGTTTCTTGTTTCATGATGGGCTGTCAATTCCCCCCCCCATCGGGTATGGCTGTATTCCCTATTGCTCCCCCTTGTGTTATATGGGGTATCACCCCCGGGTCCCTTTGCCGTATTGTTGCTCCTGTATTCCCCCCACCCCCTGATCTTAGCCTGTATGTGCTGTATTCCCCTATGAGATCACCCCCCTTGTGTATATGGGGTATCCCCAGCGTCATGTAGTTGTGCGGTATTCCAAAAAACAAAAAAATACATGTTACCCTGTATGTGCTGTATTCCCTATTAGCTTCCCCCCTTGTGTATATGGGGGTTATCCCACCCCTTCCTGTATGTGCTGTATTCCCTATCCCTCCACCCCCTTGTGTATATGGAGGAATCCCCCCCGGTTTCCTGTATAAAATGGATGGCGGGATGTAGGAAAAAACAAAAAAAGAAAAGTGAAACAAAAAATACTGGTAGTTGTTTTTTTTGTTTTTGATTGTATGACCTAGGTGCATACCACAAATTGTGTGAAAAGGGGTATGATATATTTTTTACCGGTATTTCAGGTTTTTTTTATTTTGTGGTATGGTAAGGGAAAATTAATTTTTTTTTTTATTTTTGTTTTTTTTTTTCTTTTTTTCCCCCCCATCCCTTATGTGGGTTTTATTCCCTTATGCTCCCCCCTTGGTGTTAATATGGGGGGATCCCACCCTCCGTATTGTTGAGGGATTACGTGCATGAGAACGGCTCTTGTGTAATTTGTTGGTGACCCCCCCCCCTCTTGTAGTGCGCTATTCCCTGGTGGTCCCACCCAAGACCCCACCTGTATGTTGCGGATTTCCCCCTCTGCCATGGGAGTGGTGGTTTTTGTCACCAAATTGCCGTTTACGTAAGTCTCTATGAAGCCGGGCTACGAAAATAAAAAACATGTTTTTTGCGTTCCTAGGCCTATGGTGACCTTGCCGTCGTGGGAGAAGTGATATGATGTAGGGAGTATCAATGCGTAATGGGGGGGAGAGATGCCCCCACCCTGGGACCTATAAGGGACTCCGTGTTGCCCATGGAGGGGACTTGGGCAAAGGGCGATTTTGGGGACACTTAAAGCATTTGGGCTCCATAAGGGATCTGTGGGTTTTCTGTCCCAATTCAACCCTGGACAAGCTCATCTATATGGGTAAAAGGGGAACTTCTAAATATTAAAAGAACAGCACAAAAATAAGTGCATTATTATTTCCCACAAAGTGGATGCAGGAAACGCAAATCTACAAATGAAAAAACAAAAAAATAGTACCACAGAAGAATTTCCTGGTTTTTGGGGTCTCGTTATCTCCTTAAAAATGGAATGGTTGAAAAAAAGATTGTTCAGCGGCCCAAAAAATTTCAACCCCCCCCCAATAATGAAAAGGAGAATAGGGGGAAAAATTGAAAGAGAGATGGGGCGGAAGGGTGGTTGTCCATTGGTACTCTGGAGGTATTCGGGCAAGTAGTTATGCTGGCAGTTGGTTTTCCATGTAATCGCAAGCAAAGTTACATTGACGCCAAAACTGTTTACAGTTAACTTTGCATTTAATCAAATTGCATCAGGGAGAAGAGAAACGGAGGTCAACGAGGCAGTCAGGAACAAACATAAACTTTCTAGGGGGAAAGGGGCGAGTGAGATCATGGGGATTCCAATAAAAGTCAAGGATTAAGGGTTCTATCTTACCCCAAGTTGCTTTATTCACAGTTACAGATTCAGTGCGCCCCACAAAGGGGGGCCCTGGAGAGGAGATGGAATGACCTAGGTGTATGTCTGTGTTTGGCAGGTTATGGTAAGTCGTCCTCACCAGCTAGGAGAAAATTGGAAGAAGTTTATCATCATGGAAGGATATTTCCATTGTGTGGGGTTTCCACAGTTCAGGGTCTGCATTCTCCCAATCCAGTCATTTTGGCACCTCGTTTCCGGAAAGACCCACTTTGAAGGGCTAGAGGGAGGAAACAAAAAAAGATGGGGGGGGGGAACCCATTATTAAAAAACCTCACCCGGGAAATCGGTTTACCCTAACTGGGACAGAGACGGTGAGTGAATTCTGCGGGGAAATTTCATTAGGGAGATCTGCCGAAATATAATTCTGCAGTGTTGATTCCAGAAAAGTAGAACATAAGGGGGGGCTAATGGCTGCTCAGTTAGGAGGAGGATCACTTCCTGAATTTTCATTGGCCCCGTCCAGATAAATCCGGGGTAAATGCCCCCCCATCCCAAGAATCCAGATCACCAAGGGGTAGCGTGCTCGATTGGGGGGGGAACATGGGGTCCGGTGTCCAGAAGTGTTCTATGTACTCTCTCATTCTAGTTGGACAAATACTATTGTAGAAGAGTCCAGGATTGTTGTGGTCTACGCAGTGGTGCTGCCTCCTAGAGGAAATAAACGAATGTTCCTGTGGATTTTATTGGAAGAAACAGGACATGCCCAAAGAAATAAAGAGCAGGTAACCTTCATCAGTAAGAGATGGAATGTGCATATCTTTCCTTACTGCGGAAGCAAGTACCCGCGTCCAATGGCTATTTGATGAGGAACCAGCCTCATGAGGGGTCCACCCCACACAGCACCTTTTGGTGTGGTATAAAAGAATGGAGTGACTTTTATCTACAGTATCTTGGAGTGTATGTGATCCATCTCTATTCCTCTGGCGGTGTCCAGCACAGGTCTACACCATGTTATTTCTAAATGGGTCAATGCAAATAACAGGCAGTAGATTAAAAAATTATGAACAAACTTTATATAACAAACCTCCCATTGTAACGGATATTCTTCAAAAGGGACTAAAATGCCTGAGTTCCGAATTATTCTGCCCCAGCAGCTTCGCAAAACATTTTATAGGTTGTAAGAACTGAAAAATGGTCAGTTGTGAATTTACATTCATGAAATCAAAAGCTCTTTCACTCCAAAAACATCCTAAGGTGTAGTAACATGTAAGAGATTTTGTGGAATCACCTGCATATTCCTGCATCATGAACTGTGAGTTTTGGAGAGTTTCCAGTTGAATTTCTTTGCATGATTCAGACTTGCCTCAAGAGCAGCTGTTTAATTGTGAACGGCATCACAACTAATTAGATCTTTGTTGGTGATAGGAAATTCCTGAAGACTAATTGTCAAGCATGTCTGGTTACTGATGAGTGTCGTGCACCAATGGTACAGATGGACGGGGGTAAGTGGATGGGTGGGGATGGATGACCCATGTCCCACAAAGGGGCTGACAGACAGCAAGGTGCCGAAAAAGGGGCCCCCTTTTTTTGTTTTGGGCGGGGAATCCTGGGGAGAGAGAGTGGCCCACTTAGGGTTCCTGATTCTGTGAAAATGACCGCGGCAAGCGTATTATAGAGTTTCTGAACCACACTTTCTTCCATGGTACAAAAAAGAATTTTTGCCTTCCGGAGAAAAATCATCCCATGACGGACAATGCGCCGTTTTCTCGTGCAGGGCCACTGCCCGTCTCGTGCGGCAATGCGCCGTCTCTGCAGGCAGTGCGCCATCTCAGCAGGCAAGGCGCTATCTCATGATGACGATACCTCGTGTCATGGGCATCAATTATAAAAGGAGTGAATGTCATGTTGTTGTAGCGCCCATATTCCCCTAACCTCGACTCTATAGAGAACCTTCGGTATCACAGCAAAAGATATATGAGGGGGGGAGGGCCGTTCACAAGAACAGCGGCTCTGGGAGAAGATTTCTGACATCCATGCAAAGAATTTCAAGCAAGAAACTCTCAAAAAACTTACTCGTTCAATGGACGTAAGAATGTGAAGGGGCTATCAGAAGAAGTCCCATATTACAGTAGCAGGCCTTTAGGATTTTTGGATGAAAGAGCTTTTGATGTCAGTGAAGGCGACCTTTAAACACAAAAAAACATTTTAAATTCTACCTATAAAATGTTTGGAAACTGGGCTGTGCAGAATAATTGGAAAGTGCGTTTTAATTTCTTTTTGAAATTTTAAGAAAAATCCTGTTGTCATTGGGAGGTTGTCAATAAAAATCTCAACCTATACTCTAATGCAGTGGATTTCCAAACTTTTTGAGCCGCCGGACAACTTCTTTTTATACTTAGAAATCTGAAGGGCACACCACCAAACCCAAATAGCAGCACAATGCCTCTGAAGCAGTCATATATACATATAGTTTAATAATATAGATCTACATTTATGTTACTCACTCAGTGTGAAACCTGGGCCTGTTTCGATAAACACAAAAGGGATATCCTGGCAGGAAATGGGGAAAGACACACACAAAGCTCTTCTAAAAAGTTTCGTTTCTCCCGTTTTTAGTATATGGTGCTGATTATTATGTTGGCTCATATACTGCAAAAGAAAGGGGGTACAATGAGCGGTACTATGGCAATGAGCAAGAGTACAAGTGGCCAGCCATATACTCAGCATATGAGCTGCCGTACTTGTAGTACTCAAGCCTCATGACTATAGTATTTCTCATTTTAATTTCTCATGTATATGCAGTATAACTGCTGGACCGCAGCTAATATGCTGAGTATCTGCCAACAGTTCATTGGAAAAAGACAAAAGGTGGAAACACCACCGTTTTAGAAAATAGGAGGGTGCAGGCTCGTCGGGGTCCGACCAAAACCCCATAGTCGTAGCAGTAAACACAAGTGAAAGCGCACTCCGTATGGAATAAGTGAAGCGGTTTTTATTCCACCATGGATAAGGATGCAACGTTTGTCTTGCTCTATGAAGACATTATCAAGCATAGTGAGTCAGCGATCAGCCTGACTAAATAGTCAGGTGAGGTATACCGGCCATCTGTGACATCAGTTGTATAAAATACAAAAGACAGAAGTACAAACGATTTAGTGCACCGTATTACAGTATTGTTTTGGCAAACAGCATACAACGTTGAACAGAACTTAGAAGATATTCAAAGCATTAAAGTATGTGCGTACTATGGATTCCGGCATGACGCCCGTTAAGAGGGAGTAAGCCGGGAACTTGTGTTAATGTCAGCAAATGTGTAACCAATAAAGTGTGTTGGGCAGAAGAGAACAAAAGATACATAAAATAAAAATTGAGCATGCGTGTGCCCAAGTTCAGTCCAACAAAAGGTGTAGTCCGGACATCTGTATGAAAATTTCAAATTATAGTCAAAAACTGAGTCCATCGATTATCGAAGGGGACATTGCGCACAAGTGCTACACACAGTGATGGCCATCTTACTTAGGGGAAGCCAACCCGTGCAGCCTTAATTCTGTGATGGGATAGAGTGCTCCAGCGGGACTTACAGTAGGAAACTACGGGGAAAACGGCAGTGGTCCCATAGGTAAGCAGGTACTGCTGGGTACAGACATCTTATAAGCCAAAGGCTAGAGACGTTCTCCGCCCGAGGATGTGTCCGTCCGGGACGCTGCCTCATTCTGAGGGTCCACAAACCGCACAATTGTCGATCGCCCTGGAGTCACCGTCTGTAAGGCATTCAAAATTGTCCACATCAAGTCCAGAGGTTGACTGTGGGATACAAAGATACCTAAGAAGGACACTGTGGAAAGTCATACATGCATGCTCAACATAATAAGACAATGATTGATGTCAAACAACAGACAGAATGCTGTGAATAGATTCAAGACCCCCAGTAGACATGCTCTAGACAATAACAGCAATTAGAAAAGACATTTTGAAAGAGGAAGATCTCTGTTGAGACCATGAGAATCAGGATCCCAATTTATGGATCCACGTACCCTCTGCATTTTAATAGAAAGTTCCCTTTGTTACACCTCTCATTAACGGAGGGATCATGTCTATGATGGAGAATAGAAAGGTCCTCTACCGTATGACCAGCTTCATGAAAATGGTTATGGTACGGGAGATCAGTTCTTTTCGTGGTTATACTTCGATTAGGATTATTAAGGCGTAGGTGCAATCAGTGGTGTTTCACAACATAAAGTAAATTGCACGACATTGCAAATACATATAAACATAATACTTATGCATTGTTTTTTTAGAACTCAAGTTCTTTGACTATAATTTGAAATTTTCATACGATGTCGGATACACCTTTTCTGTTGAGACTGAACTTGGGAGAACACATGCTCAATTTTTATTTTATGTATATTTTGTTTCTGCACAAAACACTTTATGTTACAATTTGCGACCTTAACACAAAGTTCCCGGCTTCTCCCTCTGAAACTGCGGCGTCATGCCGCCGTATCCATAGTTAAGAACACATACTTTATGCTTGAATATATTATATATCTGGTCACTTTGTATGCATGTTTGCCAAAACAATACTGTACTACGGTGCACTAAAATCTTTGACTTCTGTATATTTTGTATTTATAACAACTGATGTCACAGATGCCGGTGATACATCACCTGACTATTTAAGTAGCTGATCGCTGACTCACTTGACTTAATAATGTCTTCATAGAGCAAGACGAAACGTTTGTTGCATCCTTATCCATGGTGGAATAGAAAACTTCTTCACTTTATTCATACGGAGTGCTGACTTCACTGTTGTTTACTGAAACAGTTCATTTATACTCAGGCAAAAGTCATATAGTCAGCTTATAGTGGGCAACCTTGGCGCGTGGGCAAATGCGAGAGTACTCTCCGCTCTCAGATGATGACGCCGGGCCTCGGTGATGTCATTTGTCGCGTGGGGGCGAGGTTCAAAAGCTTGTGCATGGGTTATTGTACACGTCGCCTACATTGTAGAAGCCGTGACTTGCATCGCTGCCACAGTGCCGGGAAACCAAAACACAGGGGGCCACATAGTCTGGGGGGAAACTTTCCCACAGCGGACACACCAGACCTGTGTCGCGGCACACTGGTTGAAATCACTGCTCTATGGATGATGACTTTAGATACTGACTGTCATTTGCTTCGACCAATTTAGAGAAAATCAGAGAAGAATGTATTTACAAAATAATTAGAAACGTGGTGTATATTGGTTGTCTTTTCCCATGCCAGGGAATGCATATAGTAAAGAAGACGACAGGAGAAAGTGTCCGCTCCCCGGGCCGTTCCCAAGCATCACCTGGATGGGAGCAAGAGTCGAATCTCAAGACTGAGCGAAAGTCACTTATTTATAAATGAACAGAAAGAGAAAAAAACAGCAGAAGATCTGGAGATCACCCAGAAGATCCTGGAGTGCTGAAGCGCAGAGGTGAACGATGCTGGGAATGCTGGGACAACACACCAGGGATGGTGGGTCTGGGTGATGACTGGGTTATGTGTCTCTAGATGCAGATTCCTCTTGAAGAAAATGGAAGATCTCTAGAAGGGAAATAAGGATCTGTACAAAGATGAGTTCAGTAAGACGATGTCTACTGTCGCATCACAGGTAACAGGACGCCGTGTCACATAGATTCGTCCATTGTCTGAACAGCAGTGCTTTACGAAGCACTCACTCTTGTGTTTACAGATGATCAGTAGAAGTGAGAGAAGTCTAGTCCGCGGATCTCAGGATGCCCACCAAGAGAAATGAGGTAGATGAGAGATAAGGTTCTTACTTGTAAGATCTTGTGCCAGGAGGAGAGGAGTTACATTTCTAGTTATCCGCTGTGTAGACATTTCCATACTGAGTTGTGGTCAGCTGTGACCCTATCACCGCTGATTGGCCCATTGCCAGTCACTGTTAGCCACACTTCGGACCCACATTGAGATGGTACTCAAGTGGACCAGGAGGGCCACAGGGACAAGGGAATATTACTGAATAAGTACATTTTATCTCTCCCCTGACACCATTTAATTCACATAGGAAAATCAGTTCCTCTTCCTTCTGATTGGATGGGTCAGAATAGGGTCCAGTGTGCTTTAATTACACAGCAATTAAATATTTTACAGCTATAAAAACATTATTTGGGGTTCTGTTCGTATTAAGGAGATCAGTGGAGAACAGTGTTACACTTTTTTGTAAAATATCTTAAATTGGCTCCATGTAGCGAAGAGAGACGCCAATATTTAAAGAGCTGCTTCTGAGTGATCTTTCCGTTCGCACTCTGTGGGACGCAGTGTCTATACATCGCTTGTCTCTATAGGCTGCAGGGTTGTAGGTCGCAGGGTGCTGGCGGTCGCAGGGTATGTAGGTCGCAGTGCTGTAGTCGCAAGTGCCTGTAGGTCGCAGTGCCTGTAGGTCGGCAGTGCCTGTAGGTCGCAGCTGCCGTAGGTCGCAGTGCCTGTAGGTCGCAGTGCCTGACGATCGCTGTCTCTATAGGCGCAGGATCTCAGGTAACAGTGTATATAACTTCCCTGTCTCTCGGCCATGGTGTTTGCTAGTCACAGTGTCTATATGTCCCTTGTCTCTGTAGGCTGGGGGTCTGAGGTCACAGTATTATATGGTGCGTTCTATATAGCCGGGGGGGTCTGTAGGCAAAGTGTTTTGGTTTTGGGTCAGGACTATGAATATTTGTGCTGACGTCTTATGATTGGAATTGTATTTGGTCCTATGTTCATCCAGGCAGAAGCTCTTATTGATATAAAGTGGAGGTTATGACGTGAAGAGGAGTCGTAGGGATGCTGGAGGTGCGTGTAAGGAGGAGGAGATGACTGTAGAGATCAGCACACGTGAGTATAACTTCGTTTCTATCCTGGCCCCTTCCTTGCCACCTCCTTTCATCTTACAAGACAAAAAGTTTGTGTGTTGCAACAAAAATGTTTTATAAGCCAATTAACCCTCATGTAAAGGGTCAGCAGCAGTAGAAGCTTTGCATAGTTACTAAACAACAACTATAGTCACCTACTCAGTGTCTCTCCTAGTCAGGCGTTAGATGGGCACATGCTTGACCCTATTTCTTGGTCCAGCGTTCTACCTTCTTGGCTTGTCATTGGCTGATGAGCTTAAACCTATGGTCAGGCATGAGGCCTTAGAGTGGTGAGGCACAGAAAACTCATGCAATGGGGACCTCTCTCAGCCGACATGTGAAGCAGCTGAAATCTTGATGTAACTTGTATACTTTAGCTTTCTCCATAGGTAAGGCCCCTCCTCGCAAGGTACATACAGCTCCTGGAGAGTATAAGGACTTGTGAGGGAAATCTAGAATCAGAAAAGGTTTTTTACTCCACTGGTTTATCTAGCCAAGGTTTGTAATAAATGCCAGAAAGGTGTATCTTTAGCCAATGGTTACAGATAAAAGGGCATCATCGTCGTGGAGCAGAGGGATCTTATACTTTGGTCAATGGTCGATTTAATACAACCTAAAAGCTTGAAAGTGGTACAGTTGACATGAATATGAGAATATGACCAACTTAAAATGAGCCTGTCACCAGGGACCTCATTATTCACCAAAAGACAGGTTGGCAAGAGCCCATGACACCTGCATGCACATTCTGGGCCCCTCTCTGCCGTTTCTAAGCATTTGCTGACAATATTAATGGGTGTTAGTAACTTACCGTTGCACCCTGACAGGAATCCTCTGGGGGTTGGGACTTTGGTTTGGATGCGTTTCAAAAGCAACATGTTTTTTTTTAATTTGTGACTTGTCGTACGCACCCCTCCCCCCTGGTGCCTCCATCTTTGTGCTTCCTGTACAGCTCCTCCATCCCCAATGATGTCACCTCACCAGGCTGTGAAGGAGCAGGAGGGAGGAAGCTTGTACAGGAGCAAAAAGATGGAGGCAGCCTGCATACAGACAAGTCACTGTTGTTTTGGAAATGCATCCCAACTAAGCCCAACCCCAGGGGAAACTACACAGATGATTTGTTTAGGGTTGCAAGGGCAAGTTATAACACACAATTATATTGTACTGCAAAGCTTATAAAAGGCAGAGTGCACTGCAGGTGTCATGGCTTCTGAGGTCCGTGGTGCACAGTTCCCTTTAAATGAACCTGTCACAAGGAATATGATTTTAGTGTGGCAGATACCAATAGCCTATGCTATGCTGCTTATATTAATGCCTTTGTAAGCTTTCTGAATTATTTCAGTAGTTATTTCACATTACCTAGCTCATGTCAGAGCATGTGGTTTAAGGCCCTAGGGAGGGCACTGACAGTCTGTGAGTGTCTTTTTTTAGGCTACCTCCTCTCCATCAGGGCCGCATCTTCCCTGATTGGTACAATCTACAATAATATAAACCAGCAGCAGCGCCTGGCTCGTACCAGTGCAGTGACAAGGTTATTGTCTTAGGTCCTCCGGGCCTTAATACCAGCCTGCTGCCGACCAGGGCCGGACTATCAGTGTAGATGATCTGTTCCTGCAGGTAACCGGACTATAAGGGTCTGCCTACTGTGGGAGAGGATTTATGATTAGTTCTGTGTAGCTTCTTGGCGTATAATGGCGCAAATTTTGCGCAAACTCGTATGTGCAGGGTTTTTATATAAAATCGACCACTCTAAAGAGTCATGCAATGGCGAGAAAAAAAAAACACACAGACCGGTGCAACACCACATTGATCAACTGAGAATTTCAAAAGAACACAAATTTATAATCGCCAAAAACTACACCACATAGGAGGCGGTGAATGTGGATCCATGCTCTACAGGGGGAAGCTCAATTTTGCTCAATTTTGAAGTTTTTGTCAATTTTATGTTTGAGGTATCTGAGCATTTCTCGTGAAAAAAACAGCGCACAAAAAAGGCAGAAATGAGCAGATGTTACACAACGTGCGGACTGGTGCCAGTCTATTTGCATAGAAGCACACAAGCCGGGTATGTGAAATGAGCTTATATAAACTACTGAGGGGGGGGGGGGGGGGGGGGGGGGGGGGGGTAATGATTTAAGAGCGGGGACCAAGATGTTTTAAACAGCTTAGCAGTAGCTATTGGAACTTACACCAGCTAAACATGACATTTTTTTTAACTGGGGAGACAGGTTCACGTTAAAGTTGTCACTTTTAATAACAGAGTGATGTCAAATTTTAAGGTTTATTTTTAGAAACTTTTTGCTACCCCATGGTATAAAATAAATATTTTAAAAATATGCAGAAGTATTGTACAGAAAAACGAGTATATTAACGTTTTCTTTTACCCCTCCAGAAGATGAATTTACCAAAAATTGGAAATAAAGGACGTCTTTGTCACCAGTTGTAAAAAAGATAGGAAATAATTTTTATTCTCACAGAACCCAAATCTACCTTCAGTCCTTCACAGCGCAATCTGTTCCGCGCGTGCAGGTACGAGGGACACAGTCAATCCGTCCAGTCACAGAACGCTGAGCAAAAAACGCCGGTTCCACAAGGGGGGACGTTTGGTTTTTCAATGTTCTCATTTAATGTGGAAAATTTTTAAAAGTAAATCCAATCTATTAAACATCGAACTGAATTACTTGGACAAGAGACGTATTCAGTGTTCACAGTGTGAAAAGGTGTTACCCAGAAATCGGGACTTAGTAAAATCGAAGAATTCACACAGCCGAGCGGCCGTTCTCATGTGCGGAGTGTGGGAAAAGTTTTACCCAAAATCACCTCGGTCGAGCATCAGAGAAGTCACTCGCGAGGAGCAAGCCTTCTCGTGACTCAAAATGTGCGGAAGTGTTTCACGTCGGAAGTGGTTCTGTTCGAAACATCTCAAAACCCACACCGGAGAAAGACCGTATACATGTGCAGGAGTGCGGGGAAGTGCTTCACACAGAAATCCAATTGGCGACCATCAGAAATCTCACAACGGGAGGAGAGCCTTTTCATGCTTGATTGTGGCAATATGTTTTACGCGGAAAATCGGGTTCTTGTTCAACATCAAAGACTCCACACGGGGCAAATCCATGCATGGAGTGTGGGAATACTTCACCCCAGGAAGTCGATCTCATGAAACATCAGAGAACAAACTCACACAGGAGAATGAGGCCTTTCGTTGCCTTGGTATGGGAAGTGCTTCACCCAGAAGTCACTCTTGTAGGACACCAGAAATGTTCACACCGGGAGAAAGAAGCCATTTTCATGCGCGATGTGCGGGAAATGTTTTAGTCGGAAAGGATCGTGATTATGGCATGATCACCAAAAACTCACACAGGGAGAGACCGTACTCGTGTTTAGACTGCGGCAAGTGTTTTGCCCCAAAAAATCGGATCGGGGTGTTGCATTTCAGGTCCACACAGGTGAGAAGCCGTATCGTGTAAAGATGCGCCAAATGTTCAACCCAGACATCCTCTCTTGTTGAAATCATTGAAAATCACACGGGGGAGAAGCGTTCTCATGTCAGAATGTGGCAAAGGTGTACCCGAAAAAAGTCTTCTCTAGTAGGTGAAGGCATCAGATGAATCACACGGGCCCCGCATCCTTCTAATATCCGAAAAATGAGGGTATATCCAGATAGCGGCTTCTCGATTGACTAGCAGAAAATTCCTGCAAAGGATATGGAGCTCTCTTTAATATTCAGGGTGGGGTGGAAGAGGATGCGGCCCACAGATTGAAACTCCGCACAGGGGATCTTGATCATGAAGAAGAAACTTGAAAAATCGGTATTTATTTTTCAGTCGTCCATTCACAGAGATTTCAAGGGCAAGAAAGAGCAGAACTGACTAATATTTAGTATTTTTGCTCCCAATGAGTTTCCAAGTCTTCGGCCGTGCACACTTGGTGTGAATCAGAGGCTGCTTGCCTCGTTCACATCTCTGGTTTGCATTCACATCACGGCGCCATTAAATGCACCGTAAGCATAAATGCGCGAATGCGACCGCGCTCTGACGATTTCCCTACCTGAACCCATCATTGGGGCTGATTGCTGCAGGTCTTACAGGTCATTCGACCGCACGTGGACCCTAGAAAAAGCTTACGATGACTTTTTTGGTGTAGGGTGTGTGTAGTCTGACCCAAACTTCCTAAATTACAACCATTATAATAAATTATCATAGTTGCGCATTAAATATTAAAATATTTGAGCAAAATTTCCTTTTTCCATATCTCCAAAGCACTGATTTTATACCAAGACGTGTCTGGTGTGTGATTGCATATTAATTTGTAGAAATTTAGCATTTTGTTTTCTTGGACAATTATTTTTGCTCGCTCTTTCTGATGTCTAATGGTTTTTACGGCTCTGCGTAGGGGCAAATTAGGTAAAATAACCATTAACCCTTTCTTGCGTTTCCATTTTGTTGCTCCCCTTCTTTAAAGTTTCATAATTTTATTTTTCCTTGTAGAAGCTTATATAAAAGTGTTTTTGTAAACCATTGCACTTATTACTGCGCGTATTAATTATTTTTAGGCGTGTGTACTGAAGAGCAGGAAAAAAATCCAAATACAGTGAACTAAGGAGAAAAAATGCTTTGTTTTTTATGGATTTCACTGTGTTTTCAGATGGAAAAAATCCCCCCTTTTTATTTTTTAATTTTTTTGTGTTTTTTTTTTTTTTGAGATAGCGAAATTTATATACCGTATATACTTCGGGGGAGGATAAGCTGAGTTTTCAGCACAAAAAAAATGTGATGCAAACTTCACCTTGGCTATAATGAGTATCATGAGAAAAAACAAACACTGTATTCACCTTCCAAGCCCCCACCCCGCTAGTTCCTATTCTTTATACAGAGATGCTCCGGCATGTCTCCGTGTCCCAGGGCGGTCTGCACAGGACTGTGAAAGTCAGCCATCAGGCACACACTATGATGTCAGGCGAGAGGTGATGGCACGATCCCTGCGACGGACCACCCGGGGAACCGGGCCAATGCCGGAGCACCGCGGTTGGTGCCGGAAGGTGAGTATAGTTTTTTTTCCTACAGTTATTATATTGAGGGCAGGGCTGGGGCAGCGTTGTACAGGGGCTGGCACTCTGTATAGATACAACGGGCTGTTTTTTTGTTAAAATTAGCTCTTACTCGGGTCGGCTATACTCGAGTACTACGGTTATGTTCCATGAGGGTGTTAATAGGTTTGTTAAAAAAAAAACAGACCTTTAGAACAAATAATGTGTCTTCAATTTGCCGTACCGATTCTGACGCTAATAACTTTTTTTCAGGACTTTTGGCGCCATGGGGATGAGTAAGGTGAGGCCCTTTTTGAGGAAGCAATGAAGTTTACATTTGATGCCATTTGTGGGACGACCTTTAGTTCACTTTTTATTCAAATTTTATGAGTTGCAAAATGCCAAAAAAGTGTCCATTTGGACATTTGGCCACAGTGTTTTGTTACAGGTTGGCAATGTTAGTTGAATAACTGGTTTTAGACATTGATAGATGGGGGATTATGATGGTGTCCGGGGGATTAGCGGACGATCACAGCCACAGGCAGCGACACTCACCACTGGCTGCCAATCGCCTTTCTGTATGGGGAGGGTTCAGAGCGTGAGCACTCTCCATACACCCCTTGCCGGCTCACAAATGATTAATCACCTTATTATTTGTGATGACTTCACAGACTCTGAGGCAGTGATTGGCGGGTATGAGTTCATGTGGCTGAATGGACTTGTCACCGATGCAGCAGAGGAAAAATCCAGGACAGATATTTGTTTTTATAATAAATTTACCATTAATGTTATCAATTTATGGCGCGATCGGTGCCTACTGTATATTGTAGGTATTATACGCATTCTGTGTTTGATGCTTTCAGATATCAGGCAATTTCCTTATGCGGGTGATGTGATGATGTTTTAATAAAAATAGGAAAGGGCGAGTTGTAGTTTATTTTGTATTCCAACCATGAAGGCGGTATCCGGCAGACAAACCAGCTAAGGCTACATTCCACACGATATATTCTTGCCTGTACATTAGTACGGCCAGAATACCTCGAGCGGGGACGCTCCCAACGCAGCCTATAATTATTTATTAATATTGGCTGCATTTCAAAAATGTATTTTTTTTTTGGTTTAATAAGTTTTTCATCAAAATCACAAAAAGAAAATGCTATAAAATATTGTAAGAAACTATGAGGCCGCGTTCACACATGGGCTTTGGTTGCATTTTCATTGCGTTTGGCCACAGCTGAGGAGAGGGATGTGCTTAATTACATACTGTTTACATTTGTTAAC
Organism: Engystomops pustulosus; assembly: GCA_019512145.1. Lineage (NCBI taxonomy): Eukaryota > Metazoa > Chordata > Amphibia > Anura > Leptodactylidae > Engystomops > Engystomops pustulosus. Next base: position 207,296 of record WNYA01000068.1, read on the forward strand.
GGCATGGTAACTTCGCCTTTACGAGAATTTTGTAAATGCATATGTTGCAGATCACCTCTCTCCTGTGTTATGGTTTGAAATGCAATTGAAAATGAACCAAAGCACAACGTTGTTTTTTTTTTGTGAACGAGGCCCGAGAGTAGGGATCTTTCTTTTCACACATTGCACTACAAAGCAGCCGGAGTCACTCCATAGAGGAACCTGTGTTACATTTGGGAACCCCCGCGACAGGACTAGGGTATTAAAAGATCTTTGCTGCCATTCCAGTATTATGTACATTTGTAATGAGGCTCCCCTTTCTAAGAGGCATAACCCCATCTATCTACAATCTGTCATTGTATTGTTGCCCCGTGGCCCTATGAACAGAATAGTATGTCATCCAGAGTCAGCATGAGCCTTCTCCATGACACCAATTGGGGAGTTAAAGGGCATCTACCACCAGATGAAGGATGGATGCAAAAAGTGAGCCTGAGGGCTCCGCCTCCATTACACCTATGGAAACTGAGCCCCTCGCTAGTTGAATACAAGTCCGTCAATCTGCATGCAAAATAATGTCAATGTTTTTATGATAAAAAGTTTCTAACAATGTTCCAATATACTTTCTATATCAATTCCTCACGGTTTTCTGATCGGTCGGTTTGCTGCTCATTCAACAGGAAGCTTCTATGTTTCCTTTACTCGACAGGAATCTGACCACTTGGTATACAGGTGCACGGCTCTTTATATCATAGAGAGTAATCACTACCTTCAGTAATTTGTATAGAGAACTATATGGACTATTGTATGCAACTTACCAGTCAGTATTATATATTTATCTATTCGTTACATATAGACCTTATTATATGCACTACCTGTGAGATCATATATACACCTTAACCTATCTATACTGAATGACAGACTGCCATTTCCTTCCAGATGCCGTGTGACAAGCAGGGGCCGAGTTTGTCTTCAGTTGACAGTTGATCTTCCCAATGTGATCCTGGTGACGGAGTGTTCCATTGTAGGTGAATGCTGCAGCCAATCAGATGGCTCAGAGATAAACACAGCAACTAAAGCCCAAGCCATGTGCCTGGTTTTTTTTTCAAGTAGTGCCACGGTACTACCTCTCGATCATCTTATACCATCGTTAGATCTTTACACATATCACTAATATATACCACTATAGCGGCCAATACAAACGAATAATTTATGCACACAATCTGAGCTGGACAGGGCGTGCGTTAAATGAAATGTAGATGGAACCAGAGAGGTTTACAGCATGGAGCCAGAGGATGGATCATGTCAGCTTGAGCCTGAGGCAGAGCAAGGAGAAGTGGAGCATGAAGTCAGATGGAAGCCAGAGGACATGAGGACGGGGGATGGTCAGATGGTGGCAGAGCCAGGAGGACTAGGGCATGAGTTAGGTGGAGCCCGATGGAAATGGGGGAGTCAGGGGGTATTGTCAGCTGGAGCTCAGTGGAGGAAGCATAGGTCATATGGAACCCACAGTCATTGAGAGGCATGGCCAGAGGAGTTGTAAGGTTAAAGGTCAGGCGGCCTGGAGCATGATACAGAGCAGGAGGACTAGAGCATGGTCAGATGGAGCCTAGAGGCCCTGGAACGTGGTCAGAAACGACCTGAGCTAAAGGGAGGGAGCAGGTATGATGGTGTCCACAACCAGAGGACTGTAGCATGGTAACATGGAGAGATGGAGATGGGAAGTCAGGGGCATTGTCAGGATGAATACAGACTGCCGGAGCATGGTCAGATGGAGGCCCAGAGCCTGGAGGAATGGGCATAGTCAGATGAAGCCCAGAGGACTGGAGATGCGTCAGATGGGGTTTGAGGCAGAGCCAGGAGGGACTGTGGAGCATGGTTCTGAGGAGTGCAGAGTATTGAAAGCATGGTTATAGAACTCAGGTCAGAGAACTCATAGAAGCTCAGAGAACTGGAAATGATCAGCTGGAGCCAGAATGACTTAGTGCAGGTTCGAGGAGCCCTGAGGCAGAGCCCAGAGGACTGGAGGATGGTCAGGATGGAGCTGTGTGGCAAAGCAGTAGGAAGATGCTAGTTGGATGGAGTCAGGGACTGGGCATGGTTAGATAGTTGTAAGGGAGGGACTGGAGCATTGTCAGAAGGTGACAAAACCAGTGAGGTGGAGCCTGTCAGATGGTGCCCAAAAACCAGGAGGACTGGGAGCATTGTCAGATGGTGCCACGAGGGAGGAGAAAGGTAGCATGGTCAGAGGAGCCATAGGGCAGAACCAATGATAGGAATCTGACCAAAACAAAGTTCTAACAAAGACTCCAGGAACAGACTACAACACAAGGGAGAGAAGAATAGGCAGAATATAGAAGGTTAGAGAATGTGGGATGGAGTCAGAACAGGAGAGGGGGCTAGGGAAGAGTCATGGAGATCACATATGAAGGCAGCATATAGTGTCATACACATAGAAAGAAGCCATAATATTGGTTCCTCTGAGACTTTCCCGTGCTGCACACTGATAGGGGTCCACAGGGGCCCGGTTGTGTCCCTATCAGCGTTAGGTTGGAGAGGGGCATAGGCACCTGAGGAAGTATACGCTTTACACATACTAGGTGTGCTGACTACATTTTGGAAATGAATGGACTCATTTAGAACAAGGGGACTCATTAGGGCAGATACTTACCAGTCCCTGCCACACAATCCCGACGAGGAATGCAAAGCTGCGCGATTCACTACAATCGTTGCACCCGTATTCATGCCATGTGTCGCTTCCACTCAGGCCCGGAGTTCACCTTCTTCTTCCTGATGCATGAAGTGCATAGCTGGCCACAAATTAAATGTTAAATCCGCGGTTTGGTCCGAATCATCGGATCGTTACGGTGCGATTTGACACAATGCGGAAGCATGTGCGCCACAGTTCCCTTTCAAAATCTCTGTCCGGTGGCAGCAATGCCCACGAAAAGTTGGAAAACCCGACGGAAATGCGGTTTTGCGGGCACCCGTAAGTTAAATAAGCCCCATTAATTTTACTTCAGAAATAGAGCTGCTAGCGAAGGAATAGGGAAGGGGTTTTCACAACCAGGTAAAATATTCCAGGTACGGTTGAGTAAAGGTTTTATTTGTTCTCCAACATAAAATAAAATGCCCAATGGAAAATGTCCCCCACAGGGTTGTACGCTGGAAGGTAGGTGTGTGATGTTCACTGGTCACCTCAGATCATGTGACCCGGTAGTCACACGTACGCTTCCTGGCCACAAGAAGGTCCTGCATTGTGGAAGCCACACCCTCCTGATGACATCACAGCAGGAGAGCGCTCTGTGCCTGAAAGGTACCCTGAGGGGAAGTAACAGGCTGGGGGAAGTATAAGGAGAGACGGAAAGGGAACTCCTGGGTAGAGTGCTGTATCGTGCTTGTCTCCTTCTGACAGTGAGGGGTTTATGGAATCAGATCTTCTTGTATGAAATTTATTACATGGACTTCCTCTACTGCTCCGAATCACAGACCTGTTAGGTTATCTTACCGTCTCTATATAAGAAATGTATATAACATTGTCTCTGTATACTATCCCGTGTACATCACGTGTCCTCCTGGAACTGCCATGTACATCACGTGTCCTCTGTATACGTCCCCTGTACATCACGTGTCCTCCTGTATACTGTCCCATGTACATAACGTGTTCATCAGGTATACTGTCCCGTGTACATAACGGTCCTACTGTATAAGTCCCGTACCTAACGTGGTCCCTGTAACGTCCCCGTACATTTCCGTGGCCTTCCTGTATACCGTCCCCTGTACATCACGTGTCCTCGGCATACTGTCCCTGTACGTCACGGTCCTCCTGTAAATGTCCCCTGTACGTCCACGTTGTCTCCTGTATACTGTCCCCCGGTACGTCACGTGTACTCCGTTACTGTCCCCTGTACGTTCAAGTTGTCCTCCTGTATACTGTATCCTGTACATCACGTGTCTCCTGTATACTGACCCGTTACATCACATGTCATCCTGTATACGTAACCCGTATATAAAATGTCCTCCTGTCCTGTGTATTTACTGTCCCTGTATATAAAGTGGTCCTCCTGATACTGTCCCTCTACATCACGTGTCCTCTGCTTATACTGTGTCCTCTGTATACTGCCCCCTGTACACCACGTGTCCCTCCTGTATTACTGTCCCCCTGTATATCAATGTCTCCGTATTTACGTCCCCCTGTACATCACGTGTCTCCTGTATTTACTGTCCCCTCTACATCAAGTGTCTCATGTATACTGTCCCCTAACATCACGTGTCCCTCCCGTATACTGTCCCTTACATTAAAGTGTCCTCTGTATACTGTCCCCTGTACACTTATCTCCTGTATACTGACCCTGGTACATCACCTGTCATCCGGATTACTGTCCCCTGTATAACATGTCCTCCTGTATACTGTCCCCTGTATATAAAAGATGTCCTCCTGTATACTGTTCCCCTGCTAACATCAGTGGCCTCATGTATACTGTTCCCCTGTAACATCCACGTGGTCCCTCCTATACTTCCCCTCACAATCACGTGTCTCTGTATAACTATATCCTGTACATCACTGTCCTCCTGCTATACTGCCCCCCCTCTAATCACGTGTCCTTATGCATACTGTCCCCTTACTCACGTGTCTTCCTGGATACTGTACCTTGCCTACATAAGGTTGTCCTCCTGGTTATTACTGCCCCTGGACAATCACGTGTCCTCCTGTATACTGTCCCCTGTACATCAAGTGTCCTCTGTTCTATGTACCAATTGTATATAACGTGTCATTACTGTATACCGTCCACTGTAATCACGGTGTCCTTCCGTATACCGGCTATTGTCTATCACGTTTCCTCCTGCATTTACCGTCCCCTCTACATCTAGGGGCCCCTATATATCGTCCCCTTGTACATCAAGTGTCCTCTTGTATACCGGTCCCCTGTCCCTTACAGTTCTCCTGTTATACTGTCCCGCTGTACAAACGGTCCCCTATATTACTGTCCCCTGTACATTTTCATGTCCTCCTGTATACTGTCCCCTGACATCACTGTCCTCCTGTATGTACTGTGCCCCTCTACATCACGTGATCCCCTGTTGTACTGCCCTGTACATCAGTGTCCTCCTGTATACGATCCCTGATACTTCATGTCCTCCTGTATACTGTCCCTGTACATCACGTGTCCTCCTGTATACGTCCTATCACGTTCTCCTGTGACTGTCAACTGTACCTCACGTGTCCTCCTGGCTACTGTCCCCTGTACCATTCATGTCCTCCTGGATACTGTCCCATGTACATCACGTGTTCCTCCTGTATACGTCCCCCTGCTACAAACGTTGTCCTCTGTATACTGTCCCCCTCGACATCACGTGTACTCTGTGTCACTGTCCCCTGTACATCACGTGTCCTCGTGTTGTACTGTCCCTGTATCTCACGTTCCCTGTGTTGTGTACTGTCCCCTGTACATCACGTTCCTCCTGTATACTGTCCCCTGTACATCAAGTGTCCGCCTGTGTACTGTCCCCGTACATCACGTGTCCTCCTTGATACTGTCCCCTGTACATCTCAGTCCTACGGATCTGTTCCCTGTTTGTTACATCACGTGTCCTCCTGTATACTGGTCCCTGACACACATGGTACTCCGTATACTGTCTCCGTTTATCGTCACGTGTCCTCACCACCATTCTGCTCTCGATTCTTCCTTTTTGTTTTGCTGATGTCCAATACATCTTACCGCATGACTGGTGCATTGTTCCTGATGTCACCTGTGATATGGTCGTCGTACAGTTGTGTTGCGTGTAGATTTCCTCAGTGAAGCCTCAATCCGGTGACTTGTCCTCCACAAGGCACTGGTGTGTTTCTGATTAAACCAACTCAGGATGGAGAATGAACGAAAAGTTTGATCACTGACAGCATTACTGTCCCTCCCCTGGAGATCATTCTTGCATCCTAACCGGAGAGGTGAAATAACTAGTATACAGAGGTATTGAGGAAGTGGAGGGTGGTGCGGGCAGTGCAAGGTATACAGTATATGTAGAGCTATGATTGATCAGATCTCTCGTTCACAGGATACACTAGTGAAGAAGACATAATTCTGACGTGTCGGAGGATGGAGCAGGAGCCAGAGCACCGATCCTGTGAGCCTCCATCATGACACTGAGAGGGACAGTGACCAAACCCAGATCCTGGGAGCTCACCACACAAGGATCATAGGGATATGACGCAGAGGTGAGTATGATGGTTTTGATTGACTGAAAAGTTTTATGGCATTAGACGTCCCTGTCCCAGCCTGTAAGGGACTGGGAGCGCTAAATCCTGCCCCAAAAGAATAACCACCCGAAAATAGTGGCGAGTAACTGTAGGCAAACAGTCTGGCCCTACCTATATGCCAAAGTTGCAAACACATAACATAACAAAATTAAAAGAAAGGAAGATTATGAAGATTATGGTCACAAGGCCGGTGTCCCAAAAGATTTAGAAGATGGCAAGGAAAGCAAAGAAGGCACAAATTGCAGACGATTTAGTCTGAATAGGAGCCGAGAATAAAACATTACAAACCACCACTTATCAAAAACACTTGGGGCCTCATTCTTAAGCGGGGCAACAGTGTGACGCACTTTAGTGGAAGACACCCTGACGATACGAGGTCTGTTTTGTGTTGCTGGGACAGGAAGGATTAAAAGGGTGTTTTTTGGACATCGCGAAGTCGGATATTTTAGGGGATACAAAGCTGAGTCGGCTATCATACGAACACCAACATCGAGGTAGGATCAGGACAAAACAACAGATATTTTACTTAAAAATTGTGTTGCAAGCCATGCTAAATACAATACAGCGGGAAGAAGAAGGTGAACTCCCGGGACACCTGATCGGGGGGAGGCACGGATGGGGGAGAAAGGAAGGAGGATGGAAGCGACAAACTGAGGATATCGGCGCCAACTACTGGACAGAAAGGGGAGACAAGTCGTTCTTTACTGTCTTCTGTCTTTGAGGAAAAGTGGAAGACTCATCCTCATAGGATGATCTGGATTCTGGGAATCACGCAGACCGGATATAATTCGCTAAATGTGCCCCTTTGTCACAAGCTATAACCAGGTCAAGATCAAACATAAACTGGAACCGGACGGAACGCCGAACAAAACATATTGGAGACCAAGAAATTTGCGTGGACGCGAGCGGGTAGGCCATCGGAAGGAGGGGGGGCAGAAGAGGGTGGTGGAACTTAATTCACTTTTAGAGACAGCTAAGTGCATGTTCACACAAATTTACATGAGATATAAGGTATCAGCATCCCTTAGACGGGTACACGGAGTAAAGAGAAATACTGTGGAAGAGGGACAGGTTGGTATTTAGTACATTAGAACAATATTTGGTAAATTTCTGCTAACTGTTTTTGGTCACCAGGAGCGATGGTTTTGTTGTCTTGCTAGGAAGTGAAGATGTGGACGGCTGTTACATGAAAGGTAGACAGTAATAACCAAGGGAGGAGGATGGAGGTGACGCAGCAAGGCAGTCAGGCGTAAGGTATTGTGTAAAGAGGGAGCGACATCCGATGTAGCAAGATCGGTCGTGAGGAATTGTACAGATGCGGACAGATCCCGATGTCCAGGGACCTAGTCAATGGACCAGATTCACACAGTAAAAGTAAATGTAGCGCTACGCGCACTGCTGTGTGCATGGTACCAGGTAACACCAGCGGTCTTCTGCACTTATTCCGTCACTAACACCTGGGACTGATTTCTGTGCATTTATCATATTATTAGTTTATACTGCCTAATAATGTACCTCAACTGGGATGATAGCATTATGGAATGGATCCAATGATCCATCTTTTTAGATAGATCTACTGTATCAGGAAGTTTTTTGAGGTGCTAATAGCTACACACGAATATAATGTCATTTTCTTCAGCAGCTGTGTTGTATTTGTAGCAGAAAGAAGGCGCTAGCCAATCGCACATCGTCGCGAAGCATCAGCACCGCCATGTCCCTATTCTTACACAGCAGAGATACAGACATCCGCAGGGACCACCTGGGAAACTAAATGCTAACCAATAAGGCTAAGGAACAGTTCTGCATATGGACCACACTTGAAAAGGATACAAAAACATGCTAGGTAGAGCCGTCAAGCAAACAGTGAGAATTCATGTCTGTGGTGATGGTCGAACCCTCTCCGCTAGGTGTAGAGGATGCCCCCCTGTCTATGGTGATGGTAGAACCCTCCTCTCCTCTAGGTTGTAGAGGTGCCATTCTGTCTATGGTGATGTGAACCTCCTACGCTCTTGGTGTGTAATAGTAGAGGATTGCCCCCCTGTGTCTATGGTGATGGTGGAGCCTCCTCTCCTCTATGGTGGTAGAGGATGTCCCCTGTCTATGGTGATGTAGACTCATCTTCTCTAGGGTAGAGGGATGCCCCCTGTCATATGGTGATGGTAGAACCTCCTCTTCTCTAGGTGTTAAGAGGATGTCCCCTTGTCGATGGTGATGGGTAGAACACTTCCTCTCCTCTAGGGTGTTCAGAGGTGTCCCCTGTCTATGGTGATGGTAGATCCTCTCTCTCTGAGGGTAGAGGATTGCCCCCCCTGTCTATCGTGATGTAGAACCTCCTCTCCTCTAGGTGGTAGAGGGTGCCCCCTGTCTATGGTGGTGGTAGAATCACGCCTCCTCTCCTCTCGGTGTGTAGAGGATGCCCCTGTCTTAATGGTGATGGGAGAGCCTCCGATGTCTCTAGGTGTAGAGGATGCCTCCTCTGTCTATGGGATGGTAGAGAACCTCCTCTCCTTCTAGTTTAGAGGATGCCCACCTGTCTATGGTGCTGGTAGAACCTCTCTCCTCGAGGAGTGTAGAGGATGGTTTCCAGTCTATGGTGATGGTAGAAAACCTCCTCTCCGTCTGAGGATGTAGAGGATGCCCCCAGTCTATGGTGATGGTTAGAACCTCTCTCCTGCGAGGTGTAGAGGATGTTCCCTGTCTATGGAGATGGTTTGTTGACGTAGAACCTCTCTCGATCTAGGTGTGAGGACGCCCCCGGTCTTAGGATGGTGATTGGATAGAACGCTCCTCTCCTCTAGGTGTAGAGGATGCCCCCTTGTACTAGGGTGATGGTAGAACCTCCTCTCCTCTATGGTGTAAGAGGTATTGCCCCCTGTATTATAGGTAGATGGTATAGAACACTCGTTCATCTAGGGTAGAGGATGCCCCCTGGTCTAGGTGATGGTAGAACCTACTTTCTCTAGGGGAGAGGATGCCCTATATGGGGTATCCCACCCTCCTGTATGTGCTGTATTCCCTATGCTCGGCTCTTGTGTATATGTGGTACCCCCCCCCCTCTTGTATGTGCGCTATTCCCTGGTGTCCCCCCACCCCACCTGTATGTGCGATTTCCCCCCCTGCATGGAGTGGTGGTTTATTGTCACAAATTGCCTTTCAGTAAGTCTCTATGAGCCGCTACTAAAATAAAACATTTTTTGCTGTCCTCGCTCTGGTGCCCCTTGCAGTCGTGCAGTGATGGCGACGTGTACTGCTCGGGCTTCACTGCATTACTGGGAGATGCCCCCACCTGACTCATCAGACTCCGTCGTGCCCATGGAGGGACTTGGCAAAGGGCGATTTGGGACACTAAAGCACTGCTCCATAAGGATCTGTGGTTTTCTGTCCCAATTCACCCTGACAGCTCATCTTTAAGGGTTAAAGGAACATTCTAAATATAAAACAGCACAAAAATAGTGCATCCCCCCCCATCTGTTGGAGTGAATGTTCCCTATGATCCCTTCGTGTGTATATGGGGTTTATCCCCCCGTCTGATGTGCGTATTCCCTATGCTCACCCCATTGGTGTTATATGGGTATCCCCCGTCTGGATGTGCTGTATTACCCCACCCCATCCGTATGTGATGTATTCCCTAGCTCCCCCCCTTGTGTATAGTGGGGCATCCCCCCGTACGTATGTGCTGTATTCCACACCACCATACTGTATTGTGCTGTATTCCTATGCTCCCCCCGTGTGTATAGGGGTTATCCCCCCGTGGTATGTGTGTATCCCCCCACCCCAATTATGTAGTGCTGTTATTCCATATGCGCACCCCCTTGTGTATATGGGGTATCCCCCCCATCCTGTATGTGCTTATTCACCCCCCCCCCCCATCCTGTATGTGCGTATTCATATGCTCCCCCTTGTATATGGGGTTTCCACCCTCTGTATGTGTGTATCCCTATGTCCCCCCCGTGGTATCTGGGGTACCCACCGTCATGATGTGCTGTATTCCCCCCCCCCCCCCATCTGTATGTGCTGTATTCCCTATGTCCCAATTGTGTATATGGGGTATCCCCCCGTCCTGTAGGTGCGGTATTCCCCCCCCCCATAAGTATGTGCTGTATTCCCTATGCTCCCCCCTTGTGTATATGGGGTATCCCACCCTCCTGTATGTGCTGTATTCCCTATGCTCGGCTCTTGTGTATATGTGGTACCCCCCCCCCTCTTGTATGTGCGCTATTCCCTGGTGTCCCCCCACCCCACCTGTATGTGCGATTTCCCCCCCTGCATGGAGTGGTGGTTTATTGTCACAAATTGCCTTTCAGTAAGTCTCTATGAGCCGCTACTAAAATAAAACATTTTTTGCTGTCCTCGCTCTGGTGCCCCTTGCAGTGATGGCGACGTGTACTGCTCGGGCTTCACTGCGTTACTGGGAGATGCCCCCACCTGACTCATCAGACTCCGTCGTGCCCATGGAGGGACTTGGCAAAGGGCGATTTGGGACACTAAAGCACTGCTCCATAAGGATCTGTGGTTTTCTGTCCCAATTCACCCTGACAGCTCATCTATATGGGTTAAAGGAACATTCTAAATATAAAACAGCACAAAAATAGTGCATTATTATCCCCACAGTGATTGCAGGAAACGCAATCTACAAATGAAAACAAAATAGTTACCACAGAATTCCTGTTTTTGGGGTCTCGTTATCTCCTAAAAATGACTGAAAAAGATTTCAGCGCAAATCAACCCCCCCCCCTCCTTAAGAGATAAGGGTGAAAGATAGATTGTTGAAGGGTTGTTCCGGTATCTGTGTATCGGGCACATTAGTTCTGCTTGGCAGTGGTCCATAATCTGCAGCAAGTTACATTGCCGCCAACTTTACAGTTAACTTTGCATAAATCAATTGCATCAGGGAGAAGAACCGGAGTCACTGAGGCATCAGAACACATAAACTTCTAGGGAAGGGGCTGAGTGAGATCATGGAGATCAATAAAGTAGATAAGGTTTCTATCTTACCCCAAGTGCTTTATTCACAGTACAGAACAGTGCTCCCCACAAAGGGCCTGAGAGAGATGGAATGACCTAGTGTATTTTCTGTGTGCAGTGTATGGTAGTCGTCCTCACCAGCTCGGAGAATTGGAGAAGTTTATCATCATTGGAGATTATTTTCCATTTGTGTCTCCACAGTTCAGGTCCTGACATCTCCCATCAGTCATTGCACCTCGTCCTGGAAGACCCACTGAAGATGGCTAAGGAGGAAAAAAAGATGGGGGAGACCATATTAAACCTCACCCTGGAGATCGTTTACCTACTGACAGGAGAGGTGAGGGATTCTGGGAATTTCATAGGAGATCTGGCCGAATAATTCTGCAGTGTTGATCCAGAAGTAGACCCATAAGGCTAATGGCTGCTCAGTAGGAGGAATCACTTCCTGAATTTTCATATGGCCGTCCAGATAAATCCCTGGGTAAATGCCCCATCCCAAGAATCCAGATCACACAATGGGGTAGCTTTGCTTTCGATTGGGGGGAACATGGGGTCCGGTGTCCAGGGTTCTCTGTACTCTCTCATTCTAGCTGTGGACAAATCCTATTGTAGAAGAGTCCAGGATTGTTGGGTCTACGCAGTGGTGCTGCCTCATAGCAGGAAATAAACGAATGTCTCTGGATTTTATTGGAAGAACAGGACATTGCAAAGAAATAAGAGCAGGTAACCTTCATCAGTAAGAAGATGGATGTGCATATCCTTCTCCTTACTGCCGAGAAGCAAGTACCCAGCTGTCCAATGGCTATTGATGAGGAACCAGCCTCATGAGGTCCACCCCACACAGCACCTTTTGGTTAGTGTATAAAAGAATGGGAGTGACTTTTATCTACAGTATCTTGGAGTTATTGATCCATCTCTATTCCTCTGGCGGTGTCCAGCACAGGTCTACACCATGTTATTTCTAAATGGTCGATGCAATAAGAATAAAATTATGAATCAAATTTTATATAACAAACCTCCCATTGATAACAGGATATTATTCAAAATGACTAAAATTGCTGAGATCCGAATTATTCTGCACAGCAGCTTCCAAACATTTTATAGGTTGTAAAGAACTGAAAATGGTCAGTTGTTGAATTTACATTCACTGAAATCAAAAGCTCTTTCACTCCAAAACATCCTAAGAGTGTATGTAACATGTAAGAGCTTTTGTGAAATCACCTGCATATTTCCTGCATCCATTGAACTTGTGAGTTTTTGGAGAGTTTCCAGTTGAATTTCTTTGCATGATGTCAGAATTGCCTCCAAGAGCAGCTGTTTAATGTGAACGGCATCACAACCTCATAGATCTTTTGTTTGGTGATAGGAAATTCATGAAGACTAATTTTCAAGCATGTCTTGTTTACTGATGAGTGTCGTGCACCCCTGGTCCAGATGGACGGGGTAGTGGATGGTTGGTGGATGACCACCATGTCCCAACAAGGGGCTGACGTCAGCAAGGTGCCAGAGTCCTGTTTTGGGCGGGAATCATGGGGAGAGAGCTGATAGGCCCCTTTAGGGTTCCTGATTCTGTGAAAATGACCGCGGCAAAGTATATAGAGTTTCTGACCCACCACTTTCTTCCATGGTACAAAAAAGAATTTTGCCTTCCGGAGAAAAATCATCTCCATGACGGACAATGCGCCGTCTCGTGCAGGGCACTGCGCCGTCTCGTGCAGGGCACTGCGCCGTCTCGTGCAGGGCAGTGCGCCATCTCATGCAGGGCAATGCGCTATCTCATGATGCACAGATACCTCTGTGTCATTGGGCATAAAAGGAGTGAATGTCATGGTGTAGCCGCCATATTCCCCTAACCTCGACTCTATAGAGAACCTTCGTATCATCAAGCAAAAGATATATGAGGGGGGAGGCCGTTCACATCAGAACAGCGGCTCTGGGAGACGATTCTGACATCATGCAAAGAATTTCAAGCAGAAACTCTCCAAAAACTCACTCGTTCAATGGACGTAAGAATTGTGAAGGGGATATCAGAAGAAGTCCCATATTACATGTAGCATGGCCTTTTAGGATTTTTGGGAGTGAAAGAGCTTTTGATGTCAGTGAATGCGACCTCTTAAAACAACAAAAAAACATTTTAAGTTCTACCTATAAAATGTTTGGAAACTGCTGTGCAGAATAATTTGGAACTGTGCGTTTTAATTTCTTTTTGAAATTTGAAGAAAATCCTGTTGTCATTGGGAGGTTTGTTCAATAAAATCTCAACCTATACTCTAATGCAGTGATTTCCAACCTTTTTTGAGCCGCGGCACACTTTTTATACTTAGAAAATCCTGGGGCACACCACCAACCAAAATAGCACACAATGCCTCTGAAGCAGTCATATTATACATATAGTTAATAATATAGATTCTAAATTTATTTTACTCACTCAGTGTGAAACCTGGGCCTGTTTCGATAAACACAAAAGGGATATCCTGGCAGGAATGGTGGAAAGACACACACAAAGCTCTTCCTCAACAGTTCTCAGTTTCTCCCTGTTTTTAGTATATGGTGCTGATTATTATGTGGCTCATATACTGCAAAATAAAGGGGTACAATGAGAGGTACTATGGCCATGAGGCCAGAGTACAAGTGCCAGCTCATATACTCAGCATATGAGCTGGTACTTGTAGTACTCCAGCCTCATGACTATAGTATTTCTCATTTTACATTTCTCATTGTTATATGCAGTATACTGCTGGACCAGCAGCTCATATGCTGAGTATTCTGCCAACAGTTCATTGGAAAAAGCAAAAGGTGGAACGACACCGTGTAGAAAATAGGAGGGTGCAGGTCTTCGTCGGGGTCCGACAAACCCCATTAGTCGTAGCAGTAAACAACAAGTGAAGCAGCACTCCGTATGAATAAAGTGAAGACGTTTTTTATTCCACCATGGATAAGGATGCAACGTTTCGTCTTGCTCTATGAAGACATTATCAAGCATAGTGAGTCAGCGATCAGCTGACTTAAATAGTCAGGTGAGGTAATCACCGGCATCTGTGACATCAGTTGTATAAATACAAAATATACAGAAGTACAAAAGATTTTAGTGCACCGTAGTTACAGTATTGTTTTGGCAAACATGGAACAGAATATATAAGATATTCAAAGCATAAAGTATGTGCGTTACTATGGATACCGGCATGACGCCCAGTTCAGAGGGAGAGCCGGGAACTTGTGTTAATGTCAGCAAATGTGTAACAATAAAGTGTTTTGTGCAGAAACCAAAATATACATAAAAATAAAAATTGAGCATGTGTCCCAAGTTCAGTCCAACAGAAAGGTGTAGTCCGACTATCTGTATGAAAATTTCAAATTATAGTCAAAAAACTTGAGTCCAGCGATTATCGAAGGGGACATGCGCACAAGGTGCTACCACACAGTGAGGCCATCTTACTTAGGGGAATGCCCACTCCGTGCAGCCTTAATCTGGTGATGGGACTAGAGTGCTCCAGCCGGGACTTACAGTAGGAAACTACGGGAAAACGGCAAGTGGTCCATAGGTAAGCAGGTACTGCTGGGTACAGACATCGTAATAAGCCAAAAGGCTAGAGAGGTCTCCGCCAGCAGGATGTGTCCCGTCCGGGATCGCTGCCTCCTTCTGAGGGTCCACAACCGCACAATTGTCCCGATCGCCCTGGAGTCACCGTCTGTCAGGCATTCAAAATTGTCCACATCAAAGTCCAGAGGTTGCTGTGGGATACAAAGATACCTAAGTAAGGCCACTGTGAAAGTCATACATGCATGCTCAACATAATAAGACAATGATTGATGTCAAAATCAACAGACAGAATGCTGTGAATAGATTCAAGACCCCCAGTAGACATGCTCTAGACAATCAACAGCAATTAGATAAAGACATTTAGAGGAAGATCTCTGTTGAGACCATGAGGAATCATGGATCCCAATTTATGGATCCACTGTACCTCTCTGCATTTTAATAGAAGTTCCCTGTTACCACCTCTCTTTAACGGAGGGATCCTGTCTATGATGGAGAATCGAAGGTCCTCTACCTTATGACCAGCTTCATGAAAATGGTATGGTACCGGGAGATCAGTCTTTTTCGTGCGTATACTCGATTTATGATTATTAAGGCGTAGTCTGCACTCAGTGGTAGTTTCACCAACATAAAGTAAATTGCATGGACATTGCAATACATATATTACATAATCACTTCTACATGTCAAAAAGAAGTTGATTTTATATGTCGTCTGTGTAAGTGGGTGAGTGAATGTCTCACCCTTGCGCATAAGGGTGCAATTGTCACATGCCATACATGGAAAGCAGCCCATGCGTGTGGTCTTCTCTCTTCTCTGTGTTGATACATCATTCTTAACTAACATATCTCTTAGGTTCCTGCTCCTCTTGTAAGAGAACAGGGGAGGGAACTGGAATTCTTGTATAGACTTATAGTAAGAATTGAGAATACACCAATTCTTTCTAATGATAGAGGCGATATTCTGACTGTGCGGTGTATATGTGGAAACCATAGGGATTCCAGCGTTGACCTTATTGGTGGGTGTTTTGGACAGTAAACATGTACGGTCCAGGGATAGTACTTTGTCCATGTGTGCTCCTACCAAAGCTTTAGGGCAGTGGTGGCGAACCTTTTAGAGACCAAGTGCCCAAACTGCGCACTGGTCAGAACCATGAAATTAACGCTTGATAATGCAGGGGATATGGAGGGGGCATCGGTTTTGTTGGGCAAATGTGTTTTAAGAATTCTCCCAATGAAAAGTTCTGGAGTCTAATTCAGAATAAAGGATTGCAATGGGGGAAAGGATATTTGCGGCTTTTTTTCAGTGAGGTCATAGGGGGCAAGTTTTTTGGGGTTGATGGGCGAAAAACCTTTTAGAGGACAGAGTGCACAACAACTGCAAACCCAGACCCACTTATTAATTACAAACGCCAAAAAAACAGCAATTTCTAGCATTTAAAAAAATATTTAAAAATATTCTCGCGCTGTGCTTGCGAGCTTTTTAAACAAGTCTTTATCCCACACCTTATTTCCTGCAAGTATCTGTTATGGGTTGTCACGGGCCCCTGGGCTACCTTGGGGCTGGAAGAAGGATCTTTTAAAGCCCTGTCTGGCAAAAATTATGTGATGGGAGGGCACACGGAAAAGGGACAAAGGGCAACAAAGCCCGAGTGGAACCCAACTGAGAGGGCGATCAGGCGTCCACTCCGGCACCACGCTTTTGCCATAGGTTCGCCACCACTGTTTTCATAGGGGAGTAGACGATTCTAAAAACCCAAGATTGGCGCAAAAAAACAACTTCCTTTTGGGAAAATACCTGCCGCCCGTGGCAGGTAGAGATATTATAAACCCAAAAAACTGGGGCACCTATCAAAAAGTAGTTACGGCGGTGGGTTGTGGCTGCATTAATGGCCACCCACCCACCCGTGTATAAAGAGGGCTCAGCCAATGGAGCCCTCTGCAACTATTACTTAAAAGGGGTAGTGCCACGAAGACAAGTTTATTCTATTTGTATTCGCAAGCACAGGCAAATAGGAAACACAGTAGCGATAGGCACGGGAGGAAACACAAAAATGCAAGGCATTCACAGATATTAAGGTCCAAAACCTGTCTCTCTGCCAGTTCATGCTGATTTAGCTGCCCCCCTAGATATGACCCGTAAAACTTGCAAGAAGGGCAGCGGGAGTCTGGGTGAAATAGGGAGGGGGGGGGCTTGGTGGTGAAAACAGCGAAGATTGAGTGAACAGATGGACGAGGTACAGCGCTGTATAGAGGATAATGTTACAGTATAAACGCCCCTGGCTGTCTAAGCAACAAACCTCACAGGGGGAACACCGCCAAGTAGACTCCAAAAAAAACCGTCCCGGGAATTGCCGGGGAACAGTCTCATTTTTTTTTTTACCTCTATGCCCAATGGGGTTCACGGGCAGCTGGGAGATTGTTCCCGGGAATTACTTCCCTCCAGGTCCCCCCAAATGGCTTAGGGCTGTCCTGATGTGCCGAAATTAGTTATTATACGTTCACAAAAAGCCATAATCATAGTAAACTGGAATGGCTTATTCTACAAGGAAAACATTGGGGCAAGAGGAATCCCTTTTGGAGAGTGTGTCGTTGGGTTAGAGCCCAAGGGACCCCGGTCATTCAGGAAGGACATCCACCATCTGTCCATAATATGGGTATAAAATCTTCCTAGGATTACCCAGACACAAGCTATTATTTATTTGATTAAAGGAAATTTGCTGCCCCGAATTCAAACCACAGATTCACAGCCTCCAAGCCTACATAAGGGACATAGAAGCCCTCAATCGAAGACGGATATGTTAAGGGTAGGTGGGGTTAGGTGGTCAGGGGGTCAGCCAATATTTTAGGAAGTGGCAGGTGGGCAACAAAAAGGGTCCGTTATTTTTGTCATAGGAGGCGGGACGGTGCATTTTTATCTAGGTTCCAATTCAGGATTATTTGGGAACTTTTATTATTTGGGAGATGTGACAAAGGTGGGCTTGAGCTGAAACTACAACTGAAAGTCAGTTACAAAAAGCTAAACTGGTGGTTATTTCACAGTGAAAAAGAGAGGATACTCGAGGTGGTTGCTGAGAGCAAATGAAAAAAAAAATGGTCTTAAGGTGTAATTTCGGAGGAATAACTAAGATTCCCCAAAAAACCCATTTACATCAGCATTGTAAAAGCCGCAAGATGGGAGAAGAAAAAGGCCTTTCATCAACCTGCTCCTTTCACCTATTATTACATTGGCATTTGGATTGACTCACTTTCTTTGTCAAGTTTGGGAAAAACTATTGAGAACCAAAAGGGACAAAAAATGGTCTGGCCCCATTGTTGCTTTACAATAAAAAATGGCGCGGACAACATTATGAGGACGCGTTGCTCGTTTGCGCAGTAACCGTTTGTGGCAAGCCGTTCGCCCGAGGCTGAGGGGTCCGGTTCACGTGGACGGCGGCACAGGACCGGAAGTTTGGGAGTTGGTTCCAGGGCGTCTATAAAAAAGAGGCTGGTCCCTTCCATCCGGTGAGTGGGAGTGTGCGTGACGGGGGATCAGTGTGGCAAAGTGCTGTACTGCAGCATGGAATAGTGAACTGGGAGGCAAGTATTCATGGCGCCTTTGCTTACTGTAGATTATACACAGGGGGAAAAGTACTGCAGGACATATTGACAGGTAATTCCCACAGGGGGGGGGCTTGTTTCCCCCCCTCCTCCCTGTATATGTTGGATATCCTCCCCCTCCTATATGTGAAAAATAATTACCCAAATCACAAATTCAATGTATTATGAGTGGTACACCAGACCCCTGCTGTATTGTTGCGCTATTACCCCCTTTGGCCACTATTGTGGTTATATGGGTATTTACCCCTTACGGTAGTTGCGGTTTTCCCAACCCTTGCCACCCCCTTGTGTAATATGCGGTATCCCCCCCCAACATCACTGTATTTTGCGTATTCCCTTATGCTCCCTTCTGTGTGATATGGGAGTATTCCCACCCTCCTGTATTGTGCTGTATGTGACAAAACTGCAAAAACACATTCGGGTTGGACTTGTGTTATAAGCGTTTTTACCACCCCCCCCAGTACCTTCCATGTATTGTGCTGTATTGATATTCCCTATGGCCCCCCATTGTTGCGTTATCATTGGGGGTATCCCCGTCCTGTATTGTTTGCTTTGTATCCCTATTGGGGCTTCCCCCCCCCCTTGTGGTATTTAGGAGGGTTTACCCCCCCCCCCCGTTCCTTGGTAAGTGCGGTGATTCCCTATGCTCCCCCCCTTGTTGGTGTTAATGGGGTATCCCCGTTCCTGTATTGTTTGCTTGTTATTCCCCCCCCCCATTCCTGATGTTGTGTATTCCCCTAGCTCCCCCCCCTTGTGTTAGATGGGGTATGCACCCACCTTCCTGTATGTTGCTGTATCCCCCCCCAAAAAAATACTTTGTATGTTGCTGTATCTAATTCCCTTATGCCTCCCTTATTGTGTATATTGGGGGAATCCCCACGTATTCCGGGTTATAAGGGTACGTGTGGGGAGGGGTTTCTTGGTTGGGGAATGTACCTATGAGCGAAAAACAGCTCCTTGGGTTGTTTGGTCGTGGGACTAGGGGGGTATCGCCCCACACATCATGTTGTGCTTTGTATCCCCCCCCCCCCATTCCTGTATTGTTTGCTGTATTGCCTATTTGGCTCCCTTATTGTGTATATGGGGTGATCCCCCCGCATGGGATGTGCTGTTATTCCCTATGCTCCCCACCTTGTGTATATGGAGGGTAATCCCCCCCATCCTGTAGTGTGCTGATTCCCCCCCCCCCCCATCCTGGTATGTTGTGGCGGGTATTCCCTTGCTTGCCCTTCTTTGTGTTATATGGCGGTAATCCCCCCCGTTCATTGGTATGTGGCTGTATTTCCCTATGGCTACCCCCCCTTGTGTATAGGGGGTATCCCCCCCGTCCTGTATGTGATGTATTCCCACCCCCCCCCATCCTGTATGGGGGCTGTCTTCCCTATGGCTCCCCCCCCATTGGTATATGGGGGTATCCCCCCCGTTTCTTGTTTCATGATGGGCTGTCAATTCCCCCCCCCATCGGGTATGGCTGTATTCCCTATTGCTCCCCCTTGTGTTATATGGGGTATCACCCCCGGGTCCCTTTGCCGTATTGTTGCTCCTGTATTCCCCCCACCCCCTGATCTTAGCCTGTATGTGCTGTATTCCCCTATGAGATCACCCCCCTTGTGTATATGGGGTATCCCCAGCGTCATGTAGTTGTGCGGTATTCCAAAAAACAAAAAAATACATGTTACCCTGTATGTGCTGTATTCCCTATTAGCTTCCCCCCTTGTGTATATGGGGGTTATCCCACCCCTTCCTGTATGTGCTGTATTCCCTATCCCTCCACCCCCTTGTGTATATGGAGGAATCCCCCCCGGTTTCCTGTATAAAATGGATGGCGGGATGTAGGAAAAAACAAAAAAAGAAAAGTGAAACAAAAAATACTGGTAGTTGTTTTTTTTGTTTTTGATTGTATGACCTAGGTGCATACCACAAATTGTGTGAAAAGGGGTATGATATATTTTTTACCGGTATTTCAGGTTTTTTTTATTTTGTGGTATGGTAAGGGAAAATTAATTTTTTTTTTTATTTTTGTTTTTTTTTTTCTTTTTTTCCCCCCCATCCCTTATGTGGGTTTTATTCCCTTATGCTCCCCCCTTGGTGTTAATATGGGGGGATCCCACCCTCCGTATTGTTGAGGGATTACGTGCATGAGAACGGCTCTTGTGTAATTTGTTGGTGACCCCCCCCCCTCTTGTAGTGCGCTATTCCCTGGTGGTCCCACCCAAGACCCCACCTGTATGTTGCGGATTTCCCCCTCTGCCATGGGAGTGGTGGTTTTTGTCACCAAATTGCCGTTTACGTAAGTCTCTATGAAGCCGGGCTACGAAAATAAAAAACATGTTTTTTGCGTTCCTAGGCCTATGGTGACCTTGCCGTCGTGGGAGAAGTGATATGATGTAGGGAGTATCAATGCGTAATGGGGGGGAGAGATGCCCCCACCCTGGGACCTATAAGGGACTCCGTCGTTGCCCATGGAGGGGACTTGGGCAAAGGGCGATTTTGGGGACACTAAGCACTGCTCCATAAGGATCTGTGGGTTTTTCTGTCCCAATTCACCCTGATATGTCATCTATTGAAGGTTAAAGGAACATTCTAATATAAAACAGCACAAAAATAAGTGCATTATTATTTCCCCACAAAGTGGATTGCAGGAAACGCAAATCTACAAATGAAAACAAAATAGTTACCACGAGAATTCCTGGTTTTTGGGGTCTCGTTATCTCCTAAAAATGACTGAAAAAAAGATTGTTCAGCGGCAAAAATCACCCCCCCCCTAAGAGTAGGGGGAAAAATTGAAAGAGGATGGGAAGGGTGGTTGTTCCGGTATCTGGGTATCGGGCAAGTAGTTTGCTGGCAGTTGGTCCATAATCTGCAGCAAGTTACATTGCTGTTTACAGTTAACTTTGCATAATCAAATTGCATCAGGGAGAAGAGAAACGGAGTCACTGAGGATCAAATCACATAAACTCTAGGGGGAAAGGGGCTGAGTAGATCATGGGGATCAATAAGTAGATAAGGGTTCTATCTTACCCCAAGTGCTTTATTCACAGTACAGATCAGTGCCCCCACAAACGGGGCTGAGAGAGATGGAATGGACCTAGGTGTATTCTGTGTTTGGCAGGTTTGGTAGTCTCCCACCAGCTGGAGAAATTGGAGAAGTTTATCATCATTGGAAGATATTTCCATTTGTGTCTCCACAGTTCAGGGTCTGCATCTCCCATCAGTCATTGCACCTCGTCCGGAAAGACCCACTGAAGGGCTAAGGAGGAAACAAAAAAAGATGGGGGGGGGGACCATTATTAAACCTCACCCTGGAGATCGTTTACCTAACTGGGACAGAGACGGTGAGGAATTCTGGGAATTTCTTAGGAGATCTGCTCGAATAATTCTGCAGTGGTTGATCCAGAAAGTAGAACATAAGGCTAATGGCTGCTCAGTAGAGGAGGATCACTTCCCTGAATTTTCATTGGCCGTCAGATAAATCCGGGTAAATGCCCCATCCCAAGAATCCAGATCACACAAGGGGGTAGCGTGCTTTCGATGGGGGGGGAACATGGGGTCCGGGTCCAGGTGTTCTTGTACTCTCTCATTCTAGTTGGACAATACTATTGTAGAAGAGTCCAGGATTGTTGGGTCTACGCAGTGGTGCTGCCTCCTAGCAGGAAATAAACAATGTTCCTGTGGATTTTATTGGAAGAACAGGACATGCCAAGAAATAAGAGCAGGTAACCTTCATCAGTAAGAGATGGAAGTGCATATCCTTTCCTTACTGCCGAGAAGCAAGTACCCAGCGTCCAATGGCTATTGATGGGAACCAGCCTCATGAGGTCCACCCCACACAGCACCTTTGGTGTGGTATAAAAGAATGGAGTGACTTTATCTACAGTATCGTTGGAGTGTATTGATCCATCTCTATTCCTCTGGGGTGTCCAGCACAGGTCTACACCATGTTATTTCTAAATGGTCAATGCAAATAACAGGCAGTAGAAAAAATTATGAATCAACTTTATATAACAAACCTCCCATTGATAACGGATATTCTTCAAAAGACTAAAAGCTGAGCCGAATTATTCTGCCCAGCAGCTTCCAAAACATTTTATAGGTTGTAAAGAACTGAAAATGGTCAGTTGTTGAATTTACATCAATGAAATCAAAAGCTCTTTCACTCCAAAACATCCTAAGAGTGTATGTAACATGTAAGAGTTTGTGAATCACCTGCATATTTCCTGCATCATTGAACTTGTGAGTTTTTGGAGAGTTTCCGTTGAATTTCTTTGCATGATTCAGACTTGCCTCAGAGAGCTAGCTGTTTAATGTGAACGGCATCACAACCTCATAGATCTTTGTTTGGTGATAGGAAATTCCTGAAGACTAATTTTCAAGCATGTCTGTTGTTACTGATGAGTGTCGTGCACCTGGTCAGATGGACGGGGGTAAGTGGATGGGTGGGGTGGATGACCACCATGTCCCACAAAGGGGCTGACGACAGCAAGGTGCCGAGGTCCCTTTTTGTTTGGGCGGGGAATCCTGGGGAGAGAGAGCTGGCCCACTTTAGGGTTCCTGATTCTGTGAAAATGACCGCGGCAAGATATAGAGTTTCTGAACCACCACTTTCTTCCATGGTACAAAAAAGAATTTTGCCTTCCGGAGAAAAATCATCTCCATGACGGACAATGCGCCGTCTCGTGCAGGGCACTGCCCGTCTCGTCGGCATGCGCCGTCTCGTGCAGGCAGTGCGCCATCTCAGCAGGGCAAGGCGCATCTCATGATGCACGGATACCTCTGTGTCATTGGGCATCATAAAAGGAGTGAATGTCATGGTATTGCCCCATATTCCCCTAACCTCGACTCTATAGAGAACCTTCGTATCATCACAAAAGATATATGAGGGGGGAGGGCCGTTCACAAGACAGCGGCTCTGGGAGAGATTCTGACATCATGCAAAGAATTTTCAAGCAGAAACTCTCAAAAAACTTACTCGTTCAATGGACGTAAGAATTGTGAAGGGGTATCAGAAGAAGTCCCATATTACATGTAGCATGGCCTTTAGGAGTTTTTGGAGTGAAAGAGCTTTTGATGTCAGTGAAGCGACCTTTAAACACAAAAAAACATTTTAAGTTCTACCTATAAAATGTTTGGAAACTGCTGTGCAGAATAATTTGGAAAGTGCGTTTTAATTTCTTTTTGAAATTTTAAGAAAAATCTGTTGTCATTGGGAGGTTTGTCAATAAAATCTCAACCTATACTCTAATGCAGTGATTTCCAAACTTTTTTGAGCCGCGGACACCTTTTTATACTTAGAAAATCCTGGGGCACACCACCAACCACAAATAGCACACAATGCCTCTGAAGCAGTCATATTATACATATAGTTAATAATATAGATCTAATTTATTTACTCACTCAGTGTGAAACCTGGGCCTGTTTCGATAAACACAAAAGGGATACCTGGCAGGAATGGTGGAAAGACACACACAAAGCTCTTCCTCAACAGTTCTCAGTTTCTCCCGTTTTTAGTATATGGTGCTGATTATTATGTGGCTCATATACTGCAAAAAAAGGGGGTACAATGGAGGGTACTATGGCCATGAGGCCAGAGTACAAGTGCCAGCTCATATACTCAGCATATGAGCTGGTACTTGTAGTACTCCAGCCTCATGACTATAGTATTTCTCATTTTACATTTCTCAGTGTATATGCAGTATACTGCTGGACCAGCAGATCTATATGCTGAGTATCTGCCAACAGTTCATTGGAAAAAGACAAAAGGTGGAACACCACCGTGTTAGAAAATAGGAGGGTGCAGGTCTTCGTCGGGGTCCGACAAACCCCATTAGTCGTAGCAGTAAACACAAGTGAAGCAGCACTCCGTATGAATAAGTGAAGACGTTTTTATTCCACCATGGATAAGGATGCAACGTTTCGTCTGCTCTATGAAGACATTATCAAGCATAGTGAGTCAGCGATCAGCTGACTAAATAGTCAGGTGAGGTAATCACCGGCATCTGTGACATCAGTTGTATAAATACAAAAAACAGAAGTACAAAAGATTTTAGTGCACCGTAGTTACAGTATTGTTTTGGCAAACATGCATACAAGTGAACAGAATATATAAGATATTCAAAGCATTAAAGTATGTGCGTTACTATGGATTCCGGCATGACGCCACGTTAGAGGGAGAGCCGGGAACTTGTGTTAATGTCAGCAAATGTGTAACAATAAAGTGTTTTGTGCAGAAACCAAAAATACATAAAAATAAAAATTGAGCATGGTCCCAAGTTCAGTCCAACAGAAAGGTGTAGTCCGACTATCTGTATGAAAATTTCAAATTATAGTCAAAAACTTGAGTCCAGCGATTATCGAAGGGGACATGCGCACAAGGTGCTACACACAGTGAGGCCATCTTACTTAGGGGAATGCCACACCCGTGCAGCCTTAATTCTGGTGATGGGACTAGAGTGCTCCAGCCGGGACTTACAGTAGGAAACTACGGGGAAAACGGCAAGTGGTCCATAGGTAAGCAGGTACTGCTGGGTACAGACATCGTTATAAGCCAAAAGGCTAGAGAGGTCTCCGCCCAGGATGTGTCCGTCCGGGATCGCTGCCTCTTCTGAGGGTCCACAACCGCACAATTGTCCCGATCGCCCTGGAAGTCAACCGTCTGTAAGGCATTCAAAATTGTCCACATCAAAGTCCAGAGGTTGCTGTGGGATACAAAGATACCTAAGAAGGCCACTGTGAAAGTCATACATGCATGCTCAACATAATAAGACAATGATTGATGTCAAATCAACAGACAGAATGCTGTGAATAGATTCAAGACCCCCAGTAGACATGCTCTAGACAATCAACAGCAATTAGATAAAGACATTTAGAGGAAGATCTCTGTTGAGACCATGAGGAATCATGGATCCCAATTTATGGATCCACGTACCTCTCTGCATTTTAATAGAAGTTCCCTGTTACACCTCTCTTTAACGGAGGGATCTGTCTATGATGGAGAATCGAAGGTCCTCTACCTTATGACCAGCTTCATGAAAATGGTATGGTACCGGGAGATCAGTCTTTTTCGTGCGTATACTCGATTTATGATTATTAAGGCGTAGTCTGCACTCAGTGGTAGTTTCACCAACATAAAGTAAATTGCATGGACATTGCAATACATATATAACATAATCACTTCTGCATATATAACTCAAGTTCTTTGACTATAATTTGAAATTTTCATACAGATAGTCGGACTACACCTTTCTGTTGGACTGAACTTGGGACACATGCTCAATTTTTATTTTTATGTATATTTTGGTTTCTGCACAAAACACTTTATTGTTACACATTTGCTGACATTAACACAAGTTCCCGGCTCTCCCTCTGAACTGGGCGTCATGCCGGTATCCATAGTAACACACATACTTTATGCTTTGAATATCTTATATATTCTGTTCACTTGTATTTTGGGGGTCTATAGCTTATTCATGAGATTTTATTAACTATTTCAAGGGGGACACAAACAAAATCATCAATTTTTATTTAGGATTTTAGCACTTTTTTCCCCCGCTCACCGTAAAGTAAAAATAATATTTTATCTTTATTCTCTGGTTCACTACGATTGCGGTGATACCTCATTTATATAGTTTTTCTTATTTTTGCTCAATTTTACTGATGAAAACCAATATTGGAGAAAATCGCATTGTTTTTACTATCGACAACTTTTCAGGGCCATAACTTCTGTATTTTTCTGTTGTCAGATCTGCTTGAGGGCTTTATTTTTGGTGAAAAGAGTTGTTATTTTCAGCCGTATCATATTAAAGCACATAACTTTTTTCGATCACCTTTTAGAACATTTTTTGTGATGCTGTTTGATGAAAAATTGTATAATACGGGATGTTTTTCATGTTTTTCTTTACTTCATTCGCAGAGTGGGTTCAATATTCAGATTTATTGTACAGATTAATACGGACGCAGTGATACCAAATATGTATTTTGTGTGTTTTATATGCATTTTTATGTGTAACTAGGGAGATTATGGGACTTTTATTTTATTTATTTAATTATTATGTTATTTTAATTATTAAGTTATTTTAACTTTTTATTTACATTTTTGACATATTCCAGAGTTGGACTTGAACAAGCATTGATCCGATCGCTTGTTCAAGCCCTTACACTGCAATACACTTGTATTGCAGTGTACAGTATAAGTAACTGAGAATGCTGCACATGCTCAGTTACTTGAAACTGGGTCCTGCAAGGAGGCGGAACCCGGCGTGAAGGAGAGCGGCAGGAGCAATCAGATCCCCCTGTAAGCTCACCGGGGGGAAAGGTCCGATCCACAGGGACATACTTACATGCCACGGTCACGCTTGACCGTGACGCGTAAGGGGTTTAACACCCGGGATCTGAGTTTTTCCATTCCCGGGTGTTAGTGCCAGGTCTTGGCTGTGAGTGAATCCTGGAGCCACTGTGTCACCTATTAGATTTGATATTTGTAGTGCATCGGCTGTGAGCTAGCCACACAAACTACTCTTTAACCCTTTAAACCACGTACAGGAGCCGCCCAGGCAGGTCAACCAAAACCGGTGCCAAAAACCAGAGGTCATGCAGATCATAGTTAAAGACCACCAGGTTTCA
Organism: Engystomops pustulosus; assembly: GCA_019512145.1. Taxonomy (NCBI): domain Eukaryota; kingdom Metazoa; phylum Chordata; class Amphibia; order Anura; family Leptodactylidae; genus Engystomops; species Engystomops pustulosus. The sequence goes on from WNYA01000068.1 coordinate 234,247, forward strand.
GGCAGCAATTCAGAAGAATCCAAATAACAAGCTGCGAGTCAGGGCCAGGCAGCAAACCATATCCGAGCCACAGATCAGAGCCACAGTCTGGCCGCAAGAACTATATATATAAATAATCACAGAGCAAAATCTGTGTCAAGGACCTGTCAGGGCAAACACAGAAAAACAGAAATGCAGCCAATCAGACCATCTTTCCTAGCAATGCATAAGTGGTGAGCACTGCAATGGTCTAGGAACAGTCTAAACCAGACTTACAGGCCTTAGAACCAGGAAGAACTCGGATTACAACGGGAACCAGGCTGGAATACAACAGCAGACACCAAGACAGCGGTGGCCATACCTACCCCGTAACCAGCGCACAACCAGATGTGATGTCATCAAAGGAATCAATCGCAGGACCAAAATGTGAAACTGACTTTTAAGATAAAAGGGATAATATCTCGCTATATAGGAGCTATAACAAATCTTCAATGTGAGTGGACAACCCCTTTAACCAGAACAGATCATTCTTATCTCAATAACCCTCACTGACTACAATAGCTTTCATAAAGTTTATATTATATTATATTCAGTACAAAATATTTATAGGCCCCCCCCCCCCCGATTTTCTTAGAAATAGGGGAATGTTCTTGGCCGGTGAGTCCTTTGATGTGCAGACAGACTGGAGCTTTTCACGAAGGATTTGCCGCATTCTGCGCAGTAGAAGAGCTTCTCCCCCCCGTGGATCCTCTGATGAGAAACAAGGTTAGAACTTTTTATAAACCGTTTCCCGCAGATGTTACATACGAACGGTTTCTCCCCAGTGTGTGTCCGCTGGTGGGTCACCAGGATCGACTTCTGGTTAAAGCTCTTGCCACATTCGGGACACGAGAACGGCTTCTCCCCGGTGTGGATCCTCTGATGTCGGATGAGATGTGGTTTAGTGGAGAAATATTTTCCACATATGAAACAGAAGGACTGGTTCTCTCTTGGATTGTATCGCGGTCGATGGAAAAAGTCTGATGTTTTGTTAAACCGTTTCTCTCGTTCATAACTAACGATTGGTTTGGCCATAGGTTGCTCCTTCTGTGGGGCGGCCGTAGTGGAGTTACCAGATTTCCACCAATCGGCACTGCCCGCTGCCCTCTCTCCTACAGAGAGTCTCGGATTCATAGGGAAACGTGATTTACTACTAAAAATCTGACTGTGGTCGGTAAAGTTAATCATTGAAGAGTGTTGGACGTTCCCTGAGCTGAGATCCCAGTTATACTCTGGTATCCCCATGTCTGTATACAGCTGCTCTACTGGGGTATATAGACTGAGGCTACTCTCTTGACAGACTTCCGATGGGACATAAAATTCAGTCTCTGGGAGGCCTGTGCCATCCCATGACACAAATTCCTCTTTAATGTGTTTGTCTGAGGGTTGTGCATCATCACAGGGGTTAAAGACGTATGAATTTGTCGCATCGTCACATGAGATGGCTTCCTCTTTGATACAAGTAGATAGCCGATGGGTGGATGAAGAGAGGTTTCCACCTTCCCACAACATCCGTTCTTCGCTGATGGGACTAGATGGACTAGGATGATGGTCCTCGAAGTTCTTTGCTTCAGATGGACCTGACTCCACGGGGACATTAACCTCAGGGGTCCTCTCCAATCGACATCCTTTATGTTCCAGCAGGGATTCGGTAGGGACTTGCTGATTGCAGGTAGAAGTAATGGACATATCAGATGAATATTTGTCATTGACAGGTGGATCTATGCAATACAAAAGCAAACAATTATACATCCTATCAAAGCAAACGTCCCTCCCCCTTCCCCCACAATTTGGGGTCTAATCTTTACTTTTTACAAAAGGTGACTCAAGACAAAACCCTACAATATAAGAAGCTATGGGAGAGTTTTATGGGCATGCTCTATGATGTGCGGGCATGCTCTACGATGGAAGCTGTGCTGTAGTCCTTGCCTTAAGAACCTGCTGCCCCTTTAAGAAACAGAGCCCCTAAAATGCTCCTGTACCTATAGGTAATTTAAAGGAGATTCACTGATGTTTTGAGGACTGGTCCCAGGAGATGGTATTAGTTTTTTTTTTACTTCCACATCTCCAGCCCTGTGTCTCCTATCACTGTTGGCCTGTATTGCTATACAGAGGCTCAGTGGTGAGGTCACAGCTAGGGCTCTGGCTGCGGCCTGTTTATAGCTGTACCAAGTACAGGCTATGGTTGTGATGTCATCACTGAGTCCCTGTATACATCAATAAAGACCAGTGGTGATGGGAGACACCGCACTAGGCTAAACCCCCCAAAAAAAGATATGCTGAGCGCTTATATGCAGGGCGTGCTTGAATGCAGAGGGAGGAGTGTACATCATGTTTCCCGAGTGATATCACTGGGTCCTCCCTTCTGCTAAGTGACTTATCCGCTCGGCGAGGCTGGGGCTCCAGGTATGCAATATGCTGCATCTGCTCCCCATAGGCTCCTATTGCCTCCACTGCGCTTAGCATATCCCTCGGGAGCTTTCCCAACATATACGCTCAGTGTACACAGAAAACAAGATGTATTAATAAAGAAAACTCCTAAGATCTGACCAGCAGAAAAATTAAAAAAAAAGCCAGAACTTATGTACATGTGCCCCATAGTATCCACAGTTTAAGTGGTCACAACTGCTGCACATTCCCTTCAAAGAGTTCATCTAAGATTAGACACAAATGTCTTCCAAAAATAGTGCCACACAGGTCGGTGGGGTGTGTGTGGTACTGCACTCCAGCCCCTTCCACATCTGTGCACCACCACACACCCATGGACAGGGGCGCTGCTGCTTTTAAAAGACTACAGACAGAGTCCAAATCTTTAAAGCCCCTAAATTTCTAGATAATGTGCGTAGCAAAACCATGAAGAAAAGCCCTTACCTGGTGATGTGAGGTCCTGGTGCTCCTGCCTGATGATGTCCTTGTACTGGTCCTTGTGTCCTTCTATGTAGTCCCACTCCTCCAGGGAGAAATAGACGCTGACATCCTGACACCTTATAGGAACCTGACACCCACAATGATACAGTCATCACCCAGACACATCACCCCTTGTATAATGTCCCAGCATCCCCTGCAGCGCTCACCTCTCCGCTCAGCAGCTCCAGGATCTTGTGTGTGAGCTCCAGGATCTTCTGATGGTTCTCCCTCTTAGGTGTCAGTGATGGAGGCGACTCTGGGTTCTTGGCCCATCTCCGGCACTCATCAGATGTCTTCTTCACTGGAGCATAATCCTATCAATATCAAAATAATAATTATTATTATTTTTTATTTATATAGCGCACACAGATTACGCAGCGCTGCACAAAGCATGGCAAATCAGTCCCTGTCCCCATGGGGCTCACAATCTAAACAACCTAACAGTATGTTATGGAGTGTGGGAGGAAACTGGAGGACCCGGAGGAAACCCACGCAAACACGGAGAGAACATACAAACTCTTTGCAGATGTTGACCCTGGGTGGGATTCGAACCCAGGACCCCAGCGCTGCATACTGAGAAAACTCCTCATCTCAAAAAGAAAGATAAGGAATGTGCTGAGAAGAGACTGGTGACCACTGCACATACGAGTCACTATAATACCAGTCCTTGTAACCAGAGAACCTGCAGGGGGAAACAAAAAGGAGCCCCAGCTCCCACGTCACTTCTCGTTTCGGAGCCAGCACCTGCCTAGAAGTTTTGGGAGTTTAATCCCCCCAATAACAACACAACAAGTGACATTCTGTGTCCCCTCAAAAAGCAGGTAACATGATCCCCTCACAGCTTCCACTCAGAAACAGGGTCCAAAACTGGGAATACCAGACCCAAAGAAAAGAGGGATGTCATGTGATGTATTACCCAGAATCCCTCACCTCTCCAGTCATGTCCTGTGTTATTAATACAGATAAGAGCGATGTCATGTGATATATTACCCAGAATCCCTCACCTCTCCAGTCATGTCCTGTGTTATTAATACAGATAAGAGCGATGTCATGTGATATATTACCCAGAATCCTTCACCTCTCCAGTCATGTCCTGTGTTATTAATACAGATAAGAGCGATGTCATGTGATATATTACCCAGAATCCCTCACCTCCCCAGTCATGTCCTGTGTTATTAATACAGATAAGAGCGATGTCATGTGATATATTACCCAGAATCCCTCACCTCTCCAGTCATGTCCTGTGTTATTAATACAGATAAGAGCGATGTCATGTGATCTATTACCCAGAATCCCTCACCTCTCCCATCATGTCCTGTGTTATTAATACAGATAAGAGTGATGTCATGTGATATATTACCCAGAATCCTTCACCTCTCCAGTCATGTCCTGTGTTATTAATACAGATAAGAGCAATGTCATGTGATATATTACCCAGAATCCTTCACCTCTCCAGTCATGTCCTGTGTTATTAATACAGATAAGAGCATCGCCGTTATTGTCTTTTACACAGCAGATCTAGTCCTTATCTATCTCTGTGGCTCTGCAGTGTGTCCTGACCTGTCCTGTTATCTCATGAGCCTGCGTGTCCTGACCTGTCCTTTCTCTCCTGCTCTAACCTGAGTCCGTGCTGGAGCCTGTGTGTCCTGACCTGTCCTGTCTCTGACGCCCTGTGTCTGACCTGTCTGTTCTCTGGCCTGTGTGTCACTGAACCTGTCCTGTTTCTCTGGGCTGCCTGTGTCCCCCTGACCTTCCTGTTCTCTGAGCCTGATGTTGTCCTGACCTGTCCCTGTTTCTCTGAGCCTGCGTTGTACCTGGACCTGTCCTGTTCTCTGAGCTGCGTCTATGCCTACCTGGTCCTGTTTTATCTGAGCCTGCGGTGTTCCTGAATTGTCCTGTTCTCTGAGCCTGCGTGTCCTGACCTGTCCTGTTCTCTGAGACTGTGTGTCCCTGACCTGTGCCTGTTCCTCTGTCACCTGCGTCCTCTGACCTGTCCTGTTTCCTCAGCCTTCTGCCCTGCACTGGACCTGTTTCTCTGAGCCTGCGTGTGTCCTGACCTGTCCCTGTTCTCTGAGCCTGCGTGCCCTGACCTGTCCGTTCTCTGAGCCTGCGTGCCCTGACCTGTCCTGTTCTCCAGCCTGCGTGCTCCTGACCTGTCCTGTTTCTACCTGCTGAGCCGTTGACTGTGTTCTCCTGACCTGTCCTGTTCTTCTGAGCCTGATGTGTCCTGACTGTTCCCTGTTCTCTGAGCCTGCGTGTCCTGACCTTGTCCTGTTCTCTGACCTGCGTGTCCTTACCTGTCCTGTTCTCTGATGCCTGTTGTCCTGACCCTGTCCCTGTTCTCTGAGCCTGTGTGTCCTGACCTGTCCTGTTCTCTGACGCTGCTGTGTCCTGCACCTGTCTGCTTCTCTGACTTGGCGTTGTCCATGACCTGTCCTGTATCCGTCTGACTGGTGTGGTCCTAGATGCCCTCATTGGTTTGCTGGGAATGCTTCATGCATCTGATTGGTGGGGCTACAGCTGATGCTTGTCCTGCAATGAAGGTGCCCATACAGCGCCACCCTTGTCTTGTGTTGTTTTGGAATAACGAGGTTCCGATTATCTTATATCTGATATTACTTATCTCTTTCCTTAGGTTCCCATAGCAGAAGATCGTCCCTCTTCTTTTCCCAGAAGACGATAATCCTAATCCTGAAAGATCCCCCGATAATGGATAAGCATGGGAATTCCCTGTCTGAGGACTTAATAAACCTCACCTTAGAGATGATCTATCTCCTTACCGGAGAGGTGAGGGATTCTGGGAATTATATCACATGACATCCCTCATATCTGTATTAATAACACAGGACATGACTGAAGAGGTGAGGGATTCTGGGTAATATATCACATGACATCACTCTTATCTGTAATAATAACACAGGACATGACTGGAGAGGTGAGGGATTCTGGGTAATAGATCACATGACATCACTCTTATCTGTATTAATAACACAGGACATGACTGGAGAGGTGAGGGATTCTGGGTAATAGATCACATGACATCAGTCTTATCTGTATTAATAACACAGGACATGACTGGAGAGGTGAGGGATTCTGGGTAATATATCACATGACATCACTATTATCTGTATAAAATAACACAGGACATGACTGGAGAGGTGAGGAATTCTGGGTAATATATCACATGACATCACTAATATCTGTAATAATAACACAGGACATGACTGGAGAGGTGAGGGATTCTGGGTAATATATCACATGACATTGCTCTTATCTGTATTAATAACACAGGACATGACTGGAGAGGTGAGGGATTCTGGGTAATATATCACATGACATCACTCTTATCTGTATTAATAACACAGGACATGACTGGAGAGGTGAGGGATTCTGGGTAATATATCACATGACATCGCTCTTATCTGTATTAATAACACAGGACATGACTGGAGAGGTGAGGGATTCTGGGTAATACATCACATGACATCACTCTTATCTGTATTAATAACACAGGACGTAAGGGGAAAATGGAGGAATTTTGTATTGTATATTGGGCTTTTATCGGGGTCTCTCTATACACAGGATAACACAGTAGTGAGGAATATATTGGATAAATCCGTCACCCCCATCAGTTGCCCCCATGTGTCAGGAGGATGGAGCAAGAGCCCCATCATGGAGCCTCCATCACTGAAACCTAAAAGGAACAAGAAGCAGAAAATCCTGGAGATCACCTACAAGATGATAGAGCTGCTGAGCGGAGAGGTGAGCGCTGCAGGGAATGCTGGGACATTATACAAGGGGTGATGTGTCTGGGTGATGACTGTATCATTGTGGGTGTCAGGTTCCTATAAGGTGTCAAGATGTCAATATATTTTTCTCCAAGGAGCAGTGGGACTACATAGAAGGACACAAGGACCAGTACCAGGACCCCACATCACCAGGTAAGAAGGGATGGTAGAGGGATGTTGTGTCCCCCATGATCTGATTATAGCATAAAAACAGTGGGAGTCAGGTGTGATGCAAGTCTCTGTGTCTCCTATAGATGGATCCAGTGAGAGATGTCCAAGTCCTTGGTATTCCCAAGATGGTCCCGAAGAAGATTACAGTGTCCCAGATGGTGAACAGGTAAATGGAGCTTCACAAAACACCAGATAGTTCTGCTGGGATACACTGAGGTGTCAGGATCACTTCTGGAGGGTGGGGAGCTGTCAGATGACGGTCCAGCATGACCTGATGGTATGATTGTAACATCCCTCCAAATGGTATTTGCCTTCTATGATGTAGTTTGTTTCAAAATCTTAAGTTGCCGATATCTTGGTCTTCCTTCCATCTTTCCTCTCATGGTGTCCCACACACATACAGACCAGTCATGAGGATATCAGAACTAATGATTTGTTTTGCCTTTGACACAGTAACAGCATTGAGGTGGGTGGATTTATTATGGAAAGGTAGGTGGCTAAAATGTGAACTATGCCACATATTTCTCTCGTGTATGGTCTGTGACCTGAGAGAAAGAGGCCACTAGTTCGATAATCTCATCAACACGCTATTCATTTTACCATAGCATCTCTGGTTTTAGGGACCCCCCATGGTCCCTGATATGATATGTGGCAGGTAGCAGAAGACTGGAGGATGATGTTATATATTACCCAGAATCCCTCACCTCTTCCCTCACCTCTCCCTTCATTTCATGTGTTATTATACAGATAATAGTGATGACATTGATAATTCCCGAATCCCTATCACCTCTCCAGTCCATGTCATGTGTTATTAATACAGATACGAGGGATGTCATGTGATATATTACCCAGATCCCCTCAGCGCTCCATCCAGGTCCCTGTGTTATTAATACAGATAAGAGTGATGTCATGTGATTATATACCCAAACTCCCTCACCTCTCCAGTCATGTCCTGTGGTATTAATAACGATAAGAGGTGATGTCATGATCTATATTACACAGAATCCCACTCTCCAGTCATGTCTGTGTATTAATACAGATAAGAGCATGTCATGTTGATATATTACCCAGAATCCGCCTCACCTCTCCCGTCATGTCTGACTGTGTTATAATACAGATAAGAGATGTCATGTGATATATACCCAAATCCCTCACCTCTCCGGTCATGTCCTGTGTTATTATACAGATATAGATGAGAGTTTCATGGTGATAATATTACCCAGAATTCCCTCCTCTCCCCGTCTGTCCTGTGTTTTCAATACAGATAAGTGATGTCATGTGATATATTCCCAGAATCCCCTCACCTCTCCGTCATTGTCCTGTGTTATTAATACAGTAAAGTTGATGTCATGTGATATATACCCAGAGTCCCTCACTCTCTCATCAGTCCTGTTTATTATCAGATATGAGTGATGTCATGTGATATATTACCCAGAATCCCTTCACGCTCCAGTCATGTACCTGTGTTATTAATACAGATAAGAGATGTCATGTGATATAGATTACCACAGAATCCCTACACCTCTCCAGTCATGTCCTGTGTTTTATTATACAGATGAAGATTGATGTCATGTGATATATTACCCATAACCCTCACCTCTCCCGTCAGTCCTGTGTTATTAATACAGATAAGAGGATGTCATGTGATATACTTACCAGATCCCCCTCACCTCTCCTCATGTTTGTTATTAATACAGATAAGAGTGATGTCTAGTGAATATTATCCCTACCCATCCTCACCCTCCATCATGTCCTGTGTTATTAATCAGATAAGAGTGATGTTCATGTGATATATTACCGACATACACCCTCACCTCTCCAGTCATGTCCTGTGTTATTAATACAGATAAGAGTGATGTCATGTGAATATTTACCCAGAATCCTCACCTCTCCAGTCATGTCCTGTGTTAATTAATACAGATTGATTGGATGTCATGTGATATATTCTCACGAATCCCTCACTTCTCAGTCAGCAGGTAGTGATCCTCCAGGGTAAGGCTGAGGCACGGCTCCGCACGGCCTGCCTTTTCCTGTATAGACCTATATTCTGTATCTAGTTACATCAGATGCGGCTGAAGGGGCGTGGACTGTAACAGACAGACACTGCGGCGTCTATCACGTAACGTCCGCCCCCGGTCCTGCACGCGGTCATATGACTCACTTCAGCAGTGATCACTGGCCAGGGCGTGGAGGCGGGTACTGCGCTTCTGCTTGATGTAGCTTCGTCCCGCGCTCAGTGAGAGGTTGTATGACATCACTAGAGGGGTCGGGGCCCTCTTGTCCCAACAGAACCTCAGACGCGATCCGTGCTGTAGGGGGCGGGCTGACGGGAGCGCAGTGACGCTGACAGCCGCACGTGGACCTGCCTCTCGCAAGTGACGCTGGCTGAATGTACGCTAAAACCTATAACTCAGAGGGACCCCTGTGACTTCACTGAACCACGTGATGTACGGCAACCACGTTACCATTTTGGCGGCAAATGTTCCTGAGGAGCTGCTGTCTCTCTCCGCCTTTTTTTTTTTTTTTTTTTTTTTTGTTTTTTTTTTTTTTTTTTTTTTTTTTTTTTTTAATAGCTGTGTTAATGGCGATCGAGTCGGTCCTTACGCAGGTATTTATCCTGAATTCTGAGGTGGGGTGTGCTGGCTTGCACATACATATTGTGGGTACAGTTCAGTTAGCTATGGTGTGTGGCAAAACGAATAGCAGCTGTGGATGATGAGAAGAGTGAGAGTGGGCTGCGGGGGCTAGGTGAGAGGGGCAGAGATGGCTGCGGGGGCCTAGGGTGAGATGGGGCAGAAGATGGCTGCGGGGGCTAGGTGAGTGGGGCAGATAGGCTGCGGGCTATGTGAGTGGGGGCAGAGATGGCTGCGGGGCAGGTGAGGGGGGGGCAAGATGGCTGCGGGCTAGTGAGATGGGCAGAGATTGGCTGCGGGGGCTAGGTGAGGGGGGGCAGAGATGGTGCGGGGCGGGGCTAGTGAGATGGGTCATAGATGGCTGCGGGTGCTAGCGTGAGATGGGGCAGAGATGGCTGCGGGGGCTAGGTGAGTGGTGGGGGGCAAGATGGCCGCTTGGGCTAGGTGAGGGGGATGGGGGGCCGAGATGGCTGGCTGGGCTATTTGATTGTGGGCAGGCTGGCGGCGGGGGCTAGTGAGGGGGGGTCAGAGATGGCTGCGGGGGCTAGGGTGAGGGGTTGCAGAGATTGGCTTGCGGGGGCTAGGTGAGGGGGGCAGAGATGGCTGCGGGGGCTAGGTGAGGGGGGGCAGAGATGCTGCGGGGGCTAGGTATGTGGTGGGCGAGATGGTGGCGGGGGCTAGGTGAGGGGGGCAGAGATGGCTGCGGGGGCTCGGTGGAGGGGGGGCAGAGATGCTGCGGGGGCTAGTGAGGGGGGGAGAAGATTGGCTGCGGGGCTTAGGGGAGGGGGTCATAGATGGCTGCGGGGGCTGGTGAGGGGGGCAGAGATGGCTTGCGGTTGCTAGGTGAGATGGGTCAGAGATTGCTGCGGGGGCTAGGTGGGAGTGGGGGGCAGAGATGGCTGCGGGGGCTAGGTGAGGGGGGCATAGATGCTGCGGGGCTAGTGAAGGGGGGGCAGAGATGGCTGCGGGCTGGTGAGGGGGGCAGAGATGGCTGGCGGGGGCTAGTGAGGGGGGGGGCAGAGATGGCTGCGGGGGGCTAGGTGAGGGGGGGGGGCAGAGATGGCTGCGGGGTCTTAGGTGAGGGGGGGGGGGCAGAGATGGTGCGGGGGCTAGTGAGGGGGGGCAGAGTGGGCCTAGTGAGGGGGGGGCAGAGATGGCTGCGTGGGGCTAGTGAGGGGGGGGCAGAGATGGCTGCGGGGGCTATGTGAGGGGCGGGGGGCAGAGATGGTGCGCGGGGCTAGGTGAGGGGGGGGGCAGAGAAGTGACGTAATGTGATGGGCTTCGTGTTGCTTTGGGGGTCTGGTATCGTTTTCTAGGTTTCTTGTGTTTTTTGCGAGATGTGCTTTGGTGGGCTAGGTGAGATGGTCTATACCCGATTAAAATCACATGCCACCTGGAAGGGGGGGCATTCCCGTCCACCATCTACCTCTGCCCCCCCAACACGCATGCCCCCAGCCAGCTCTTGCCATCTTTGTGACGCCGCATTTTTGGTGTTTATGTGGGATAAGCAAAATAATCACCTGATCCCCATCAAAATGCACTTACTGTAATGCTGAGCGTGGTAATCGTCCAGAAGCTCCTTTAAGGAATTTGCATAATTGGTTATAAAAAATAAAATGTTTATCTAACAATCTGGATGGACAAAAGTTTTTAATAAAACAAGGATTGGTGTACCTCAACCTCGAAAAACTCATCACCGATCAACCTAGTTGGTAGATCCATGATGTAGGTTCTTTACAGGCCAGCTAACACCAAATGAAGGATTGTAAGCCATTACAAAAAAACCAACACAAACCGACATACTGGTTTGTTCCCCCTCGTGCAGGTTTGCTCTTTTAGCTTTTTACTCCCGCTTTTTTAAGGCAGTTTAAAATTAATGCAATGAGCCTCTGAGTGGCTCCATATGTGCTAATTGCAGACTGGAGCCCCTGAGGCTCATCTTCTAATGTTTTAAAAGACTAAGAGCCTAGAATCTAAAGAACAGCAATCCTTCCAGAGGGGGCACACCCCCATCATGTTAGTGTGATTGGGTTACCACCTTATCCTGGTGTAAAATGTCCCCCCCTTTTTTTATTGGGATCCTCTACTAGAAAAAAAAGCCATAACCGGATTCACCAATAGAGGGTCTACGTGCTGTAAAATGCCTCTTTTGCCATCAATCTAAAACAGCCATGGATACACTAAACCCCCTTTCCATTTTTCCCCATCCTACAATCTACTTCTAATGTTTTCTCCTCTCCTTTAGATTTATTCTGCATGGGATCCTGGAGGCAGGCGCTGCCCGCAGAGGGAGAAAAACGTAGAAGAGAAGGATCAACAGTCTACAACAAAACGGACTGGCAGTACAACAAGTCCTTAAAGTAGACATCAACCAGGAACTTATTTTATTGAACTCTCCACCATGTGGGGTTGCTTCCTGGCACTTTTGCCTGCAGCAAGGGAGTTGTTCAATGCATTTATACTACTCTTCTCTTACACTGTGCCATCAGCGGCCAGACGTGTCATTGAAGATACGAACCCGTGGTGATGCCAGAGTGTGATCTCGCGTGCTACACAAGCCAACACGACCAGAACTGCCTCCTACATGACTGAAGTTTAGTAAAGCATTTTTAACATGTGATAAGCCCGTCTTTAGAAGGGCTATGTTCTTTGGTTATACCCTTGGCCTCATAGGCCACTAGAAGACTGCAAGGGGGGGCCCGAGCTTGGTCCTGCGTTTTGAGGGAATGTTCATTGTGCCACATAAAGTTGAATAAATTTATGTAAAAATGTCCTTTTATTTTTTTTTTCTCACTTCAGTTTTTGAACTTGTATTCCTCTCTGTACAGAGCCTAGATAGTGACAGCTCCGCTCTATCCCTCCTGTACATCCTAGAAAGTGAAGCTCCGCTCTAGCCCTCTCTGTACAGCCGATAAATAGTGACAGCCTCCGCTCTATCCCCTCCTGTACAGCCTAGACAGTGACAGCTCCGCTCTTATCCCCTCTTATCATCCTAGAATAGTGGACGCTCCGCTCTATCCCCATCCCTCTCTGTCCTGTACACCTAGAATATGACAAAGCTCCCCTCTATCCCTCTCTGTACAGCCGAGGAAGTGACATCTCCGCTCTAGATCCCTCTCTTTACAGCCTAGATAGTAGACAGCTCCGCTCTATCCAATCCTGGTACAGCTAGAATAGTGACACGCTCCCTCTCTAAATCCGTCTCTGTACAGCCTAGACTAGTGACAGCGCGCTCTAATCCGTCTCTGTACGCCTAGAATATTGACAGCTCCGCTCTAATCCGTCTCTGTACATCCTAGTAATAGTGACAGCTCCGCTCTACCCTCCTGTACAAGCCTAGAATAAGTGACAGCTCCGCTCTAATCACCTCTCTGCTACCTCCTGAATAGTGACAGCTCCCTCCGCTCTATCCCTCTCTGTACTCCGCCTAGAATAGTGACAGCTCCGCTCTATCCCTCTCGTACAGCCTAGAATATGACAGCTTCCGCTCTATCCCTCTCTGTACAGCCTAGAATAGTGACAGGCTTCCGCCTATCCCCTCTCTTGACACATCCTAGATAGTGACAAAGCTCCGCTCTTCCCACTATTGTCCCTCTCGGTCCCCTGTCATTCAGAGGTCTGTGTCTCGTCTTTTCTATGTGAACAGACGCAACTTGACTCATATTCTCCTTCATATACAATACATCAGACTATAATAGTGATTTAGGGAGCGCTCCTTTGGTAGCCAGTTCTGTACTGAACAGACTAGGACTAGGTTTATGAACACCTTCTCTAACTCCATTTTTATTTTAAACAGAAAACAGAGTAATTCACCCAAGCTTGATGTAATGTGTTATTCCGGTACGCTCATACGTCGCGCCCAGAAGAGGAGGAGTGAGCGCATGCTCTCCGCTGGCCCCTCACAGCATACCACACAGCTGTGCACAGGAGAAGGAGGATTGAGCCGCTGCTCTCCGGGGCCATCACAACAGCCTGCCGCACATGAAGAGGAGAGTGAGCGCTGCTCTCCGGGGCCATCCTAACATCCGGTCACAGGAGAGAGAGGAGCTGCGCGCTGCTCTCCGAGCCTCATACACCGGCACCATTAGAGAGCGACTGGCAGTGAGCGCGCTGCTCCCCCGGCGAATCACACGCCGCGCACAGGAGAGAGGAGGAGTGAGCGCTGCTCATCCGAGCCAGCATACAGCCGGGCACCGGAAGGAGGAGGACAGTTGAGCCTGGCTCTCCCGGGCGACACACACAACAGCCAAGCCCGCGCCCCACCATGGGATAGTGCATGCGATGAGCGCTGCTCTCCTTACCGTGTTGCCATCATACAGCCCGCACATATTAGCCGGATGAGTGAGCGCTGCTGCCCCGGGGCCATCACACCCACACTTTCACGCGCACAGGGAGCGGAAAGTGAGCCCTGTCTCTCCTGGGCCAATCATCACAGCTTACAGCCGTGCACAGGAGCGAGGATGATGAGCGCTCCTCCTGAGCCATCATACAGCCGCGCACAGAGAAAGGAGGATTGAGCGTCTGCTCTCCCGGGCGATTTCACTACAGCTGGCGCAGGAAGCGAGTAGGAGGAGGCGATGCATCCCGGTCTCATACAGCCGTGCCAGATAGAATAGGAGTTAGCGCTTCTCTCCCGGTCCATCTACGCCGCGCACAGAGAGAGGAAAGAGTGAGTCGCTGCTTTCGCCGTCCCGGGCCACTTCACACAGCCTCGCACAGGAGAGAGGAAGAGTGAGCGTGCTCTCACTCCGGAGAATATGAGCGGCTGTTGCTGTAGCAGAGCAAAATACAGTGAATTTCTTTTTTGTGTTTTCACTCACTGTGGCCGTGAGACAAACGTAGTCTCACTGAATCAAGACCTGTCCGCCATCGGTGCTCATGGGCCTAGGCCTTGTTTACAGAAATTTGTGTGGGGCTGGGGCGGGAGGTCCCATCATTCAGATTAAGGAGTGGGGCACAGGATATAGTGCATGACCTCCTAATCCAAAATAGGAACTAGGACCTTTCTAAATGAGGTGTCTATATCCCAATCACTCAGAACGACCTTTCCTACATTTTTGTGACCCTCCTCACTAATATACTAGAAGTAAAGGTCCTTCTTGGGTCCTGGGAAATAGTCATTTCTATCTAAGATCCCATTTAACTCTCAAACACCTTTATCCTTTCCTACTGGGGCTCTTCTCCCTGTATATAAACAGAAAAGGTCCTTCTGGGTTTATAGGAAATATAGTCATTTCTATATGAGTAGCGGCTAAACCCCATTCGCATAAGGACCTTCTCCTACATACCCCAATCTCCCCCTATAGTAGTTGAAAAGGTCCTCGGTCATGGCAATAGTCATTTCCTCATATGATGCGGCTATTCCCATTACGCAGAAGGACCTTCACAGTAACCCAATCTCCATATAGCTAGATAGAAAAGGTCCTTTCTGTGTCATGGGAAATAGTCATTTCTATAATGTATGGTCGGCGGCTAAACCCCATTACTCACAGGACCTTCTCCGACATAACCCAATCGCCCCTATAGTAGATAGAAAGGGTCCTTCTGGACAAATGGTAAATTGTAGTTTGGTACTTTAGTCAAATTAGCAATTATACAAAATATAAAATAAGTGGGGTGTATTTCAGTGTGAAAACCAAAAACTTTCATAGATCAATCCCAAACCATAAGAGAATAAAGAGTCCCTCCATTCATGGAAATAGACAGGTCATACAGAGCAGTACTAATTCCCATGACGGGGGGGGAGGACGGTACCCTCTGCGGTTATAGGAAATAGTCTCCTCCATGTGAGAGGCTAATCCTATAACTATCCACAACCTCGCCACTAGGGGCGAATAGGTCCGTCCCAGTCATGGGAAATAGACGCTCATACAGAGCCAGCTAACTCCATGACGGGGGTAGGACGGGTTAACCCTGATTCATGGATTTAGTCCCACCCGGTGCTGAATGTGCTGTGCAAGGTCTCCCTCCCGCCCTCCATCACTACTAATGCAATATAGTAGATGAGGGGCGGAAGCCTACACAAGGGCCTGGGGGGTCCGACTACACTAACTACAAATAGGTTTTTCTATCTAAACCGACCTTAACAGTTACAATCGTTACCCTGATTTTATGTGTTTATTATAGTGAGTACTGGGCTTCATGTCCCATCAAAAAGATTTCTAAACACTTCCAAAAACAGTATAAAAAGGCAAAACAACTGAAACTAAGGACAATATAAGGCTGAGGCAGTTGAGCTCTATAGGTTTTAATACGATGTTAGAAAAATTAAAACCTTTTGTACATAAGAAACAGAATGACCTCATTTTGCCTATTGATCCGGCGCTATAACTTTTTTATTCTTCGTTGTACGTTGCTTGGTTTCAGCTCTCATCTTTGTAGGCACAGCTGACATTCATTTTGTTCTTCATAAGATTTTATTGAGTTTATAGAACGAAACCTGTAGACGACAAACATAAAAGAGGAGTTTTGCATTTGCCCCCTTTTTTTTTAATATTTAGGGACTCCCGCAAGCATGTCGTAGAGCACATATACTGTAATATACTCGAGTTAAGCCCGACCTTAGGAAAATCGAGGCCTTTTTTTCCGCCAAAACGGGAAAACCTATTGACTCAAGTATAAGCCAAGGTGGGAAAGCTTGTTCCCAGACCTATTAGCCTGCTAGCCCCTTAGTGTATAGCCCCCCGTAGTATATAGCCGGCCAGCCCCCCTTAGTATATAGTGCCTGCCAGCCCCGCTGTAGTAAATAGCCACCAGGCCCACCGTAGTTATAGCGCCCACCCCCCACAGTATATACACACCATACCCCTGTAGTATATACCAACCAGACCCCCCCTGGTAGTATATAGCGCAGCCAGCCCCCTGTAAAATCTAGCCAACAAGCCCCCGTAGTAAGAATTCATCCATGCTCTCCCGTATTATATTAGTCCAGCCAGCCCCCTGTAATGATAACAGCTATCCAGCCCCTTGTCTTGTATATCCTCCAGCCCCCTGTAGTATATAGCCTGCCAGCCCCCAGTATTATATACCGCTACCCGTCAGCCCCTGTAGTTAAGCCTGCCAGCCCCTGTAGTGTTTAGCCAGCCTGCCATCACCCCTGTAGTATATAGTCTGCCAGCCCCCTGTAGTAATATAGCCCCTGCAAGCCCTTTGGTAGTGTATAGCCAACCTCTGTAGTATATAACCTGCCAGGCCCCCTGTAGTATATAGCCGGCCAGCCCCCTGTAGTATCTACCCTGCAGCCTCCCTGTAGTATATAGCCTGCCAACCCCTGTATTATAGCCGTCTAGCTCCCTATAGTATATAAGCCTGCCAGCCCTCTGTAGTATAATAGCCTGCAGCCCTTTGTAGTGTACGCCAGCCTCCTGTAGTGTATAAGCCTGCCAGCCCCTGATCGTATAAGCCTAACCACCCCCTGTATGTATAGGCCTGCCAGCCCCTGTAAGTATATAGCCTGGCCAGCCCTCTGTAATATTTATCCTGCAGCCCTTTGTATTGTACTACCCCTCCTTGATAGTGTATAGCCATCCATGCCCCCCCTTAGTATTTAGCCCTCTGCCAGCCCCCTCTAGTCTATGCAGCCAACTGTGGTATATAGCTGCAATCCCCTTGTAAGTGTATGGGCCGCCAGCCCCTGTAGTATATATCCCATCCCCCTGTGGTTTAGCCCGACAGCCCCCTGTTTGCCCAGCACATAAAAACATAAACGTACACACCTCACTTCCGGCGCCCCGATGCTCTGATGCCCGCGCATCGGGGGCTGCGCAGCAATTGGGCGCCGGAATGTGATATGTACTTTTTTTTTTTATACAAACTTGAGTATAAACCCGAGGGGTGAGGTTTTTTCATGACACTTTTTTTGTGCTGAAAAATTTGAATAATTTGTACATTTTTGGATTCAGAGTCCTCCTGGAAATTAAGAACTTGGGACATAGCATAAAGGACGCTTGGGTGGAACTTGGTTGACCAGTACACCATGAAGGTCCAGAACGAACGCAGAGTTGAGTTAAACATAACAACCTGACATTTTTTTATCGCAACCATTTTTGGGCAACTGTAGAATTTTGGACACAACGATACCTACATGGATTTTTATGTTTTGTATATTGGTTTTATTACAAAATTTTTATTACCGTATTTTCCGGACTATAAGTCGCACATAAAAGCCTTGGCTTTCCTTAAAATCCAAAGTGCCCTTATAGTCCTTGCCGCCCTATGTATGGTCGCAAGGGCGCGGACCCCTTACTTACTGGTCCCCGCTACTGGAGACAGCAGATCTCCAGCGGGAACCTGCAAGACCAGGCGGCACGAACAACTTCTGCCGCGTCGGTCTGCAGTCCCGAGGAGATCTGCTGCTCCTTTAGCCGGGGACCTATGTAAGTATGGTCCGCCTGCCATCATCCACCCCCCTCACCTTCCCCCGCTCACCTTCCTCCCTCCCCGCGGTCGCGTCTCGGCGTCGCGTCTTCTGTCCCGTTGGGTCTCCAGCTCCGTCCCCCTGGACCTCCGCGCACGCCCCCCGAACGCGCCTTATAGGTCCGATGTCATCCTTATAATATGGAATTATTACATATAATAGGCGCATCAGACTAATGTCGCTTATAGTCCGGTGCGGCTAATGCCCCTGAAAATACGGTAACTTTTTTATTTATATTTAATTCATTCTAACATACACTACACATAAATGTGATTTCTCTCCAATCCTGTATTTTCGTGCTGTCTTAATCATAATAATCTATATATGTGATGTTTTGCTCGGTAGGTGCATGTATGTCACTTCATCTAACAGAAACACACGAGCGATATATGCGGATGTGGCTGACCTATTGCTGGGTTACAGAATTTACCTCCCCCTGGTTCTGATTTCCCTTGGGGCACATTTACTAAGGGTCCGACACCGCTTTCCCCTTCGGGTTGCCCCGACTATTGCTGATTTGTGCCGCATTTAACGGGGTTTTTCTGCCCGCACGCGAATGGATTTTTTTGCCGCAATCGCCTGACTTCATGCGACACAAATGGGGGGCGTGGCCGTCTGACCAACCCGACTGATTCGCACTGCGTGCGGGATTTAAAATGCAATTGTGTCGCAAGACAAGCACTCACTACCACATACACCGGGCAGAAGAAGGTTAAACTTCGGCGGACCTCAGCGGGGAAAACCACACAAGGCAGGATATCAGGCGTGTAATTGGATTGGTAGTTTAGCGTACGGCCGTTTTTATACATTTCACTGTAAAAGAGGCTGTGACAATCCTTATTAAAGTGATGATTTTCATCCTTACAATGCACATATGGCACCATATCTGTATAAATCGAGGGCTGGCAAAGATGGATGCTGCCTTATTGGCAGAAAGGCGCCCCAAATGGTCTGGGTATGTTCACGTATAACGACCGCATGTGATTCACAACCGATAATGCAGCCCATAATTTATACGTTCCCATTGACTTTGGCTGGGCATTCGGACGCATTGGATACTAGGACATGTCTATATTTTTATAAACGGATCATGAGAGTCGTATGAGAAAATTTTCTGCGTGCAGTGAAGTGTTTTGCAAGATCCATATCTGTTTTATTAACCACCCTTTCGGACAGGCTGTTATCGTTTTTTTGCATTTTCTGTTCACTCCGGTCTTAAAAAATGCACACTTTTTTATCTTCTGTTTGGGAGCTGTATGTGGCCTTGTTTTCTGGTAACAATTGCATCAACTTCCTAGTGCGACAGCATTTTCACATAATCCCATGCAATGCATTGTAAGAAAAAAATGCATTTACCGACACAGTTTTTACAGCTTTCACTGTTCACACACCAGGAAACAACTGATACAGGTTTCATTCGTGTTAATAGTTTGTAAAAAAACAAGTACAGCTTTTGGCGTAAAAAAATTCTTCTGTTTGCCCCATTCTAACACTAGAGGCTTATTTTAACTAGGGCTGCGGCCGCACTCCAACGTTTCGGATTTGCGCCGCTGGAGAACAGATATTTAAAACGGAGGATTGTGTTCCCCACGCGACCATGATTTTGGGCGCGCTGCACTGTTTTTTATTTTCAGATAGAATTGGGGGGGCTGCCTTCGGCCCACCCCCCCCCCCCATTTCCGCTGATTCGGACTAGCGCGAATTTAATCTTCAAATTGTGTTACAGACAAAGCACTCAGATGCCCAGGAAGTAAGAAGGTGAAGTCTGTCATACGTGAGGCATGGGCAGCGCACATGCAGGATTCCAGATGGTGATGGTTATGTTTACATTGCCTACCATTTGGGGTGTTATGTATATATTTTTTTAGTTTTTGTAAAACTGCAAAAAAGTGGTGTTTCGTCTCTTGGGCAGTAGTTCCTTACGGGGGTTTCTCCGCCAGAACAATTTTAACTTTTATATGTCGATAGTCGAACTTTGGGAGGTGTCAATACCGACATGTTATTATGATTTTATTATTTGTTATTTTTATATCCGTTCTAGACAAACGGTTGTCTTTTTTTATACTTTTTAGACGCCCAAGGATCGTTAAAGGAACCTGTCACCAGGGACCTCATTTCACATGTTGGTTTTTTGAAATGCATGCAAACCAGCCAACCCTGTGAATTCCCCCAGGATTTTGTCTGGCAAGCAAGATTAAGTTATACACACATTATTTGTAAAGAGTAAAGCGGTGCGGGCAAAAATAGAGATGCAAATGCTTAGAAAAGGCAGACGGCGATTTGCACTGCAGGTGTCATGGGCCGTTTACAATCGTCTTTAGTAAAATTAGGTACCTGGTGACAGGTTCCCTTTAATTCCTTTGGCTGTTGAATCAGTCTCCATATACTTACAAGTACTGCAGAATCTGGAGACTTTGCTAGGCAAATCTGTAATTTTGGCACAGTGTTATAGATTCTTCCTCAATGAGAACGTTCTGGAGTCTCATATCAGACTCCCAGGCTGTTGCCATGGGAAACTGATTACACTCTCAGTGAGGTCATGGAAGTAACGATCTAACCCAAATATGATGGCGCCCAACACTCCTTTGGAAAGTACTGCCAGCCAGTGCAGGTAGATAGTTAACCCACTGCACCTATCACTCGTGTTAGCATGTGGGTGTTTGTCTGCATAATGCACAACCCAGCGGTATGAAGAGGGCTCAGCCAATGAGCCCCTGCCTATATACTTAAAGAGGGTAGTTCAATGAAGAAATTCTTCTAATGTACTCAGCACATCAAATTCACACATTCCTATTCCTTCACTGTTACTACAAAAATGCAGCATATCACAGAAGTCCAACCTGTCTCTCTCAGTCCTGCTGATTTCAGCTGCCCTAGATCCGACCCTGTAACTGCAGACTTCGGGTAGGGTTCGTCTTGTTTTTTGTGCTATGTGCCTTGTATGCCCGCCCCTGTGTTCTAAGCAGCACAAGCTCACAGACACAGAACACCGCATAGCCCCACGTCCCATATTTGCTGGGACAGTCTCGATTTTTTTACCACTCATTTTAACCTCCACCCCGGGTCACGGGCAGCTGGGAGATTGTCCCGATATTCCTCCAGGTCCCGCAATGCTGTGGCTGTCCTAGACTATGTCCACATAGTAAATTATACTTCAAAGCAGAACTTATAGTACGAAATGGCTTCTACAGACTTGGCAGAGAATACTTTTTGAAGATGTGTCGTGTTAGCGCAGACAGGCCCCACTCATCAGGAGACATCAAACTTCATCTGGCCATATTGGTTGTCTATATCTCCTAGGGAGTCCCAGACACAGCTATGATTAATTTATTAAATAATTTCTGCCTCAGACATCAAACCCAACCTCACATCTCCACCTACCATAAGAGAGATAGAGCCTCAAATCAAGACCGATATGTAAGGGTAGGTTGGTAGTGTCATCCATATTTGGGAAATGCAGGGGGCACAAGGGTTCGTTATTTTGTCATAAGAGATTATTATGAGAATTGTGAAGGTGGGCTTGAGCTGAAACTACACCCAATGTCAGTTACAACAGTCGAACTGTGGTTATTCAGTGACAGAGAGATATGAGGTGGTGCTGCACAGCTGCTGATAAGAAATGCTCTTCTCCTCTCATAACTAAATCCCAAAACCCATTACACCATTACATCCCAGCATTTAGGTGCCAGCAAGAAGCAAGCCTTTCATCACCTGTTCCTCCCATATCATTGCATTAAAGGGCACCTACCACCACAATTCTACTATAAAGGGTAATCGGGTGGTAGGTGAATCATGGGCGTGCGGATACCCTTTTAAGGCTATCCTCACGTCCCCGCACTGTTTTATAAACTTTATCTTATATTGTTGAATTTACTTATGCGGCTACCGGGCGTGGAGAGCCGCATCTGAGGTTACACGAGGCGCTACTCCAGCCCCGGTAGCCACATTACCCCTCCTACTTCACCATGTTCGCGCGCAGGCTGCTCGTAGCTGCGGCGCCCTCGCGCCGAGCCTGCCGTCCTGCGGCTCGCATAACAGCAGCCCTCGCCTGCGCACCCCGCTTCTAGAGGCAGTGGACCGCGCATGCGCGGGCCTTTGTTCTGCGCATGCGCAGACGCAGGATCGGCGGACGAGGGCGCGCAGCTACGAGCACTGCGCGCCGAAATGGTGATAGGAGGGGACTGTTGGCTACCGTGGCGTGGATTAGCCCCTCGTGTAACCTCAAGATGCGCTACTCCACGCCCGGTAGCCGCATAGTAAATTACATATATAGTAATAAACGTCTTATACAACATGGCGGGGACGTGAGGATTATCCCTTAAAAGGGCTTATCCTCCCGTCCCATTGGATTCACCACCACCGCGATTCTACCTTTATAGGTGATTTGTGTGTGGTAGTTTCTTTAATTCGATCTCACTTTGCTTTTCAAGTGTAAACTATAGACCAGACAAAATGGCTGCCGCCCCCCCTTAAATGCCACCTAAACTGCGCGAAACATTATGATACTCGTTTTCTCTGCGCGTACCCTGGGGGAGCCGTGCTGATGCCGGTCACGTGGACGCTACTGAATACCGTAAGTCTCTGGGAGTTGTTTCCAGGGCGTTAGAAAAGAGCTCGTCCTTCCTCGGTGAGTGAGTGTGCGGCGCTCAGTGTGTGTCATCAGTGTGACTGCAGCATGGAAGTGACTGGGAGGATTAGTCATTCATGTCATGCGCCTCTTACTGGTAGATTATTGCATCATATTACTGCATACAATTACTGCGTACTGGGTATTCCCATCACTCCCCCCTCCTCCTGTATATTTGTTTATCCTCCCCTCCCCCTCCCTGTCAATGTTACCTATTCCTTTCCCCCTCCTCCTTGTGTTATGTGGTACCCCACCCCCCCCTCCTGTATAGGTGATACCCCTCCCCTTCCTATGTGGGCACTATTTCCCCCTTCTGTATAATACGGTACCCCACGCCTGCTGTATGTGCGCTATTTCCCCTGCACCCTATGGGTATATGAGGTTCTTCCCCCCCCCCCCCCCCCATCCTGTAATGTGCTGTATTTCCTATGCTCCCCTCTTGTGTATATGGGGTACCCCGTACCCCCCCTCTATATGGCTCTATTCCCTGGTGTCCCCCGACCCCCTGATGTTGGGCTATTTCCCCCCCTGCATGAGTGGTGGTTTATTGGTTTTGTCACACATTTGCCTTTCAGTAAGTCCCTGTGAGCCACTACTAAAATAAAAACATTTTTGCTGTCCTCGCTCTGGTGCCCCCTTGCAGTCGTGTAACAGTGATGGCGACGTTACTGCCCCCGGCGCTTCACTGCTACTGAAAGATGCCTCCCATCCCACCCTGACTCATCAGACTCGTCGTGCCCATTGAGGGACTTGGCAAAAAGGGCGAGTTGGGCCACTAAAGCACTGCTCCATAAGGATCTGTGGTTTTTCTGTCCCAATTCACCCTGATATGTCTCTTTAAGGGGTTAAAGTACATTCTAACTTAAAACAGGACAAAAATACGTGCATTATTATCCGCCACAATGATTGCAGAAACGCAATCTACAAATGAAAACAAATATTACCACAGAATTCCCTGTTTTTGGGTCTCGTTATCATTCCTAAATATGACTGAAAAAGATTTCTTCAGCGCAAATCAACCCCCCCCCCCTAGATCTTAGGGGTGAAAGATGGATTTTTGAAGTGGTTTGTTCCGGTATCTGTGTACGGGCACATTAGTTCTGCTGGCATGGTCCTAATCTTCAGCAAGTTCATTGCTACAGTTACTTTGCATAAATCAATTGCCTCAGGGAGAAAACCGGAGTCACTGAGGTATCAATCACATAACCTCTGGAAGGGCCTGAGTCAGACATGGAGGGAAAAAAAAAACATTAAGTATATAAGGTTTCTATCTTACCCCAAGTGCTTAGTCACAGTACTATATCAATGGCTCCCCCCAAACGGCCTGACGAGAGAATGGATGGACCTAGTGTAGTTTCTGTGTGCAGTGTATGGTAGTCAATCCGCACCATCTCGGAGAATTGGAGAAGTTTATCATCATTGTATATTATTTTCCATTTGTGTCTCCACAGTTCAGTTCCTGACATCTCCCGCCATCAGTCATTGCCACACCCTCGTCCTGGAAGACCCACTGACGATGGCTAGGAGAAAAAAGATGGGGAGACCATATTAAACCCTCACCCCCTGGAGATCGTTTACCTACTGCCGATGAATGTAAGGGCTTCTGGGAATTTCTAGGAGATCTGGCTGAATATTCTGCAGTGGTTGATCCAGAAGTACCCATAGGCTAATGGCATTCTTCATTAGGGAAGGAATCCTTCCTCTGAATTTCATAATGGCGTTCAGATAAATCCCTGGGTAAATGCCTCCTCCCAGAATCCAAGCACAAAATGGGGTTAGCTTTTTTGCTTCGATGGGGGAACATGGGGTCCCGGCGTCCAGGGTTCTCTGTACTCCAATTCTGCTGTGGACGAATCCTATGTAGACAGAGTCCAGGATTGTTTGGGTCTACGCAGTGTTTCGTGGCCTCATAAAACAGCAGGAAATAACCTATGTCTCGTGGATTTTATTGAAGAACGGACATTTGCAAAGAAAAGACAGGTTTACCTTCAGCATTAATAAGATGGATGTGCATATCTTCTCCTTACTCTGCCGAGAAGCAGTAACCCAGCTTGTCCAATGGCTATTGATGGGAACCCCTCATGAGGTCCACCCCACACAGCACCATTTGGTTATGATACAAGAATGGAGTTGACTTTTATCTACAGTAGCTTGGAGTTATTGATCCATCTCTATTCCTCTGGTGGTGTCCATCACAGGTCTTACACCATGTATTTCTAAATGGTCAATGCAAATAACAGTCATTAAGAATAAATTTGAATCAAACTTTATATACACCAACTCCCATTGATAACATGATAAGTCTTCAATGACTAAAATGCTGAGCTTCTGAATTATTCTGCACAT
This sequence comes from Engystomops pustulosus, assembly GCA_019512145.1. Classification (NCBI taxonomy): domain Eukaryota; kingdom Metazoa; phylum Chordata; class Amphibia; order Anura; family Leptodactylidae; genus Engystomops; species Engystomops pustulosus. Next base: position 259,153 of record WNYA01000068.1, read on the forward strand.
CCAGCTTCCAAACATTTCTAGGTTGTAAGAACTGAAATGGTCAGTTGTTGATTTACTTTCACTGAAATGCAAAAGCGCTTTTTCACTACTCCAAAACATCCTAAGAGTGATGTACATATGTAAGAGCTTTTGTGAAATCAGCTGTCATATTTTCCTGCATCCGTGACTTTGTGGTTTTTTGGAGAGTTTCTGGTTAAATTTTCTTTTGCATGATGTCAGAATTTCCTCCAAAGCGCGTTTTAATGTAACGGCATCCCACCCTCATAGATCTTTTGTTTGTGTATAGGAAATTCATGAAGACTAATTTTCAAGCATGTCTTGTTTACTGATGAGTGTCGTGCCCCCTGGTCCAATGGAACCGGGGTAGTGGATGGTTGGTGGAATGACCACCATCCCAACAAGGGGCTGACTCAGCAATGTGCCAGAGTCCTGTTTTGGGCGGGAATCAGGGGAGAGGCTGATGGCCCCTTTAGGGTTCCTGATTCTGTGAAAATGAACCGCGGCACAGTATAGAAGTTTCTGACCCACTCACTTTCTCTTCCATGGTACAAAAAAGAATTTTGCTTTCCTGATAAACTCATCTCCATACGGATAACAATGCACCATCCATGCAGGCAATGCGCGTCTCTTGCATTGGCCCGCCGTCTCGTGCATGTGCATTGCGCCATCCTCATGTCTCATGCAGGGCAATTCGCCACTCATGATGCACAATACCTCTGTTTCATGGGCATAAAAGGAGTGAATTTCATGGTATTGCCGCCATATTTCCCCTAGACCTGGCTCTATAGAGAACCTCGTATCATCAATCAAAGATATATGAGGGGGGAGGCCGTTCACATCAGAACGCGGCTCGGGAGACGATTCTGACTCGCAACGAAGTTCAAGGCAGCAACTCTCCAAAACTCACTCGTTCAATGGACGTAAGAATTTGAGGGGATATCAGAAGAAGTCCCATATTACTGTAGCATGGCCTTTTTCGATTTTTGGGATTGAAGAGCTTGTTGATGTCAGTGAAAATGGCACCTCTTAAACAACAAAAAACATTTAAGTTCCTTACCTATAAAATGTTGTGGAAACTGCTGTGGCGAATAATTTTGGACTGTGCGTTTTTAATTTCTTTTTGAATTTGAAGAAAAATCCCTGTTGTCTCGGGAGTTTTGTTTTCATAAATTCTCAACCGATCCTCTAATGCAGTGATTCCAACCGTTTTGAGCCGCGGCACACTTTTTATACTTAGAAATCCTGGGGCACACCACCAACCCAAAATAGCACAAAATGCATCTGAAGCAGGTCATATTATACATATAGTTTTTATAATATGATCTAAATTTATTTACTCACCAGTGTGAAGACCTGGTCCTGTTTTCGATAACAAAAAGGGATATCCTGGAGGTGTGGAAAGACACCACACCAGCTCTTCCTCACAGTTCTCAGTTTCTCTCCCCTGTTTTTTATAGTATTGGTGCTGATTATTTATGTGGCTCATTACGGCACAATAAAGGTACAATGAGAGGTACTATGGCCATGGAGGACCAGAGTACAATTGCCAGCTCATATACTCAGCATGAGTCTGGTACTTTAGTACTCCAGCCCATGACGATAGTATTCTCATTTTACATTTCCTCATTGTTATATGCCGCATCCTGCTGGCCATCAGCTCATATTCTGAGTATCTGTTCGGCCAAAGTTATTGGAACAAGCAAAGGGGGAAACGCCAACCGTGTAAAAATAGGAGGGTGCCGGTCTTCGTCGGGGTCCGCCAACCCCATTAGTCGTAGCATAAACAACAATGAAGCCGCATCTCCGTATGAATAAAGTGAGACGTTTTTTTAGATTCCCACCATGGATAAGGATGCAACGTTTCGTCGTGCTCTATGACAGAACATTATCAAGCTAGTGAGTCACGATCAGCTGACTTAAATAGATCAGGTGAGGTAATCACGCGCATCTGTGACATCAGTGTATAAATAACAAAATATACAGAAGTACAAAGTTTTAGTGCACCGTAGGTACGTATTGTTTTGCAAACATGCCTACAAGTGGCCGAATATATACGATATTCAAATCATAAAGTATGTGCGTTACTATGGATACCGGCAGACGCCCATGTATCAGAGGGAGAGCCGGGAACTTGTGTTAATGTAAGCCAATGTGTACAATAAAGTGTTTTTGTGGCAGAAACCAAAATATACAGAAAAATAAAATTGAGCATGTGTCCCAAGTTCAGTCCAACAGACGGTGTAGTCCCTCCGACTATCTGTAGAAAATTTCAATTATAGTCAAAAAACACTTGATTCCATGGGCGATTATCGAAGTGGACTGCGCAAAGGTGCTTTACCACACAGTGAGGCCATCTTACTTCGGGAATGCCACGTCCGTGCAGCCTTAATACTTGTGGATGGGACAGATGCTCCGCCGGACTTACAGTAGAAACACGGGAAAAAACGGCAATGGTCCATATGTAATCAGGTACTGCTGGGTACAAGACTCGTAATAAGCCAAAAGGCTAGAGAGGTCTCCGCCAGCAGGATGGTCCCCGTTCCGGGATCGCTGCCTCCTTACTTCTGAGGTCCCAACCGCAACAATTGTCCCACCCGATCGCCCTGGAGTCACCTGTCTGTCAGGCATGCCAAATTGTCCACACAAAGCCAGAGGTTGCTGTTGGATACAAAGATACCTAAGTAGGCCACTGTGAAAGTCTACATCATGCTCAACATAAAAGACAATGATTGATGTCAAAATCACATAAGACAGAATGCTGTGAATGGAGATTCAGCCCTCAGTAGACATGCTCCTAGACAATCAACAGCAATTATAATAAAGACATTTAAGGGAAGATCTCTGTTGAGACCATATGACTCAGGGATCCCATTTAGGGATCCACTGTACCTCTCTGCATTTTTTAATAGAAGTTCCGCTGTTACACCCCCATCTCCTTTAGATGGATCCCTGTCTATGATTGGAGAATCGAAGGTCCTCTCCTTATGACAGCTTCATGAAATGGTATGGTATGCCGGGAGATCAGTTCTTTTGTGCGTTACTCGATTATGATTACTTAAGAAGGCGGAGTCTGCAACTCATGGTATTTTCACCACATAAAGTAATTGCATGGACACATTGCATACCTATCTAACATAATCACTCGCAAATAACTACAAGTTCTTTGACTATAATTTGAAATTTTTCATACAGATATCCGGACCTATACACCTTTCTGTGGACTGAACTTGGGATCAGGACATGCTCAATTTTTTATTTTTATGTATATTTGGGTCTCTGCACAAAACACTTTATTGTTACACATCATTTTGCTGACATTAACTACAAGTTCCCGTCTCTCCCCTGAACTTGGCGTTCATGTCCTTGGTATCCATAGTAACACACATACTTTAGGCGTTGAATGATCTTATAATATTCTGTTCACCTTGTATGCAATGTTTTGCCAAAACAATCTGTAACTACGGTGCACTACATCTTTTTGTACTTCCTGTATATTGTATTTATACAACTGGATGTCACAGATGGCCGTGATTTACCTCACCTGACTATTTAAGTCAGCTGATCGCTGACTCAACTATGGCTTAATAATGGTCTTCAGAGAGCAAGACGAAACGTTGCATCCTTATCCTGGTGGAATAGACACTTCTCTTCAACTTTATTCAACGGCGTGCTGCTTCACTTGTTGTTTACTGAACACAGTTCAATACTTCTCGGCAAGCCTCATCTGTCAGCATTCTTAGTGGGCATTACCTTGCGGTGCAAATGCGAGAGTCTCCTTCTCCTCCGCTCTCAGGATGATGCGCCGGCCTCTGTGAATGTCTTTTGGGTCCGCGAGGTTCAAAGCTTGTGCATGTGTTTATTGTACACGTCTCCTACATTGTAAGAAAGGCCGTGACTGTGCATCCTGCGCATGCCCGGGAAAACAAAAACACAGGGGCACCATTAGTCTGGGGAACTTTCCCCGCGGCACACCGAGCCATGTGGTCGCGGCCACTGGTTGAAAATCACTGCTCTAGATGGATGATGACTTTTATTATAATACTGACTGTCATTTGCTTCGACCATTTAGGAAAATCAGAGAGAATGTAAATTTACAAAATAATTAGAACGTGTTGGTATTCGTGGTTTTTCTTTTCCCATTCCTAGGAATGGCATAGTAGTAAAGAGACGACAGAGAACGTGTCGCTCCCCGTGGCCCGTTCCCAAGCATCACCTGGAGGAGCAAGAGCCAGAATCTCAAGACTGAGCCCGAAAGTCACTTATATTTATACTGAACAGAAAAAACCAGCAGAAGATCCTGGATATGCACCGCAGAAGATCCTGGAGCTGCTGATCGCAGGAGGTGAACGCTGCTGGGATGTGGGACACCACCAGATGGTGGGTCTGGGTGATTACTGGGTGTTATTTTGTCTCTCAGCTGTCAGATTCCTCCTTGAAGAATGGAAGTATCTATGACGGACATTTATGATCTGTCAAGATAGTTCAGTAAAGACGATCTACCCTGTCGCATCACCAGGTAACAGGACGCGGTCACATAGAATTCGTCCAGTGTCCTGAACAGGCAGCTGCTTAAGAAGCACTCACTCTATGTTTTTCTACAGATGGATCCATTAATGAGAGAAGTTCTAGTCTGCTCTGATCTCCATTGATTTCGCAAGGATAATGAGGTAGATGAGATAAGGTTTTTACCTGTAAGATCTGTGCAGGAGGAGTTACGATTTCCTAGTTATCCGCTTTAGACATTTCCCTACTGAGTTGGTGGTCAGCTTGTGACCTGTCCTTAGTCGTAGTCTATTGCGATCCGCTTCCGCTCTCTCCGGTTAGCTTGATTGGCCCTTGCGTCACATGTTAGCCACACTTCGGACCCACATGAGATTGTCCTTTTCCATTTTTACCTCTTTTAGACCACGACGCCTATGGCATCTGTCCACCAGTCTCTCTCGAGGATGCGTGGTCGAAGAGCCTCCCACGGCTGGGGGGGGGGGGAAAGGGACAAGGATATTCCTACTGAAAGATACATTTTTATCTCGCCCCTGACACCATTTTACTCACATAGGACAATCAAGGTTCCCCTTCCTTGTGACGTGAGGGGTCAGAACCCATGGTACATGTGCCTTTAATACACAGCCAATAACATTTTTAAAGACTATAAAAAATAATTTGGGCACTGTGCGTCATTAAGGATCCATGGAGACAGTGGGTTTTTACCTTGTGTTGTAAAATGTTATCTAAATTTGGCTTCTGGTATGAAGAAGACCGCCATTTAAAGCGCAGCTTTTCTGAGTTTCTTCCCGTCGCAACTGTGGTTGATGCAGTTTTTCTTCTATACAAATCGCTGTCTCCTATAGGGCTGCAGGGTCTGTAGCTAAGTGTCTGTAGGTCACAGTGTCTGAGGTCACAGTGTCGTAGGTCACAGTGTCCTGTAGGTCCACAGTGTCGTAGGTTCACAGTGTCTGTAGTCACAGTGTCTTTAGGTTCACAGTGTTCTGTAGTCACAGTGTCTGTAGGTCACAGTGTCTGTAGGTCAAGTGGTCTGTAGGTCACAGTGTCTGTAGGTCACAGGTCTGTAGTTCACAAGTGCTGTAGGTCCGTGGTCTGTAGGTCACAGTGTCTGTAGGTCACAGTGTTGTAGGCTGTGGGTCGTAGGTTCACAGTGTCTGTCGGTCACACGTCTAATATGTCCATGTCTCTGTAGGCCGTGGGTCCTGTAGGTCCAGTGTCTGTATTTGCTGTCTCTCTAATAGGGCCGGGGGGTCTGTAGGTCAAAGTTTTTTAGGGTTTTTGGGCTCATGGGACGATGAATATTTGTGCTGTACGTCTTTATATTTGACTTTTTATTTGGTCCGATGACTGTCCATCCATGCAGAAGATTTATTGATATTAAAGTGGAGTTTGGACGCTGAATAGGAGTCGTATGGTATGCTGGAGTGCAGTGAAGGAGGGGAGATGCCTTTAGAGATCAGCACACTAGTATACTGCTATTTCTATCTGGCCTTTCCTTGCCACCTCCTTTCCAGCTTACAAGCAAAGTTTTGTGTGTTGCAACAAAAATGTTTATAAAGCCAAATAACCCCTCAATGGTAAAGGAAAAGTGGTTTTCCAATGCAGCAGTAGAAGATTTGGCAATAGGTTACTAAACAACAGAGTCACTACTCAGTGTCCTCTCCTAGTATAGGCGTAGACTGGGGCACATCTGATCCCTATTTCTTGGTCCAGCGTCTACCTTCTGGCTGTCATTGGCTCGATGAGCCTTACAACCCCTTATGGTCCAATGTGCCTGAGGCCGTTGATTGTTGATGCAACAGAAAACTCATGCAATGGGACCTCTCTGAGCCGGACATTGAATGCACCTGAAATCTTATGTAACTTGTATGCTTTACGCTTTCCATAGGTAAGTCCCCTCCCTCGCAGGTACATACATCTCCTGGAGAGTATAAGGACTTGTGGGAAATTCTTAGATCAGGAAAAGTTTTTCTACTACCCCTGGTTTATCTAACCAAGGTTTTGTAATAATGCATGAAAGTGTCTCTTAGCAAATCTGTTACAGTAACAGGGCAATCATCGTCGTGGAGCAAGGGATCTTCAATACTTTGGCAATGGTCCTCTACAACCTAAAAGCTTGAAGTGTTGTACAGTTTGAACATTAATCTGATGATATGACCAATAACTTTAAAGTGAGCCTGTCCCAGGGACTCTCATTTTCACACCAAAGAACCGGTTACGGAAGGCCCCATACACCTGCAGTGCCCATCTGCCTCTCTGCCTTTCTAAGCATTTGCATGACAATATATTGTGTGTTAAATAATTGCCTTGAACCCTGACAGATCCTCGGGGTTGGACTTTGGTTGGATGCGTTTTCAAAAGACCACAATGTGAACTTGTCTGTACTGCCGCTGGCCGCCATCTTTGGTGCTCCTGTACACTCCTCCCTCCTCCATCCCCAACAGGATGTTCACCTCACCAGGCTGTGACTAGCATTTGCTGGAGGAGCTGTACAGGAGCACACAGATGGCTGCATCCTGCATTACAGACTAGTCACATGTTGTTTTTTGAAATGGGCTGTTTGGTCCAACTAAAGCCAACCCCAGGCTACACAGATGATTCGTTAGGGTGCAGGCGTTATAACAACATATTATTATTGTAATGCAACTGCTTATAAAAGGCAAGAGTGCTTTCACTGCAGGTGTCTGGGCTTCTGCAACCTGTATTTAGTGAAATGAGGTCCGTGTTGCACATTCGCCTTTAAATGGAACCTGTCACCAGAATAATGATTTTAGGCTTGGTGGCAGATCCGCAATACCTATGCTATGCTGCTTATATTAATTAATGCCTTTGTAAGCTTTCTGAATTATTTCAATTTCAGTGTTTATTTCACATTACTAGCCTCCTTTCGCAGCATGTGGTGAGTTCCTAGGGAGGGCCCCCTCAGTCTGTTAGTGTCCTTTTTAGGCTCCTCTCCTCTCACAGGGCCGCATCTTCCTTGATTGGTAACAATCTACATAATATACAACCAGCAGCAGCAGCCGGCAGTACGCAGGGCAATACAAGGTTAATTGGTCTGTTATTGGTCCTTCCAGGCGCCTATAATACCAGCCTTCTGCCGCCCCAGGGCCGGACTATCCGTGTAGATGATCTGTTCCTGCAGTTAACCACCTACTAACCACCATACCGTTCCTTTCTTCTTCTTTTTTTTTTTTCCTCTATTTTCCTCATATTTCCCCCCCACAAGCCACCCCGGGCTAGATTTACAGGGTAAGGGGGCTACTGTGGGCAGCGTTTAATGCGTTGCAGTGGCCTGTGTAGCGGGGCGTGGGGCGTGGTGTGATTAATTGTTTGCAAATTTGGGAGTGTGTTCAGGTTGTTTGATAAATACGCACAACTCTCAGTCCTGCAAAAGGGCGGAAAGGGCGGATACACCACAGGGAGGGTGGCAGCCGGGCGGCACATGAGTCAACGTGGCGGTGAAGTGGTGGCAATCAGAACACACATTGCAAGCCAACTAGCTATACACCGACAGGGTTGGAGGGTGGTGGTGGCCGGGGCGGCCGGGCGTGACGACGAGGGGGGGAAGGCTCAGTGGTCTGCTCACTGGGTTGACGGGGGTATGGGTGGCTGCAAGGATTATGGGGGAGGGAAACAGCGGTTGTCGAAGGTGCGCGGGATTGGCCTGGAAAGGTGCAAGTGCGTGGCAAAAAAGAACAAAGGAAAGAGCGGGAGGTGGTGGGACGGACCTCGGGCGGACGTGGGTGGGGGTGGCCGTCTAGGTGGGGTGGGTGGCATAAGCACACCAGCCCAGGAGGTAAAAGGAGCGATCTAAACGACCTGAAATGAGGGAGACGGCGCTGACCAAGAGATGGTTGAGAAACCGGGACATAGGCGAGGGAACTGATCACCCAGCGAACGACATAACTGGGGAACAGTTTCCCTTTTAAAGTTCATCTTTTCCTTACATGAAGGTCAAATTTTAAGGTTTTATTTTTTAGAAACTTTTGCTACCCACATCCGTATACAATAATATTTTAAAAAATACGCAGAAGTAGTGGTACAATGAAAACGATATATTAACGTTTCTTCTTTTACCCTCCAGCAGATGAATTTACCAAAAATTTGGAAGGACGTCTTTTGTCCCAGATTGTAAAAAAGAAGGAAAATATATCTCACATAACCCAAATCTACCTTCAGTCCCTTCACACAAGGCGCCAATCTTTTTTTCTCCACGCGTGCAGTTCTAGGGAACGTCCTCCACCATCACAGAACGCTGAGCAAAATGCCGGTCACACGGGGGACCTGTTGTTCCAATTTCGCAATGTTGAAAAGTTTTTAAAAGTATCCAATCTTATTAACATCGACTGATTATTGTACAAGAGACCCGTAGTCGGTTCACAGTGTGAAAGGGGTTTGATACCCATAAATGGACTTATTAAACATCAGAGAATTCACCGACGAGCGGCCGTTCCAGGTGCGGAGTGGTGGAAAAGTTTTAAACCACAAAAAATCAATTCTGGTCCGAGCATCAGAGAATTCCGCCGGGAGAACCCTTCTCGTGCTCCCAAATGTGAAGTGTTTCACGTGGAGTCTGTTCTGTTCTACATCTGAAAACACACACGTAGAAAGCCGATCATGTGCAAGTGCGTGAGTTGCTTCAACACCCCAGAAATCCAATTTGTCGACCATCAGAAATCTCACACACACGGGAGAGAAACCATTTTCATTAGCTTGATTGTGGACAAATGTTTTACGCGGAATCGGTCTTTTCAAACGATCAAGCACTTCCACACGTGGGCAAACCCTGCAGGGTAGTGGGGAAATACTTCATTCACCCATAAGTCCGATCTCATGACCTCATAGAACTCACACAGGAGAGCGGCCCTTCTCATGGCCTGTTGTGGAAGTGCTTTAACCACCCCAGAATCTCCTCTCTTGTATGACACAGAATGTCACACCGGGGAGAAGCCATTGTCATATGCGCAGAGTGCGACATGTTTTAGGAGTCGAAAATCTGTTCTGGGCCTGATCCACCAAAAAACTCACACAGGGGAAGAGAACCCTACTTCGTGTTTAGACACTGCGCAGTGTGGCCTGCCCAAAATCGGATCTTGTTGTTGCATTTCCAATAGTCCACACATGGTAGAAGGCCGTATCGTTAACGTAGTCGCCAATCTTCACCCAGAAAATCCTCTCCTTGTTGAACATTTGAAAATTCACACGGGGGCGAAGGCCCGTTCTCTGTTCAGAAATGTGGCAATGTTTTTAACCCGCAATCTTCATCTAGTCAAGCATCAGATGACTCACACGGGCCCCGCATCGTTCTCATATTCCGAAAATGAAGGCGTATTATCCAGATGCGTCTTCTCGTTACTAGCAGAAAATCCTGCTAAGGATGGAGCCTCTCCTTTAATATTCGGTGTGGGAAGAGGATGCGGCCCACAGATTGAACCTCCGCCGGGGATTCTGATCATTGAAGAAACGTTCATTAAAATCTGCAATTTTCAGCTCCGCCTCCACAGAGATTTTTCAAGTCAAGGAAAAGCAGACTGCTATATTTTAGTATTTTTGTCCCATATGAGCTCCAAGTCTTCGCCCCGTGGTTTCACACTTGTGTGAATTCTAGGCTGCTGCCTAGTTCCCATCCTCTGGTTTGCATTGCTTCACATCACGGCTGCATAAAATGCAACGTAAGCTAAATGCGTGAATGCGAACCGGACGCTCTACGATTACCTACCTGAACCAGTGAGCTGATTGCTTGCAGGTCTATTACAGGTTCATTCAACCGCACTTGTGGCCCTCTTGGAATACTTACATGACTTTTTTTTGTGTCGGGTGGTTGTGTAGTCTGACCACCCTTTCCTAATACAACCATAATTCCTAAATTCTGCATAGTGCGCATTCACTATTAATGATTTGAAAATTTCCTTTTTCCATCTCTCCAAAGCAACTGATTTTATTACCCGACGTGTCTGATGTGTGTGCTTATATATTTTGTAGAAGTTTTTAGCATTTTGTTTGCTTGGACACAATATATTTTTGCCTCGCTCTTCCTGATGTCTAAGGTTTCTAGGAAATTAGATAAATACACCATTAACCCCGTTCTCGCGTTTCCATTTTTTTGCTCCCCTTCCTTGTCAAGCTTTATAAAAGTTGTTTTCGTATAACCCATTGCACTTCTTAATGACGGTATTTAATTTTTAAATGCCGTTTACTGAGAATCATGAAAAAAATTCCAATACAGTGACTTGAGGATAAAAAATGCTTTGTTTTATGTTTTTTACTGTGTTTTTTTGAGATCAAATTTATATACCGGATAAACTCGCTATGCGCCGAGGTTTTCAGTGCAAAAAATTTGCAGAAAAACGGTCACCCCTTGGGCTTATACTCTAATCATGAGAAAAAACAACACTGTACTCACCTACCGAGGCCGAAGCCAACCGCCTCCCCCCCCCACGCAGGTCTCCTCCTTTCTATACCGTGAGCTTCGCATCGTCTCTCGTGTCCCCATGCGATCCGTCACCGGTACCGTGAACAGAGCCACTTGGCACACACTACTAATGATGTCATCGAGCGCTGACTCACAATCCCTGCGACAGACTGTGCGGGGACATGGATGCTGTTAACTGCGGGGGGTGGGGGGGGGGGAGGCGGCCAGGCTGATACTGCGGGGGGGCATGGAAGGCTGTATACTGTCGGGGGGCAAGGGAAGGCTGTATACTGCGTGGGCAGGGAAGGCTGTAAATCCTGCCGGGGGGCAGGCCAGGCTGTAGACTGCGGGGGGCAGGCCAGGCTTAACTGCGGGGGGTCAGGCCATGCTGTATACTGCGGGGGGCAGGATGCTGTATACTGGCGGGGGGCGGGAAGGGCTGTAAATACTGGCTGGGGGAGGCAGGCTGTATAGTCTGCGGGGGGCAAGGGAAGGCTGTATACTGCTGGGCAGGGAAGCTGTATACGCGGGGGGCATGGCAAGGCCTGTATACTGGGGGGCCGGGAAGGCTGTAATACTGCGGGGGGCACGGGACGGCTGGAATACTGCGGGGGGTCAGGGAAGGCTGTATACTGCGGGGGGGCATTGAGGCTTTATACTGCGGGGGGCATGGAAGGCTGTATACTGCGGGGGTCAGGAATGCTGTATACTGCGGGGGGCAGGGAGGCTGTATACTGCGCACTGGTCAGAACCATGAAATTAACGCTTGATAATGCAGGGGATATGGAGGGGGCATCGGTTTTGTTGGGCAAATGTGTTTTAAGAATTCTCCCAATGAAAAGTTCTGGAGTCTAATTCAGAATAAAGGATTGCAATGGGGGAAAGGATATTTGCGGCTTTTTTTCAGTGAGGTCATAGGGGGCAAGTTTTTTGGGGTTGATGGGCGAAAAACCTTTTAGAGGACAGAGTGCACAACAACTGCAAACCCAGACCCACTTATTAATTACAAACGCCAAAAAAACAGCAATTTCTAGCATTTAAAAAAATATTTAAAAATATTCTCGCGCTGTGCTTGCGAGCTTTTTAAACAAGTCTTTATCCCACACCTTATTTCCTGCAAGTATCTGTTATGGGTTGTCACGGGCCCCTGGGCTACCTTGGGGCTGGAAGAAGGATCTTTTAAAGCCCTGTCTGGCAAAAATTATGTGATGGGAGGGCACACGGAAAAGGGACAAAGGGCAACAAAGCCCGAGTGGAACCCAACTGAGAGGGCGATCAGGCGTCCACTCCGGCACCACGCTTTTGCCATAGGTTCGCCACCACTGTTTTCATAGGGGAGTAGACGATTCTAAAAACCCAAGATTGGCGCAAAAAAACAACTTCCTTTTGGGAAAATACCTGCCGCCCGTGGCAGGTAGAGATATTATAAACCCAAAAAACTGGGGCACCTATCAAAAAGTAGTTACGGCGGTGGGTTGTGGCTGCATTAATGGCCACCCACCCACCCGTGTATAAAGAGGGCTCAGCCAATGGAGCCCTCTGCAACTATTACTTAAAAGGGGTAGTGCCACGAAGACAAGTTTATTCTATTTGTATTCGCAAGCACAGGCAAATAGGAAACACAGTAGCGATAGGCACGGGAGGAAACACAAAAATGCAAGGCATTCACAGATATTAAGGTCCAAAACCTGTCTCTCTGCCAGTTCATGCTGATTTAGCTGCCCCCCTAGATATGACCCGTAAAACTTGCAAGAAGGGCAGCGGGAGTCTGGGTGAAATAGGGAGGGGGGGGGCTTGGTGGTGAAAACAGCGAAGATTGAGTGAACAGATGGACGAGGTACAGCGCTGTATAGAGGATAATGTTACAGTATAAACGCCCCTGGCTGTCTAAGCAACAAACCTCACAGGGGGAACACCGCCAAGTAGACTCCAAAAAAAACCGTCCCGGGAATTGCCGGGGAACAGTCTCATTTTTTTTTTTACCTCTATGCCCAATGGGGTTCACGGGCAGCTGGGAGATTGTTCCCGGGAATTACTTCCCTCCAGGTCCCCCCAAATGGCTTAGGGCTGTCCTGATGTGCCGAAATTAGTTATTATACGTTCACAAAAAGCCATAATCATAGTAAACTGGAATGGCTTATTCTACAAGGAAAACATTGGGGCAAGAGGAATCCCTTTTGGAGAGTGTGTCGTTGGGTTAGAGCCCAAGGGACCCCGGTCATTCAGGAAGGACATCCACCATCTGTCCATAATATGGGTATAAAATCTTCCTAGGATTACCCAGACACAAGCTATTATTTATTTGATTAAAGGAAATTTGCTGCCCCGAATTCAAACCACAGATTCACAGCCTCCAAGCCTACATAAGGGACATAGAAGCCCTCAATCGAAGACGGATATGTTAAGGGTAGGTGGGGTTAGGTGGTCAGGGGGTCAGCCAATATTTTAGGAAGTGGCAGGTGGGCAACAAAAAGGGTCCGTTATTTTTGTCATAGGAGGCGGGACGGTGCATTTTTATCTAGGTTCCAATTCAGGATTATTTGGGAACTTTTATTATTTGGGAGATGTGACAAAGGTGGGCTTGAGCTGAAACTACAACTGAAAGTCAGTTACAAAAAGCTAAACTGGTGGTTATTTCACAGTGAAAAAGAGAGGATACTCGAGGTGGTTGCTGAGAGCAAATGAAAAAAAAAATGGTCTTAAGGTGTAATTTCGGAGGAATAACTAAGATTCCCCAAAAAACCCATTTACATCAGCATTGTAAAAGCCGCAAGATGGGAGAAGAAAAAGGCCTTTCATCAACCTGCTCCTTTCACCTATTATTACATTGGCATTTGGATTGACTCACTTTCTTTGTCAAGTTTGGGAAAAACTATTGAGAACCAAAAGGGACAAAAAATGGTCTGGCCCCATTGTTGCTTTACAATAAAAAATGGCGCGGACAACATTATGAGGACGCGTTGCTCGTTTGCGCAGTAACCGTTTGTGGCAAGCCGTTCGCCCGAGGCTGAGGGGTCCGGTTCACGTGGACGGCGGCACAGGACCGGAAGTTTGGGAGTTGGTTCCAGGGCGTCTATAAAAAAGAGGCTGGTCCCTTCCATCCGGTGAGTGGGAGTGTGCGTGACGGGGGATCAGTGTGGCAAAGTGCTGTACTGCAGCATGGAATAGTGAACTGGGAGGCAAGTATTCATGGCGCCTTTGCTTACTGTAGATTATACACAGGGGGAAAAGTACTGCAGGACATATTGACAGGTAATTCCCACAGGGGGGGGGCTTGTTTCCCCCCCTCCTCCCTGTATATGTTGGATATCCTCCCCCTCCTATATGTGAAAAATAATTACCCAAATCACAAATTCAATGTATTATGAGTGGTACACCAGACCCCTGCTGTATTGTTGCGCTATTACCCCCTTTGGCCACTATTGTGGTTATATGGGTATTTACCCCTTACGGTAGTTGCGGTTTTCCCAACCCTTGCCACCCCCTTGTGTAATATGCGGTATCCCCCCCCAACATCACTGTATTTTGCGTATTCCCTTATGCTCCCTTCTGTGTGATATGGGAGTATTCCCACCCTCCTGTATTGTGCTGTATGTGACAAAACTGCAAAAACACATTCGGGTTGGACTTGTGTTATAAGCGTTTTTACCACCCCCCCCAGTACCTTCCATGTATTGTGCTGTATTGATATTCCCTATGGCCCCCCATTGTTGCGTTATCATTGGGGGTATCCCCGTCCTGTATTGTTTGCTTTGTATCCCTATTGGGGCTTCCCCCCCCCCTTGTGGTATTTAGGAGGGTTTACCCCCCCCCCCCGTTCCTTGGTAAGTGCGGTGATTCCCTATGCTCCCCCCCTTGTTGGTGTTAATGGGGTATCCCCGTTCCTGTATTGTTTGCTTGTTATTCCCCCCCCCCATTCCTGATGTTGTGTATTCCCCTAGCTCCCCCCCCTTGTGTTAGATGGGGTATGCACCCACCTTCCTGTATGTTGCTGTATCCCCCCCCAAAAAAATACTTTGTATGTTGCTGTATCTAATTCCCTTATGCCTCCCTTATTGTGTATATTGGGGGAATCCCCACGTATTCCGGGTTATAAGGGTACGTGTGGGGAGGGGTTTCTTGGTTGGGGAATGTACCTATGAGCGAAAAACAGCTCCTTGGGTTGTTTGGTCGTGGGACTAGGGGGGTATCGCCCCACACATCATGTTGTGCTTTGTATCCCCCCCCCCCCATTCCTGTATTGTTTGCTGTATTGCCTATTTGGCTCCCTTATTGTGTATATGGGGTGATCCCCCCGCATGGGATGTGCTGTTATTCCCTATGCTCCCCACCTTGTGTATATGGAGGGTAATCCCCCCCATCCTGTAGTGTGCTGATTCCCCCCCCCCCCCATCCTGGTATGTTGTGGCGGGTATTCCCTTGCTTGCCCTTCTTTGTGTTATATGGCGGTAATCCCCCCCGTTCATTGGTATGTGGCTGTATTTCCCTATGGCTACCCCCCCTTGTGTATAGGGGGTATCCCCCCCGTCCTGTATGTGATGTATTCCCACCCCCCCCCATCCTGTATGGGGGCTGTCTTCCCTATGGCTCCCCCCCCATTGGTATATGGGGGTATCCCCCCCGTTTCTTGTTTCATGATGGGCTGTCAATTCCCCCCCCCATCGGGTATGGCTGTATTCCCTATTGCTCCCCCTTGTGTTATATGGGGTATCACCCCCGGGTCCCTTTGCCGTATTGTTGCTCCTGTATTCCCCCCACCCCCTGATCTTAGCCTGTATGTGCTGTATTCCCCTATGAGATCACCCCCCTTGTGTATATGGGGTATCCCCAGCGTCATGTAGTTGTGCGGTATTCCAAAAAACAAAAAAATACATGTTACCCTGTATGTGCTGTATTCCCTATTAGCTTCCCCCCTTGTGTATATGGGGGTTATCCCACCCCTTCCTGTATGTGCTGTATTCCCTATCCCTCCACCCCCTTGTGTATATGGAGGAATCCCCCCCGGTTTCCTGTATAAAATGGATGGCGGGATGTAGGAAAAAACAAAAAAAGAAAAGTGAAACAAAAAATACTGGTAGTTGTTTTTTTTGTTTTTGATTGTATGACCTAGGTGCATACCACAAATTGTGTGAAAAGGGGTATGATATATTTTTTACCGGTATTTCAGGTTTTTTTTATTTTGTGGTATGGTAAGGGAAAATTAATTTTTTTTTTTATTTTTGTTTTTTTTTTTCTTTTTTTCCCCCCCATCCCTTATGTGGGTTTTATTCCCTTATGCTCCCCCCTTGGTGTTAATATGGGGGGATCCCACCCTCCGTATTGTTGAGGGATTACGTGCATGAGAACGGCTCTTGTGTAATTTGTTGGTGACCCCCCCCCCTCTTATAGTGCGCTATTCACCTGGTGGTCCCCCCAGACCCCACTGTATGTGCGATTTCCCCCTCTGACCATGGGGTGGTGGTTTATTGTCACAAATTGCCTTTCACGTAAGTCCTCTGATGAGCCAGCTACTAAAATAAAAACATTTTTTGCTGTCCTCAGCCTGTGACCTTGCGTCGTGCGTGATGGGACGTGATACTGCTAGGGCATTCATGCGTATGGGGAGAGATGCCCCCACCTGATCATCAAGGACTCCGTCGTGCCCATGGAGGGGACTTGGGCAAAGGGCGATTTGGGACACTAAAGCACTGCTCCATAAGGATCTGTGGGTTTTTCTGTCCCAATTCACCCTGATAGGTCATCTATATGAGGTTAAAGGAACATTCTAAATATAAACAGTCACAAAAATAAGTGCATTATTATTCCCCACAATGATGCAGGAAACGCAATCTACAAATGAAAACAAAATAGTTACCACGAGAATTCCTGGTTTTTGGGGTCTCGTTATCTCCTAAAAATGAGTGAAAAAAAGATTGTTCAGCGCAAAAATCAACCCCCCCCCTAAGAGTAGGGGGATGAAAGAGGATGGGAAGGGTGTTGTTCCGGTATCTGGGTATCGGGCAATAGTTTGCTTGGCAGTGGTCCATAATCTGCCAGCAAAGTTACATTGCTTTTACAGTTAACTTTGCAAATCAAATTGCATCAGGGAGAAGAAAACGGAGTCACGAGGTATCAAATCACATAAACCTCTAGGGAAAGGGGCTGAGTAGATCATGGGGATCAATAAGTAGATAAGGTTTCTATCTTACCCCAAGTGCTTTATTCACAGTACAGATCAGTGCTCCCCACAAAGGGCTGAGAGAGATGGAATGGACCTAGGTGTATTCTGTGTTTGGCAGGTGTTGGTAGTCGTCCGCACCAGCTGGAGAAATTGGAGAAGTTTATCATCATTGGAAGATATTTTCCATTTGTGTCTCCACAGTTCAGGGTCTGACATCTCCCATCAGTCATTGCACCTCGTTCCGGAAAGACCCCACTGAAGATGGCTAAGGAGGCAAAAAAAGATGGGGGGGGGACCATTATTAAAAACCTCACCCTGGAGATCTTTACCTAACTGGGACAGGAGACGGTAGGGAATTCTCGGGAATTTCTTAGGGAGATCTGCTCGAATAATTCTGCAGTGGTTGATCCAGAAAGTAGACACTAAGGCTAATGGCTGCTCAGTAGAGGAATCACTTCCTGAATTTTCATTGGCCGTTCAGATAAATCCGGGTAAATGCCCCATCCCAAGAATCCAGATCACACAATGGGGTAGCGGCTTTCGATGGGGGAAACATGGGGTCCGGGTCCAGAGTGTTCTTGTACCTCTCATTCTAGTGTGGACGAATCACTATTGTAGAAGAGTCCAGGATTGTTGGGTCTACGCAGTGGTGCTGCCTCTAGCAGGAAATAAACAATGTTCCTGTGGATTTTATTGAAGAACAGGACATTGCCAAGAAATAAGAGCAGGTAACCTTCATCAGTAAGAGATGGATGTGCATATCCTTTCCTTACTGCCGAGAAGCAAGTACCCAGCGTCCAATGGCTATTGATGTGGAACCAGCCTCATGAGGTCCACCCCACACAGCACCTTTGGTTGTGTATAAAAGAATGGGAGTGACTTTATCTACAGTATCGTTGGAGGTATGTGATCCATCTTATTCCTCTGGGGTGTCCAGCACAGGTCTACACCATGTTATTTCTAAATGGTCAATGCAAATAACAGCAGTAGAAAAAAATTATGAATCAACTTTATATAACAAACCTCCCATTGATAACAGGATATTCTTCAAAAGACTAAAAGCTGAGTCCGAATTATTCTGCAGCAGCTTCCAAAACATTTTATAGGTTGTAAAGAACTGAAAATGGTCAGTTGTGAATTTACATCATGAATCAAAAGCTCTTTCACTCCAAAACATCTAAGAGTGTATGTAACTATGTAAAGAGAGTTTGTAATCACCTGCATATTCCTGCATCATTGAACTTGTGAGTTTTGGAGAGTTTCTCGTTGAATTTCTTTGCATGATTCAGAACTTGCCTCAAGAGCAGCTGTTTAATGTGAACGGCATCACAACCTCATAGATCTTTGTTTGGTGATAGGAAATTCATGAAGACTAATTTTCAAGCATGTCTTGTTTACTGATGAGTGTCGTGCACCCCTGGTCCAGATGGACGGGGGTAAGTGGATGGGTGGGGTGGATGACACCATGTCCCACAAGGGGCTGACGTCAGCAAGGTGCCGAGGTCCTTGTTGGGCGGGGAATCCATGGGGAGAGAGAGCTAGGCCCCTTAGGGTTCCTGATTCTGTGAAAATGACCGCGGCAAGATATAGAGTTTCTGACACCACCACTTTCTTCCATGGTACAAAAAAGAATTTTGCCTTCCGGAGAAAAATCATCTCCATGACGGACAATGCGCCGTCTCGTGCAGGGATGCCCGTCTCGTGCGGCAATGCGCCGTCTCGTGCAGGCAGTGCGCCATCTCAGCAGGGCAAGCGCGCATCTCATGATGCACAGATACCTCGTGTCATTGGGCACATAAAAAGGAGTGAATGTCATGGTATTGCGCCCATATTCCCCTAACCTCGACTCTATAGAGAACCTTCGTATCACACAAAAGATATATGAGGGGGGAGGCCGTTCACATCAGACAGCGGCTCTGGGAGAGATTCTGACATCATGCAAAGAATTTTCAAGCAGAAACTCTCCAAAAACTTACTCGTTCAATGGACGTAAGAATGTGAAGGGGTATCAGAAGAAGTCCCATATTACATGTAGCATGGCCTTTAGGATTTTGGAGTGAAAGAGCTTTGATGTCAGTGAAGCGACCTTTAAACACAAAAAAACATTTTAAGTTCTACCTATAAAATGTTTGGAAACTGCTGTGCAGAATAATTTGGAAAGTGCGTTTTAATTTCTTTTGAAATTTGAAGAAAAATCTGTTGTCATTGGAGGTTTGTTCAATAAAATCTCAACCTATACTCTAATGCAGTGATTTCCAAACTTTTTTGAGCCGCGGACACCTTTTTATACTTAGAAATCCTGGGGCACACCACCAACCCAAATAGCACACAATGCCTCTGAAGCAGTCATATTATACATATAGTTAATAATATAGATTCTAATTTATTTACTCACTCAGTGTGAAACCTGGGCCTGTTTCGATAAACACAAAAGGGATATCCTGGCAGGAATGGTGGAAAGACACACACAAAGCTCTTCCTCAACAAGTTCTCAGTTTCTCCCTGTTTTTAGTATATGGTGCTGATTATTATGTGGCTCATATACTGCAAAAAAAGGGGTACAATGAGGGTACTATGGCCATGAGGCCAGAGTACAAGTGCCAGCTCATATACTCAGCATATGAGCTGGTACTTGTAGTACTCCAGCCTCATGACTATAGTATTTCTCATTTTACATTTCTCATTGTTATATGCAGTATACTGCTGGACCAGCAGATCTATATGCTGAGTATTCTGCCAACAGTTCATTGGAAAAAGACAAAAGGTGGAACACACCGTGTAGAAAATAGGAGGGTGCAGGTCTTCGTCGGGGTCCGACCAAACCCCATTAGTCGTAGCAGTAAACACAAGTGAAGCAGCACTCCGTATGAATAAAGTGAAGCGTTTTTATTCCACCATGGATAAGGATGCAACGTTTCGTCTGCTCTATGAAGACATTATCAAGCATAGTGAGTCAGCGATCAGCTGACTAAATAGTCAGGTGAGGTAATCACCGGCATCTGTGACATCAGTTGTATAAATACAAAAACAGAAGTACAAAGATTTTAGTGCACCGTAGTTACAGTATTGTTTTGGCAAACATGCATACAAGTGAACAGAATATATAAGATATTCAAAGCATAAAGTATGTGCGTTACTATGGATACCGGCATGACGCCCAGTTCAGAGGGAGAGCCGGGAACTTGTGTTAATGTCAGCAAATGTGTAACAATAAAGTGTTTGTGGCAGAAACCAAAAATACATAAAAATAAAAATTGAGCATGTGTCCCAAGTTCAGTCCAACAGAAAGGTGTAGTCCGACATCTGTATGAAAATTTCAAATTATAGTCAAAAACTTGAGTCCACGATTATCGAAGGGGACATGCGCACAAGGTGCTACCACACAGTGAGGCCATCTTACTTAGGGGAATGCCACACTCCGTGCAGCCTTAATTCTGGTGATGGGACTAGAGTGCTCCAGCCGGGACTTACAGTAGGAAACTACGGGGAAAACGGCAAGTGGTCCATAGGTAAGCAGGTACTGCTGGGTACAGACATCGTATATAAGCCAAAAGGCTAGAGAGGTCTCCGCCCGAGGATGTGTCCGTCCGGGATCGCTGCCTCTTCTGAGGGTCCACAACCGCACAATTGTCCCGATCGCCCTGGAGTCACCGTCTGTAGGCATTCAAAATTGTCCACATCAAAGTCCAGAGGTTGCTGTGGGATACAAAGATACCTAAGTAAGGCCACTGTGAAAGTCATACATGCATGCTCAACATAATAAGACAATGATTGATGTCAAAATCAACAGACAGAATGCTGTGAATAGATTCAAGACCCCCAGTAGACATGCTCTAGACAATCAACAGCAATTAGATAAAGACATTAGAGGAAGATCTCTGTTGAGACCATGAGGAATCATGGATCCCAATTTATGGATCCACTGTACCTCTCTGCATTTTAATAGAAGTTCCCTGTTACACCTCTCTTTAACGGAGGGATCTGTCTATGATGGAGAATGAAGGTCCTCTACCTATGACCAGCTTCATGAAAATGGTTATGGTACCGGGAGATCAGTCTTTTCGTGCGTATACTCGATTTATGATTATTAAGGCGTAGGTGCAATCAGTGGTAGTTTCACCAACATAAAGTAAATTGCAGCGACATTGCAATACATATATAACATAATCACTTTGCATTTAAACTCAAGTTCTTTGACTATAATTTGAAATTTTCATACAGATGTCGGACTACACCTTTCTGTTGAGACTGAACTTGGGACACATGCTCAATTTTTATTTTATGTATATTTGTTTCTGCACAAAACACTTTATTGTTACAATTTGCTGACTTAACACAAGTTCCCGGCTCTCCCTCTGAACTGGGCGTCATGCCGGTATCCATAGTTAAGAACACATACTTTATGCTTTGAATATCTTATATATTCTGTTCACTTGTATGCATGTTTGCCAAAACAATACTGTAACTACGGTGCACTAAAATCTTTTGTACTTCTGTATATTTTGTATTTATACAACTGATGTCACAGATGCCGGTGATTACCTCACCTGACTATTTAAGTCAGCTGATCGCTGACTCACTATGCTTAATAATGTCTTCATAGAGCAAGACGAAACGTTGCATCCTTATCCATGGTGGAATAGAAAACTTCTTCACTTTATTCATACGGAGTGCTGCTTCACTTGTTGTTTACTGACAACAGTTCATATACTCAGGCAAAAGCTCATATAGTCAGCATTATTAGTGGGCATTACCTTGGCGGTGGGCAAATGCGAGAGTCTCTCCGCTCTCAGGATGATGCGCCGGCCTCGGTGATGTCATTTTGTCGCGCGAGGTTCAAAGCTTGTGCATGTGTTATTGTACACGTCTCCTACATTGTAAGAAGCCGTGACTGTGCATCGCTGCACATTGCCGGGAAACAAAACACAGGGGGCACCATAGTCTGGGGAACTTTCCCCGCGGCACACCCGACCATGTGTCGCGGCACACTGGTTGAAAATCACTGCTCTAATGGATGATGACTTTTATTATACTGACTGTCATTTGCTTCGACCATTTAGGAAAATCAGAGAAGAATGTAATTTACAAAATAATTAGAAACGTGGTGTATAGTGGTTTTCTTTTCCCATGCCCAGGAATGCATAGTAGTAAAGAAGACGACAGGAGAAAGTGTCGCTCCCCGTGGCCGTTCCCAAGCATCACCTGGATGGAGCAAGAGTCAGAATCTCAAGACTGAGCCGAAAGTTCACTTATTTATACATGAACAGAAAAACCAGCAGAAGATCCTGGAGATCACCCAGAAGATCCTGGAGCTGCTGAGCGCAGAGGTGAACGCTGCTGGGAATGCTGGGACACCACACAGGGATGGTGGGTCTGGGTGATGACTGTGTTATTGTGTCTCTCAGCTGTCAGATTCCTCCTTGAAGAAATGGAAGTATCTAGAAGGACATAAGGATCTGTACAAAGATGAGTTCAGTAAAGACGATCTACCTGTCGCATCACCAGGTAACAGGACGCCTGTCACATAGATTCGTCCATTGTCTGAACAGCAGCTGCTTACGAAGCACTCACTCTATGTGTTTCTACAGATGGATCCAGTAATGAGAGAAGTTCTAGTCCGCTGGATCCTCAGGATTGCCCAAGAGATAATGAGGTAGATGGAGATAAGGTTTTACTTGTAAGATCTGTGCAGGAGGAGTTACGATTTCTAGTTATCCGCTGTAGACATTTCCATACTGAGTTGTGGTCAGCTGTGACCCTATCACCGCTGATTGGCCATTGCAGTCACATGTTAGCCACACTTCGGACCCACATGAGATTGTACTCAAGTGGACCAGGAGGCCACAGGGACAAGGAGTACTTACTGAATAAGTACATTTTTAATCTCTCCCCTGACACCATTTAATTCACATAGGACAATCAGGTTCCTCTTCCTTATGATTGTGATGGGTCAGAACTAGTGGTCCATGTGCCTTTAATACACAGCCAATTAAATATTTTACAGCTATAAAAAATTATTTGGGGCTTCTGTTCGTCATTAAGGAGATCCAGTGGAGACAGTGTTACACTTTTTTGTAAAATTATCTAAATTGGCTCATGGTAGCGAAGAGAGACGCCAATATTTAAAGAGCTGCTTTTCTGAGTGATTCTTTCCCGTCGCACTCTGTGGTGACGCAGTGTCTATACATCGCTGTCTCTATAGGCTGCAGGGTCTGTAGGTCGCAGGGTCTGTAGGTCGCAGGGTCTGTAGGTCGCAGTGCCTGTAGGTCGCAGTGCCTGTAGGTCGCAGTGCCTGTAGGTCGCAGTGCCTGTAGGTCGCAGTGCCTGTAGGTCGCAGTGCCTGTAGGTCGCAGTGCCTGTACGTCGCTGTCTCTATAGGCCGCAGGATCTCTAGGTCACAGTGTCTATACTTCCCTGTCTCTTTAGGCCATGGTGTTTGTAGGTCACAGTGTCTATATGTCCCTGTCTCTGTAGGCTGTGGGGTCTGTAGGTCACAGTATCTATATGTTGCTGTCTCTATAGGCCGGGGGGTCTGTAGGTCAAAGTGTTTAGGTTTTTGGGCTCAGGACTATGAATATTTGTGCTGTACGTCTTTATGATTTGACTTTTATTTGGTCCTATGTTCATCCAGGCAGAAGATCTTATTGATATTAAAGTGGAGGTTATGGACGCTGAAGAGGAGTCGTATGGGATGCTGGAGGTGCAGTGTAAGGAGGAGGAGATGCCTGTAGAGATCAGCACACGTGAGTATAACTTCTGTTTCTATCCTGGCCCTTTCCTTGCCACCTCCTTTCATCTTACAAGACAAAAGTTTGTGTGTTGCAACAAAAATGTTTTATAAGCCAACAACCCTCAATGTAAAGGAGTCGTGCAGCAGTAGAAGATTTGGCATAGGTTACTAAACAAACTATAGTCACATACTCAGTGTCTCTCCTAGTCAGGCGTAGACTGGGCACATGCTGACCCCTATTTCTTGGTCCAGCGTCTACCTTCTTGGCTTGTCATTGGCTGATGAGGCCTTACACCTTATGGTCATGTGCATGAGGCCTTAGAGTGGTGAGGCACAGAAAACTCATGCAATGGGGACCTCTCTCAGCCGACATGTGAAGCAGCTGAAATCTTTATGTAACTTGTATACTTTAGCTTTCTCCATAGGTAAGTCCCCTCCTCGCAAGGTACATACATCTCCTGGAGAGTATAAGGAATTGTGAGGGAAATTCTTAGAATCAGAAAAGGTTTTCTACTCCCCTGGTTTATCTACCAAGGTTTTGTAATAAATGCATGAAAGGTGTATCTTAGCAAATCTGTTACAGATAACAGGGCATCATCGTCGTGGAGCAGAGGGATCTTCATACTTTGGTCAATGGTCGCTCATACAACCTAAAAGCTTGAAGTGTGTACAGTTGACATGAATCTGATGAATATGACCAACTTAAATGGAGCCTGTCACCAGGGACCTCATTTTCACCAAAGACAGGTTGCAAGAGCCCATGACACCTGCAGTGCACATCTGCCTCTCTGCCTTTTCTAAGCATTTGCATGACAATATAATTGTGTGTTATAACTTACTCTTGCACCCTGACAGAATCCTCTGGGGGTTGGACTTTGGTTTGGATGCGTTTCAAAAGACAACATGTGACTTGTCTGTACTGCAGGCTGCCTCCATCTTTGTGCTCCTGTACAGCTCCTCCATCCCCAACTGATGTCACCTCACCAGGCTGTGAAGGAGCAGGAGGGAGGAGCTGTACAGGAGCACACAGATGGAGGCAGCCTGCATTACAGACAAGTCACATGTTGTTTTTTGAAATGCATCCAAACTAAAGCCCAACCCCAGGGACTACACAGATGATTCTGTTAGGGTGCAAGGCAAGTTATAACACACAATTATATTGTAATGCAAATGCTTATAAAAGGCAGATGTGCACTGCAGGTGTCATGGGCTTCTGAGGTCCGTGGTGACAGATTCCCTTTAAATGGAACCTGTCACCAGGAATATGATTTTTAGCTGGTGGCAGATACCAATAGCCTATGCTATGCTGCTTATATTAATGCCTTTGTAAGCTTTCTGAATTATTTCAGTAGTTTATTTCACATTACCTAGCTCCTGTCAGCAGCATGTGGTAAGTCCCTAGGGAGGGGCACCTGCAGTCTGTGAGTGTCTTTTTTTAGGCTCCTCTCCTCTCCATCAGGGCCGCATCTTCCATGATTGGTACAATCTACAATAATATACAACCAGCAGCAGCAGCCTGGCAGTACCAGGGCAGTACAAGGTTATTGGTCCTGTTATTGGTCCTTCCGGGCCTATAATACCAGCCTGCTGCCGCCCCAGGGCCGGACTATCAGTGTAGATGATCTGTTCCTGCAGGTACCCGGCTATACAGGGTATGCCTACTGTGGGAGAGATTTATGATTAGTTCTGTGTAGCTTCTTGGCGTATAATTGTCGCAAATTTTTGCGCAAACATCGTATTTGCAGGTTTTTATAAAATCGCAACTCTAAAGTCATGCAATGGCGGAAAAAATACACCACAGAGTGTGCAACACCACATTGATCAACTGAGAATTTTCAAAAGAACACAAATTTAATCGCAAAACTACACCACATAGGAGGCGGTGCATGTGGCTCCATTGCTACTACAGGGGGAAGCTCAATTTCTGCTCAATTTTGAAGTTTTTGCTCAATTTTATGTTTGAGGTATCTGAGAATTTCCTGTGCAAAAACATCGCAAAAAGGCAGAAATTGAGCAGATGTTACACATACGTGCGACTGGTGCAGTCTATTTGCATAGAGCACACACAGCCAGGTAATGTGAAATGAGCTTATATAAACTACTGAAATGATTGAGACTGACCAAGATATTTTTATAAACAGCTTAGCATAGGCTATTGGAACTTATCACCAGCTAAACATGACATAACTGGGGACAGGTTCACTTTAAAGTTGTCATCTTTTCCTTAACATGAGATGTCAAATTTTAAGGTTTTATTTTTTAGAAACTTTTTGCTACCCCATCTGTATAAAATAAATATTTTAAAATATGCAGAAGTATTGTACAGATGAAAACGAGTATATTAACGTTTTCTTTTACCCCTCCAGCAGATGAATTTACCAAAAATTTGGAAGGACGTCTTTTGTCACCAGATTGTAAAAAAGAAGGAAATAATATCTCACAGAACCCAAATCTACCTTCAGTCCTTCACAGCGCCAATCTGTTCTCCGACGCGTGCAGTTACGAGGGAACGTCATCCGTCCAGTCACAGAACGCTGAGCAAAACGCCGGTCACAAGGGGGACCGTTTGTTCCAATGTTCTCAATGTGGAAAATTTTTTAAAAGTAAATCCAATCTTATTAAACATCGACTGATTCACTTGGACAAGAGACCGTATTCGTGTTCACAGTGTGAAAAGGGTTTTACCCAGAAATCGGGACTTATTAAACATCAGAGAATTCACACAGACGAGCGGCCGTTCTCATGTGCGGAGTGTGGGAAAAGTTTTACCCAAAAATCAATCCTGGTCGAGCATCAGAGAAGTCACTCCGGGGAGAAGCCCTTCTCGTGCTCAAAATGTGGGAAGTGTTTCACGTGGAAGTCTGTTCTGTTCGAACATCTCAAAACCCACACCGGAGAAAGACCGTATACATGTGCAGAGTGCGGGAAGTGCTTCACCCAGAAATCCAATCTGGTCGACCATCAGAAATCTCACACGGGAGAGAAACCATTTTCATGCTTTGATTGTGGCAAATGTTTTACGCGGAAATCGGGTCTTGTTCAACATCAAAGACTCCACACGGGGGCAAATCCATGCATGGAGTGTGGGAAATACTTCACCCAGAAGTCCGATCTCATGAAACATCAGAGAACTCACACAGGAGAGAGGCCCTTCTCGTGCCTGGTATGTGGGAAGTGCTTCACCCAGAAGTCCTCTCTTGTAGGACACCAGAAATGTCACACCGGGGAGAAGCCATTTTCATGCGCAGAGTGCGGGAAATGTTTTAGTCGAAAATCTGTTCTGGCTGATCACCAAAAAACTCACACAGGGGAGAGACCGTACTCGTGTTTAGACTGCGGCAAGTGTTTTGCCCAAAAATCGGATCTTGTTGTGCATTTCAGAGTCCACACAGGTGAGAAGCCGTATTCGTGTAACGTATGCGCCAAATGCTTCACCCAGAAATCCTCTCTTGTTGAACATTTGAAAATTCACACGGGGGAGAAGCCGTTCTCATGTTCAGAATGTGGCAAATGTTTTACCCAGAAATCTTCTCTAGTGAAGCATCAGATGACTCACACGGGCCCCGCATCCTTCTCATATTCCGAAAATGAGGCGTATTATCCAGATAGCGGCTTCTCGTTACTAGCAGAAAATCCTGCAAAGGATGGAGCTCTCTTTAATATTCAGGGTGTGGAAGAGGATGCGCCCACAGATTGAACTCCGCAGGGGATCTGATCATTGAAGAAACTTTTAAAAATCTGTAATTTTCAGTCGTCCTTCACAGAGATTTCAAGTCAAGAAAGAGCAGAACTGCTAATATTTAGTATTTTTGTCCCATATGAGTTTCCAAGTCTTCGGCCGTGTTCACACTTGGTGTGAATTCAGAGGCTGCTGCCTAGTTCACATCTCTGGTTTGCATTCACATCACGGCTGCATAAATGCAACGTAAGCTAAATGCGCGAATGCGACCGCGCTCTACGATTTACCTACCTGAACCCATTGGGGCTGATTGCTGCAGGTCTACAGGTCATTCGACCGCACTGTGGCCCCTAGAAATAAGCTTACGATGACTTTTTTTGGTGTAGGGTGTTGTGTAGTCTGACCCAACACTTTCCTAATACAAACCATAATTCTAAATTCTCATAGTTGCGCATTAAATATTAAAATATTTTGACAAAATTTCCTTTTTCCATATCTCCAAAGCACTGATTTTATTACCACGACGTGTCTGATGTGTGTGCATTATTAATTTTGTAGAAATTTTAGCATTTTGTTTTCTTGGACAATATATTTTTGCTCGCTCTTTCTGATGTCTAATGGTTTTTACGGCTGAGTAGGAAATTAGGTAAAATAACCATTAACCCCTTTCTTGCGTTTCCATTTTTTTGCTCCCCTTCTTTAAAGTTTCATAACTTTTTTTATTTTTCCTTGTAAGAAGCTTTATAAAAGGTTTGTTTTCTGTATAACCTATTGCACTTCTTACTGACGGTATTTAATTTTTATGCCGTGTACTGAGAAGCAGGAAAAAAATTCCAAATACAGTGAACTTGAGGAGAAAAAAATGCTTTGTTTTTATGGTTTGCACTGTGTTTTTCAGATGGGAAACCCCCTTTTATTTTTTGAGATAGCAAATTTATATACCGTATATACTCGAGTATAAGCTGAGTTTTTCAGCACAAAAAATGTGCTGAAAACTTCACCTTGGCTTATAATTGAGTCATGAGAAAAAACAAACACTGTATTCACCTTCCAATGCCCCCCACCCCGCAGTTCCTATTCTATACAGAGATGCTCCGGCATCGTCTCCGTGTCCCCGTGCGGTCTGCACAGGGACTGTGAAGTCAGCCACTCAGCACACACTATGATGTCAGCGAGAGGCTGATGGCACGATCCCTGCGACGGACCACCCGGGGACACGGGGCCAATGCCGGAGCACCTGCCGGGGGGTGCCGGAAGGTGAGTATAGTTTTTTTTCCTACAGTTATTATATTGCGGGCAGGGGCTGGGCAGGCTGTATAGTACAGGGGGCTGGCACTCTGTATAGTACAACGGGCTGTTTTTTTGTTAAAATTAGCTCTTACTCGGGTCGGCTTATACTCGAGTACATACGGTATGTTTCATGAGGGTTTTAATTAGGTTTTAAAAAAAAACAAGACCTTTAGAACAAATAAGTGTCTTCAATTTTGCCGTATTCTGACGCTAATAACTTTTTTTTCAGACTTTTGGCGCATGGGGATGAGTAAGGTGTCCCTTTTTGCAGGAAGCAATGACGTTTACATTGATGCCATTTGTGGGACGACCTTTAGTTCACTTTTTATTTCAAATTTTATGAGTTGCAAAATGCCAAAAAAGTGTCATTTTGGACATTTGGGCACAGTGTTTTGTTACAGGTTGCAATGTTAGGAATAACTGGTTTTATACATTGATAGATGGGGGATTATGATGGTGTCCGGGGGAGCGACGATCACAGCCAACATGGCAGCGACCACTCACCACTGGCTGCAATCAGCCTTTCTGTATGGGGAGGGTTCAGAGCGTGAGCCCTCTCCATACACCCCTTGCCGCTCACAAATGATTAATCACCTTCTTATTTTGTGATGACTTCACAGACTCTGAGGCCAGTGATTGGCTGTATTAGTCATGTGGCTGAACGACTTGTCACCAATGCAGCAGAGGAAATCATCCAGGACAGATATTTGTTTTTTATATAAATTACCATTAATGTGTATCATATTATGGCAGCGATCGGTGCCTACTGTATATGTCGTTATTATACGCATTCTGTGTTTGATGCTTTCAGATATCAGGAAATTTCCTTATTGCGGTGATGATGTTTTAATAAAAATAGGAAAAGTGCTGGTTGTAGTTTATTTTGTATTCCAACCATGAAGGCGGCTACTTCCGGCAGACAACCAGCTAAGGCTACATTCACACGATATATTCTTGCTGTACATTAGTACGGCAGATATACCTCGGCGCCGGGGACGCTCACCCCCGCGCCTATAATTATTTTATTAATATGTCTTGCATTTCAAAAATTGTATTTTTTTTTGGTTTAATAAGTTTTTCATCAAATCACAAAAAGAAAATGCATATAAAATATTGTAAGGAACTATGAGGCCGCGTTCACACATTGGGCTTTGGTTGCATTTTCATTGCGTTTTGGCCACAGCTGAGGAGAGGGGATTTGCTTAATTACATTACTGTTTACATTTGTTAACGCATGCGTTAACTTCGCCTTTACGATGAATTTTGTAAATGCATATGTTGCAGATCACCTCTCCTGTTGTTATGTGTTTGAAAATGCAATGAAAATGCAACCAAAGCACAACGTGTGAACGCGGCCTGAGAGTAGGGATCTTTCTTTTCACACATTGCACTACAAAGCAGACGGATCACTCCCATAGTAGGGACCTGTTGTTAACATTTGGACCCCCCGGCTACAGGACTAGGTATTAAAAGATCTTTGCTGCCTATTCAAGTATTTGTACATTGTAATGAGGTCTCCCCTTCTAAGATGCATAACCCCAATCTCTACAATCTGTCATTGTATTGTTGCCCCGTGTTCCCTATGACAGAATAGTATGTCATCCAGGAGTCAGCACATGAGCCTTCTCCATGACACCAATTGTGGGAGTTAAAGGGCATCTACCACCAAGATGAAGGACTGGATGCAAATGAGCCTGAGGGGCTCCAGCCTCCATTAACACCTATGGAACCTGGAGCCCCTCAGGCTTATTTGCATACAGTCCTTCAATCTGCATGCAAATTAATGTCAATGTTTTTTATGATAAAAAGTTCTACAATGTTCCAATATACTTTCTATATCAATTCCTCACGGTTTTCTAGATCTCTGCTTGCTGTCATTCAACAGGAAGCTTCTATGTTTCCTTCTACTCGACAGGAATCTGACCCTGGTCTCACAGGTGCACGGCTCGTTATATCATAGAGAGTAATCACCTACCTATCATTAATTTGTAGACCTATGACTATTGTATGCACTTACCAGTCAGTATTATATATTTATCTATCATTACTATATATACCTATTATATGCACTTATCTGTGAGTATTATATATACACCTACCTATCTATACTGAATGACAGACTCGCATTTCCTTCCAGATGCCGTGTGACAAGCAGGGGCCGATGTTTGTCTTCACTTGACAGTTGATCTTCCCAATGTGATCCTGGTGACTGATGTTCCATTGTCAGGTGACTGCTGCAGCCAATCAGATGGCTCAGAGATACAAACAGCAAATCAAGCCCAAGCCATGTGACCTGAAGTAGTGCCACTGTACCTACCTCTCCTATCATCTTATACCTATCGTTATTATCTTTACACCTATTATCACTAATATATACCACTATAGAGGCCACTAAAACGAATAATTTCTGCACACAATCTGAGCTGACAGGGCGTGCTTTAAATGAAATGTAGATGGAACCAAGAGGTTTACAGCATGGAGCCAGGAGGACTGGATCATGGTCAGCTTGAGCCTGAGGCAGAGCAAGGAGAAGTGGAGCATGATCAGATGGAATCCAGAGCCATGAGGACTGGGGCATGGTCAGATGGTGGCCAGAGCCAGGAGGACTAGGGCATGGTTAGGTGGAGCCAGATGGAGATGGGGAGTCATGGGGTATTGTCAGCTGGAGCTCAGGGGATGGAAGCATAGTCATATGGAACCCACAGTATTGGAGCATGGCCAGATGGAGTTGTAAGGTAAAGTCAGGCGGCCTGGAGCATGATCCAGAGCAGGAGGACTAGAGCATGGTCAGATGGAGCCTGGAGCCCTGGAACATGGTCAGAAAACGCCCTGAGCTAGAAGGACTGGAGCATGGTCTGATGGTGTCCACAACCAGAAGGACTGTAGCATGGTAACATGGAGCCAGATGGAGATGGGAAGTCAGGGGCATTGTCAGATGGAATACAGACTCCTGGAGCATGGTCAGATGGAGCCCAGAGCCTGGAGGACTGGGGCATAGTCAGATGAAGCCCAGAGGACTGGAGTATGGTCAGATGGGGTTTGAGGCAGAGCCAGGAGGGGACTGGAGCATGGTTCTGAGGATGTGAAGAGTATTGAAGCATGGTTATAGAACTCAGGTCATAGAACTCATAGAAGCTCAGAGAAACTGGAACAGCATCAGATGGGGCCAGATGATACTAGTGCATGGTCCGATGGAGCCTGAGGTCAGAGCAGAGGACTGGAGGATGGTCAGATGGAGTGTGTGGCAAGCCAGGAGGAATGATGCATAGTTGGATGGAGTCAGGGGCATGGGCATGGTTAGATGGTAAGAGGGACTGGAGCATGTCAGAAGGTGCCCAAAACCAAGAGGACTGGAGCATGGTCAGATGGTGCCCAAAACCAGGAGACTGGAGCATTGTCAGATGGTGCCCCGAGGGAGGAGCACTGTAGCATGGTCAGATGGGCCATAGGGCAGAACCAATTATGGGAATCTGAACCAAAAACAAGTTCTAACAAAGACTCCAGGAACAGCTACAACACAAGGAGAGAGCATAGGCAGAATATAGAAGGTTATAGAATGTGGATGAGTCGAACCAGGAGTAGGGGCGCTAGGGAAGAGTCCTGGAGATCACATGAAGGGCATATAGGGTCATACACATAGAAAAAGCTCATATATTGGTTCCTCTGAGCATTTCCCTGCTGCACACTGATAGGGGTCACACAATGGGGCCCGGTGTCCCTATACAGCGTTAGGTTGGAGAGGGGCATAGGCACCTGAGGAAGATGGAAGTTACGCTACACATACTAGGTGTGCTGAATACATTTTGGAAATGAATGGGACTTCTTAGAACAAGGGGACTCATTAGGGCAGATATTACCAGTCCCTGCCAACAATCCCCGACGAGGAATGCAACAGCTGCCGCGATTCACTAAATAGTTGCACCCGTATATCCGCAGGTTCGCTTCCCCACTCAGGTACCCGGAGTTCACCTTTTCTTCCTGATGCAGTGTAAGTGCATAGCTTGTGCCACAATTAAATGTTAAATCCCGCGGTTTTTGTCCGAATCACAGATCGTTCCGGTGCGATTGTTTGACACAATGCATCCTGTTGCGCCACAGTTCCTTCAAAATCTCTGTCCGGTGGCGCAATCCAACGAAAAGTTGGAAAACCCGACGGAAATGCGGTTGCGGGCACCCGTAGTAAATAAGCCCATTAATTTTACATTTCAGAAACTAGAGCTGCTAGAGGAATAGGGAAGGGGTTTTCAAAACCAGGTAAAAATATCGCAGGTACGGTGATAAAAAATGTTTATTTGTTCTCCAAACATAAACATAAAATGCCCAATGGCAAATGTCCCACAGGGTGTACGCTGGGGTAGGTGTGATGTCACTGGTCACCTCAGATCATGTGACCCGGTAGTCACACGGCACTGCTTCCTGTACAAGCAAGGTCTGCATTGTAGGAAGCCACACCTCCTTGATGACCATCACAGCAGTGAGCGCTCCTGTGCCTGATGACAGGACCCTGAGGAGAAGGAAACAGGCTGGGGGAAGTATAAGAGAGACGGACAGGGAATTCCTGGGTGAGTGCTGTATCGTGTCTGTCTCCTTCTGCCAGTGAGGGGTTTATGGACATCAGCATCTTCTATGTATGAACTTTATTACATGGACTCTCCTATACTGCTCCGAATACACAGACTGTATAGGTTTCCTTACCGTCCTCTATAAGAAATGTTATAACAGTCTCCTGTAACTATCCAGTGTACATCACGTCCTCCTGTATACTTCCCCTGTACTCACGTGTCCTCCGTATACTGTCCTGTTCACGTGTCCCCTGTATATGTCCACTGTACATCACGTGTCCTCCTGTATACTGCCCCTGTAATAAACGTGTCCTCCTGTTATACTGTCCCACTGTACAAACGTGTCCTTTCCTGTATAACTGTCCCTGCTGTAAATCACGTGTCCTCCTGTACTTACCGTCCCTGTACATCAAGTGTCCTCCTGATACTGTCCCGTACGTTCACGTGTCCTCCTGATACTGTCCCCTGTACGTCACGTGTCCCTCTGTATACTGTCCCGGTACGGTCACGTGTCCATCCTGTATACTGTCCCCTGTACGCCCACGTGTCCTCCTGTATAATGTCTCCTGTACATCACGTGTCTCCTGTATACGACCTGTACATCACATGTCTCTGTTTTACTGGTCCACTGTATATAAACATGCCTCCTGTCCTGTATTACTGTCCCCTGTATATAAGTTGTCCTCCTATACTGTCCCTCTAAATCACGTGTCCTCTGTATACTGTGTCCTCCTGTATACTGCCCCTGTACACCACGGTGTCCTCCTGTATACGTTCCCTGTATATACATGTCCCCTGATTACTGCCCCTTACATCACGTGTCCTCCTGTATACTGTCCCCTCTACATCAAGTGTCCTCCTGTATACTGTCCCCTCTACATCACGTGTCCTCCTGTATACTGTCCCCTCTACATCACGTGTCCTCCTGTATACTGTCCCCTGTACATCTTATATCCTCCTGTATACTGACCCTTGTACATCACATGTCCTCCTGTATACTGTCCCCTGTATATAACATGTCCTCCTGTATACTGTCCCCTGTATTAAAGTGTCCTCCTGTATACTGTCCCCTTGTACATCCAGTCTCCTCGGATACTGTCCCCTGTACATCACGTGGTCCTCCTGTATACTGTCCCCTCTCATCACGTGTCCTCGGTCTATATCTCGTACATCACATGTCCTCCTGTATACTGCCCTCTAATCACGTGTCCCTTGCATAGTCCCCTGTCCATCACGTGTCTTCACTGGTATACATGTACTACCCTTGCTACATCAGGTGTCCTCCTGTATTACTGTCCCCTGTACATCACGTGTTCTACTCCTGTATACTGATCCCTGTACATCAACTGGTCCTCATGTATAATGTCCCTGTATATAAGTGTCCTCCTTGTATACCGTCCCCTGTACATCACGTGTCCTCCCGTATACGTCTCTTGTATATCACGTTTCTTCTGGATCCCCCATACCGTCCCCTCTACATCTCGTGTTCACCTCTATATACGTCCCCTGTACATCAAGTGTCTCTTGTATACCGCCCTGTACTTACATGTTCTCCTGTATACTGTCCCCTGTAATAACGGTCCCTCTATATATATCGTCCCCTGTACATTTCATGTCCTCTGTATACTGTCCCCTGTTACATACGTGTCTCCTGTATACTGTCCCCATCTACCTCACGTGTCCTCCTTGTACTGTCCCCTGTACATCACGTGTCCTCCTGTATAGTGTCCCTGTACTCTCATGTCCTCCGTATACCTGTCCGTAATCACGCTGTCCTCCTGTATACTGTCCCCTCTAATCACGTGTCCTCTGTGTACTTCCCTGTACATCACGTGTCCCTGTATACGTCCCCTGTACATCTCATGTCCCTGTATACTGTCCCCTGTACATCACGTGTCTCCGTATACTGTCCCCTGTACATAACGTGTCCTCCGTATACTGTCCCCTTACATACGTGTCCTCACTGTGTACGTCCCCTGACATAACTGTCCTCCGGTGCTGTCACCGTACATCACGTGTCCTCCTGTGTACTGTCCCTGTACATCACGTGTACTCCTGTTACTGTCCCCTGTACATCACGTGTCCTCCTGTGTACTGTCCCTGTACATCAACGTGTCCTCTGTATACTGTCCCTGTAACATCATCAATTCCTCTGTATACGTGCCCTGTACATCAAACGTGTCAATCTGTAACTGTCCCCTGTACATCACAGTTCCTCCTGTATAACTGTCTAGTTATTATCGTCACGTGTCCTCACCACCATTCTTCTCCGATTCTTCTTTTTGTTTTGTTGAGGTCAATACAATATCTTACCGCAATGATGGTGACATGGTCCTGATGTACATGTGATATGGTCGTACTGTTGGTTTCGTGTAGATTTCCTCAGTGAAGCCTCAATCCGGTGACTTTTCCTCACAAGGCAATGGTGTGTTTCTGATCTTAACCAACTCAGGATGGAGAATGAACGAAAAGTGGATCACTGACAGCATACTGTCCCTCACTGGAGATCATTCTCCTCCTAACAGGAGAGGTGAATAACTAGTATACAGAGGGCATGAGGAGGGGGGGGGCAGTGCAGTATATGTAGAGCTATTGATTGATCAGGTCTCTCGTTCACAGGATACACTATAGTGAAGAAAAGACATCATCTGACGTGTCAGGAGGATGGAGCAGGAGCCAGAGCACCATCATGGAGCCTCCATCACTGACACTGAGAGGGACAGTGACCACCAGATCCTGGAGCTCACACACAAGATCATAGGGATACTACCGCAGAGGTGAGTATGATGGTTTGATGACTGGAAGTGCTTATGGCAATAGACGTCCTGTCCCAGTCCTGTAAGGGACTGTGAGCGCTAAACTCCTGCCCCAAAAATACCACCCATAATAGTGGCCAGTAACTAGGCAACAGTCTGGCCCTCCTATGCCAAAGTGCAAAACATAACAAACAAATAAAAGAAGGAAGAATGGTCAACAAGCCGGGTCACAGAAAGAGATGGCAAGGAAGCAAAGATCACAAATGCAGAAGAATAGTCTGAATAGGAGCCGAGACAAAATACCAAAAATTATCAAACACTTGGGGCTATTTATAAGGGCGCCCGTGGACCGCACTTTAGTCGGAACATCCGCGACGATTTCTGTTTTGTGTTGCTGGGACGGGATTTATTTAAAAGGGGTTTTGGCCACGCGATCGGATTTTGGGGCAAGCTAGTCGGCTTCATACGACACCAAATCGGGGGTACGGATCGGACAAACAACAGTATTTTACTTAAAATTGTGTTGCAAGCCATGTATACATACAGCGGGAAGAAGAAGGTGAACTCCCGGAAACAGGATCGGGAGGAGGAAGCGACACATGAGGATATCTGGGCGCAACAATCTTACGTGAAACGTGGCAGACTTCATCCTCATAGGATGATCTGGATTCGGGATCACGCAGGACCGATAAGTAAATGTGCCCCTTTGTCACAAGCTAATAAAAGGTCAAGATAAACTAAAACTGGAACCGGACTGAACTGCGAACAAAACATATTGGAGACCAGAAATCTTGCTGGACCGTGCTAGAGGAGAAAAGAGGGTGGTGGACTTAATTCCTTTTAGTGAGACAGCTAAGTGCATGTTCACACAAATTACATGAGATATAAGGATCAGCATCTCCTTAGACGGGTACCACGGACTACGAGGATATATGTGGAAGGGACAGGTTTGGTTTATTAGTACATTAGACAATATTTGGTAAATTTCTGATAAAACTGTTTGTCACCAGAGCGATGGTTTTGTTGTCTTAGGATGAAGATGGACGGCTGTTGAAGGTAGAAGTAATAACACAGGGAGGAGCTGGATGTGAGCAGCAGGAGTAGTTGTAAAGAGGAGCGCATCCATGTCAAGATCGGTGAGGATGCACAGTTGGACAGATCCCGGTGTCCAGGGGCACCTAGTGCAGATGACGATTCAACAGTAAAGTAAATGTAGAGCTCCTCGCACTGCTGTGTGCATGGTACCAGGTAACTCCAGTGTTCTGCCTACTTATTCCAGTCACTACCTCCGGTGTATTCATGGCAATTTATCATTATATTAGTTTGTTATACTCCTGAATAGTGACTCAAGCTGCGTATTCATTTAGCATTATGGATAGATCCAATGATCCACTTTTTAGATAGGATCCTAATGTATCAGGAAGGTTTGTGCTATAAGCTACACAAGACATATTAATGTCATTTTCTTCAGCCGTCAGTGTGTTGTATTTTGCAGAAGAGCGCAGCCATCGCACATCTTTCGCAGCCATCGCACAGCATGCCCTATTCTACACAGCAGAATCACAGAATCCTAGCAGGACACCTGGTACACTATAAGCTAACCAAGGATAAGAACAAGTATATGCATATGGACCACTGAAAAGATCAAAACATGCTAGTAGAGCCTCTCAAGGCAAACAGTGAAGGAATCTGTCTTTGGTGATGGAGAAACCTCCTCTCATCTATTGTGTTAGGGATGCCCCCTGTCTATGGTGATGGTTTAGAACTCCTCTCCCTCTAGGTTGTAGAGGATGCCTACTGTCTATGGTGTGCATTAGAACCTCCTCCTTTGGTGTAGAGGATGCCCCTCCTGTCTATGGTGAGTGAGGCTCCTCTCCTTAGGTGTGTAGAGGATCGTCCCTGTCTATGGTGATGGTAGAACTCCTCTTCTTAGGTGAGAGGATTGCCCACTGTCTATGTTGATGGTAGACACCTACTCTTCTCTAGGTGTAGAGGAGTCCCCTTGTCTATGTGATGTAGAACCTCCTCTCCCTAGGTGCTTAGAGGATGTCCCCGTTATGGTGATGGTCAGACCTTCCTCTCTCTAGGTGTTAGAGGCCGCCCCCTGTTATGGGGTGATGGTATGAACTCTCCTCTCCTCTAGGTGTAGAGGATGCCCCTGTCTATGGTGGTGGTAGAACTCCTCTCCTCTAGTGTAGAGGATGCCCCTGTTCTATGGTGATGGAGAGCTCCTCTCTCCTCTCGGTGAGGGATGCACTCCTGTCTATGGGGATGAGTAGAACCCTCTCCTCTAGTATAGTGTAGAGCGATGCCCCTACTGTCTAGGTCGGTGATGGTAGAACTCCTCTCCTTGAGTTGTGTCAGAGGATGTTCCCTGTTTATGGTGATGGTACGAACTCCTCTCCCTCTGGTTTGGAGGATGCCCTGTCTAGTGATGAGTAGAACCTCCTCTCCTCTAGGTGTTGAGAGGATGTTCTTGTCTATGGTGATTAGTAGAACCTGCCTGCTCCTCTGAGGTGTAGAGACGCCCCCTCGTCTATGTGTGATGTAGTGAACCTCCTCTCCTCTAGGGTAGCGGGATGCCCCGTCTATGGTGGGATGGTAGATAGAACCTCCTCTCCTCTAGTTTGAGAGGATTGCCCCCTGTAATAGTGTGAGTAGAACTCTCTCCTCTAGGTGTAGAGGATGCACCTCTGTCTATGGTGATGGTAGAACCTCCCTTCTCTAGGTGTGTCAGATAGAGGCCCTGTGCATGGGATGGTAGAACCGCTCTTTCTCTATGGGTGTAGTAGGGATGTCCCTGCTATGGTGATGGTAGGCCTCCTCTCCTATAGGTGATGTAGAGGGATTGCCCCTGTCTATGGTGATGGTAGAAACTACTAGGTGTGGGACTGACCGTCTATGTGATGGGGAACGCCCCTCCTCTAGGTGTACAGGATGGCACCCTTGTTTATGGTGATGGTTGAGAATCCCTCTCCTTAGGTTACCGAGGATGCCCCCTGTCTATGGTTGAGGTGTTAGAACCTCCTCTCTCTAGGTGTAGAGGATTTCTGCCCCTGTCTATTGGTTTGAGGTTGTTAGAACTCCTCTCTCTAGGTGTAGAGGACTGTCTGTTGAGACTCCCACGGTGTGAGTGCCCCTGTGATGGTATGGTAAACCTCCTTCCTCTAGGGTTCAGAGATGCCCCCTGTTTATGGTGATGGATAGCAACCTCCTCTTCTCTAGGTGGAGAGGATGCCCCTGTCTGGTGTGTGATTTGGGTAGAAACCTCTCTTCTACTAGGTGTAGAGGATGCCCCCTTGTCTAGGTGACTGGTTAGAACACTCCTCTTCTAGTGTAGGAGGGATGCCTCTGTCTTGGTGATGAGTGAGTAGACCTCCTTCCTCTAGGTGTAGGAGGATTGTCCCTGTCTATGGTGATGGTAGAACCTCCTCTTCTCTAGGTGTCTGTAGAGGATTGGGTCCCGTTATGTGATGGTATAGACATCCTTCCTACTAGGTGTGTAGAGGAGTCCCCTGTCTATGGTGATGATAGAACTACTATCTCCTCTAGGTGGTAGAGAGCCCCCTGTCTATGGTGATGGTAGAACCTTCCTCTCCCTCTAAGTGTAGAGGATTCCCACTGTCTATGGTGATGGGTAGACCTCTTCTTCTCGAGGGTAGAGGATGCCCCCGTCTATGGTGATAGTAGAACTCACTCTCTTATGTGTAGAGGTGCCCCCTGTCTATGGTGATGGTAGAGAGAACATCCTCTCCTCTAGGTGTAGAGGATTTTTTTTTGTTGGGGGGCGGGGCCATGTCTATGGTCATGGTAGCAGCCTCCCTCCTCTAGGTGTGTAGAGGATGCCCCCTGTCATTGGTGATGGTTAGAACCCCCTCTCCTCTAGGTAGAGGATCCCCCTGTCTATGGTGGATGAGTTAGACCTCCTCTCCTTAGGTGTAAGGCTGGTCCCCTTTAGGTGATGGTAGTAGAAACCTCCTCTCCTTTGGTTAGAGGAATGCCCAGTCTATGGTGATGGTAAGTATTGAACCTCACTTCTCTAGGTGTAGAGGATGTGCCCCTGTCTATGTGCAGGTAGATCCTCTCCTCTAGGGTAGAGATGCCCCCTGTTATGCGTGCAGGTAGAACTCCCTCCCCTCTAGGTGTAGAGGAATGCACCCTGCTATGGTTGATGGTAGATCGCCCTCTACTCTAGGTGTAGAGGATGCCCCATGTCATATGGTGATCGTAGTGAGAACCTCCTCTCCTCATAGGTGTAGAGGATTGTCCCCGTCTATGGTGATGGTATTATCAGAACTTCCTCTTCTCTAGGTGTAGAGGGATGCCCCCTGTCTATGGGTGCATGGTAGATCCTCCTCTCCTCTAGGTGTTAGGAGGATGACCCCTGTCTATGTTGATGGTAGATCGCATCTCCTCTAGGTGTAGAGGATGCCCCTGTATATGGTGAGGTAGGTGATAGAACCTCCAGTACGGTCCCTATGTAGGTGAATTTTCTAGTGGTAGAGGATTGCCCCTGGTCTATGGTGATGGTTAGAAAACCTCCTCTTCTCTAGGTGTAGAGGATTGCACCTGTCTGGTTGATGGTTAGTAGAACACTCCTCATCTAGGGTTAGAGGATGCCCACCTGTTATTGGTGATGGTAGTAGAACCTATCTATTACTCTACGGTGTAGAGGATGCCCTGCTATGGTGATGGTAGAACTCCTCATCTTCTTATGGTGTTGTAGAGGATGCCCTGTCTTTGGTGATGGATAGAAATCCTCTTCTCAGGTGTAGCGGATGCCCAGGTATCATGGCTGATGGTTAGAACCTCTCTTCTCTAGGTGTAGAGGATGCCCCCTGTGTCTATGGTGATGGTAGAACCTCCTCTCCTCTAGGTGTTAGAGGATGCCCCACTGTCTATGGTGATGGAGTTAGACCCTCCTTCCTATAGGTGTAGAGGATTGCAACTGTCTCATGGTTGATGGAGAGCCTCTTCTTAGGTGTAGAGGATGCCCCCTGTCTATTGTGGTAGACTTCTACTTAGGGTGAGAGCCCCTTTTGTCGCAGAGCTCTTACTCTAGGTGTAGAGATGCCCCTGTCTATGGTGATGGTGCGAACCTCCTCTCTCTAGGTTGTAGAGATGCCCCCTGTATATGGTGATGGAGAACAGCTCTTACTCTAGGTGTAGGAGGATGCCCCTTGTCTATGGGGAGGGGGATATGTAGAACCTCCTATTCTCTAGATGTAGAGGGATTGCCCCCTGTCATGTGATGGTTAGAACCTCCCTCTCCTACTGAGTGTAGAGGATGCCCCACTGTTATGGTGATGGTAGAACTACTCTCCTCTAGGTGTAGAGGATTGACCCCTGTCTATGGTGATGGTCGAGCCTCCTTTTTACTCAGAAGTAGGAGATGCCCCTGTCTATGGTGATGGTAGAACCTCCTCTACTCTAGTAAGTAGAGGTTGTCCCCTGCTACTTGGGTGATGTAGTATATAGAAACCTCCCTTCCCGATAGGGTAGAGGATGGCCCCCCTGTCTATATGGTGATGGTTAGAAACCTCCTCTTCTCTAGGTGTAGAGGATGCCCAGTCTAGGTGATGGTAGACCTCCTCTTTCTGGGTGTAGAGGATGTCCCGTCTGTCTATGGTGATGGAGACACCTCTCTCCCTAGGTGTAGAGGATGTCCCCATGGTATATGGTGATGTATGAACCTCCTCTTCTCTAGGTGTTAAGAGGATGCACCAGTCTTGGTGAGGTGAACTCCTCTTCTCAGGTGTAGAGGATGTCCCCTGTCGATGGTGATGGTATAGAACTCCTACCTCTAGTGTATGTAGACGGCTGTACCCTGTCTATGGTGTGATGGTTGAGAACCTCCTCTCTTAGGGGTAGCGAGGATTGTCACCTGTCTATGGTGATGGGTTGATAGAACTCTCTTTCTCTAGGTGTTAGGAGGATGCCCCCAGGCTAGGTGATGGTAAAATCCTCTCCTCTAGGTGTTGTAGAGGATGCCCCCGTCTATGGTGATGGAGAACTCCTTCCTCTAGGTTTGTAGAGGAGGCCCCCGTCTATGTGGTTGATGGTGAACTCCTCTCCTCTAGGTGTAGAGGATGCCACTCTGTCTATGGTGGGTGAAGAGACCTCATCTTCTCTAGGTGTAGAGGAGCCCCCTGTAATTGTGCTGATGGTAGAGCCTCCTTCCCTCTAGGTTTGGTAGGGCTGCCCCCTGTCTATATGGTGATGGTAGAGCATACCTCCCCTCTAGGTGGTAGAGGATGCCCCCCTTGTCTATGTTGATGGTTAGAACTCTCTCCTCTAGGTGTAGAGGATGCCCCCTGCATAGTGATGGTTAGAAACTCCTTCCATCAGGTGTAGAGGTGGATTTCCCCTGTCTATGGTGATTAGGTAGAACCTCCCTCCTCAGGTGTTAGAGCAAGTGGTGTCTCAACCGTGTATGGGACCCCAGTGGGGGTCGAACGACCAAAACCGGGGGTGCCTCTAAAGCCCAGGAGAGCCGCAAATTTATAATGTTTTTACTGCCGAAGTCTGCCCAGTGTGGTTTGGGTCACCACAGCTATGAGGAACGTATGTTGGGGTCACAGCATTAGAAGGTTGAGGAGAACACATGGGTTGTAGAGGACCTGCCCCCATGTCATGGTGATGTAGAACCTCTCCTCATCTAGGTGTAGAGGATGTCCCTGTATATGGTTGATGGTTAGAACTCCTCTCCTCTAGTGTGCGGGTCTTGTAGAGGGGTACCATGTCTATGTGATGGTTTACAAACCATCTCTCCTCTAGGTGTAGAGGATGTCCCTGTCTATGGTGATGGTAAATAGAAACTCTTTACTCTAGGTGTAGAGGATGCCCTCTTATGGTGATGGATAGAGCCTCCTCTCACTCTAGGTGTATGGATACACCCGGTTATGGTGAGGTAGAGCCTCCTCTCATCAGGTGGAGAGGATGCACCCTGTCTATGGTGTGAGTAGACAACCCTCCTCCTTAGGTGTAGGAGGATTGCCCCCCTGTCTATGGTGATGGTAGAACACTACCTCTCCTAGGTGTTGTAGGATGCCCGATGTCTATGGTGATGGTAAGCTCTCTCTCCTTAGGTGTGAGGATGCCTCCGTGTCTATGGCGGTGGTTAGAAACATCTCTATCCTCTAGGGTAGAGAGGATGCCTACTGTCTATGGTGATGATTTAGAACCTCCTCGCCTTAGGTGATAGAGGATGCCCCGGCTATGGTTGAGTAGGTTAGAACCTCCTCTCCTCTCGTGTAAGGATGCCCCGTTTAGGTCGATGGTAGGGAACCTCTCATCTATGTGAAGAGGATGCCCCCCTGTCTATGGTGCATGTAGCACCTCCTCTCCTCTAGGTTGTAGCGGATGCCCCCATGTGCATGGTGATTGCATATGAACCTCCTTTCTCTAGGTTGTAGGGGATGCCCAGTCTGATGGTGAAATGGTTAGAAACCTACTCTTCTCTAGTGTAGAGGATGCCCCAGTTATGGTGATGGTTTAGAACCTCCTCTTCTCTATGTGTAGGGATAAGTCACTGTGTGCGATTGGCAGGAGGACTGGAGTATGGTCAGATGGGGTTTGAGGCAGAGCCAGGAGGGACTGGAGCATGGTCTGATGGAGTGAAGAGTATTGAAGCATGGTTATAGAACTCAGGTCATAGAACTCATAGAAGCTCAGAGAACTGGAACATGATCAGATGGAGCCAGATGACTAGTGCATGGTCCGATGGAGCCTGAGGCAGAGCCCAGAGGACTGGAGGATGGTCAGATGGAGCTGTGTGGCAAAGCCAGTAGGAATGATGCATAGTTGGATGGAGTCAGGGGCATGGGCATGGTATAGATAGTGTAAGAGGGACTGGAGCATGTCAGAAGTGCCCAAAACCAGGAGGACTGGAGCATGGTCAGATGGTGCCCAAAACCAGGAGGACTGGAGCATTGTCAGATGGTGCCCCGAGGGAGGAGCACTGTAGCATGGTCAGATGGGCCATAGGGCAGAACCAATTATCGGGAATCTGAACCAAAAACAAGTTCTAACAAAGACTCCAGGAACAGCTTACAACACAAGGAGAGAAGCAATAGGCAGAATATAGAAGGTTATAGAATGTGGATGAGTCAGAACCAGGAGTAGGGGCGCTAGGGAAGAGTCCTGGAGATCACATGAAGGGCATATAGGGTGTCATACACATAGAAAGAAGCTCATATATTGGTTCCTCTGAGCATTTCCCTGCTGCACACTGATAGGGGTCACACAATGGGGCCCGGTGTCCCTATACAGCGTTAGGTTGGAGAGGGGGCATAGGCACCTGAGGAAGATGGAAGTTACGCTACACATACTAGGTGTGCTGAATACATTTTGGAAATGAATGGGACTTCTT
Source organism: Engystomops pustulosus (assembly GCA_019512145.1). Lineage (NCBI taxonomy): Eukaryota > Metazoa > Chordata > Amphibia > Anura > Leptodactylidae > Engystomops > Engystomops pustulosus. Next base: position 303,616 of record WNYA01000068.1, read on the forward strand.
AGAACAAGGGGACTCATTAGGGCAGATATTACCAGTCCCTGCCAACAATCCCCGACGAGGAATGCAACAGCTGCCGCGATTCACTAAATAGTTGCACCCGTATATCGCAGGTTCGCTTCCCCACTCAGGTACCCGGAGTTCACCTTTTCTTCCTGATGCAGTGTAAGTGCATAGCTTGTGCCACAATTAAATGTTAAATCCCGCGGTTTTTGTCCGAATCACAGATCGTTCCGGTGCGATTGTTTGACACAATGCGATCCTGTTGCGCCACAGTTCCTTCAAAATCTCTGTCCGGTGGCGCAATCCAACGAAAAGTTGGAAAACCCGACGGAAATGCGGTTGCGGGAACCCGTAGTAAATAAGCCCATTAATTTTACATTTCAGAAACTAGAGCTGCTAGAGGAATAGGGAAGGGGTTTTCAAAACCAGGTAAAAATATGCAGGTACGGTGATAAAAAATGTTTATTTGTTCTCCAAACATAAACATAAAATGCCCAATGGCAAATGTCCCACAGGGTGTACGCTGGGGTAGGTGTGATGTCACTGGTCACCTCAGATCATGTGACCCGGTAGTCACACGGCACTGCTTCCTGTACAAGCAAGGTCTGCATTGTAGGAAGCCACACCTCCTTGATGACCATCACAGCAGAGAGCGCTCCTGTGCCTGATGACAGGACCCTGAGGAGAAGGAAACAGGCTGGGGGAAGTATAAGAGAGACGGACAGGGAATCCTGGGTGAGTGCTGTATCGTGTCTGTCTCCTTCTGCCAGTGAGGGGTTTATGGCCATCAGCATCTTCTATGTATGAACTTTATTACATGGACTCTCCTATACTGCTCCGAATACACAGACTGTATAGGTTTCCTTACCGTCCTCTATAAGAAATGTTATAACAGTCTCCTGTAACTATCCAGTGTACATCACGTCCTCCTGTATACTTCCCCTGTACTCACGTGTCCTCCGTATACTGTCCTGTTCACGTGTCCCCTGTATATGTCCACTGTACATCACGTGTCCTCCTGTATACTGCCCCTGTAATAAACGTGTCCTCCTGTTATACTGTCCCACTGTACAAACGTGTCCTTTCCTGTATAACTGTCCCTGCTGTAAATCACGTGTCCTCCTGTACTTACCGTCCCTGTACATCAAGTGTCCTCCTGATACTGTCCCGTACGTTCACGTGTCCTCCTGATACTGTCCCCTGTACGTCACGTGTCCCTCTGTATACTGTCCCGGTACGGTCACGTGTCCATCCTGTATACTGTCCCCTGTACGTTCACGTGTCCTCCTGTATAATGTCTCCTGTACATCACGTGTCTCCTGTATACGACCTGTACATCACATGTCTACTGTTTTACTGGTCCACTGTATATAAACATGCCTCCTGTCCTGTATTACTGTCCCCTGTATATAAGTTGTCCTCCTATACTGTCCCTCTAAATCACGTGTCCTCTGTATACTGTGTCCCCTGTATACTGCCCCTGTACACCACGGTGTCACTCCTGTATACGTTCCCTGTGATATACATGTCCTCCTGATTACTGTCCCCTTACATCACGTGTCCTCCGTATACGGTCCCCTCTACATCAAGTGTCCTCCTGTATACTGTCCCATCTACATCACGTGTCCTCCTGTATACTGTCCCCTTACATCAAGTGTCCTCCTGATACTGTCCCCTGTACATCTTATATCATCCTGTATACTGGCCACTGTTACATAACATGTCCCCGTATCACTGTCCCCTGTATATAACATGTCCTCCGGTATACTGTCCCCTGTATTATAACGTGTCCTCCTGTATACTGTCCCCTTGTACATCCAGTGCTGTCCTCCGTATAACTGTCCCCTGTACATCACGTGGTCCTCCTGTATACTGTCCCCTCTCATCACTGTCCTCGGTCTACTATCTCGTACATCACATGTCCTCCTGTATACTGCCCCTCTACATCACGTGTCCTCTTGCATATGTCCCCTTCCCATCACGTGTCTTCCTGGTATACATGTACTACCTTGTACATCAGGTGTCCTCCTGTATACTGTCCCCTGTACATCACGTGTTCACTCCTGTATACTGATCCCTGTACATCAACTGTGTCCTCATGTTATGTCCTGATATAAGTGTCCTCCTGTATACCGTCCCCTGTACATCACGTGTCCTCCCGTATACGTCTCTTGTTATCACGTTTCTCTGATCCCTCATACCGTCCCCTCTACATCTCGTGTTCCCCTATATACGTCCCCTGTACATCAAGTGTCTCTGTATACCGCCTGTACATTACATGTCTCTCCTGTATACTGTCCCCTGTACATACACGGTCCCTCTTATATACTCGTCCCCTGTACATTTCATGTCCTCTGTATACTGTCCCCTGTTACATCACGTGTCTCCTGTATACTGTCCCCTCTACCTCACGTGTCCTCCTTGTACTGTCCCCTGTACATCACGTGTCCTCCTGTATAGTGTCCCTGTACTCTCATGTCCTCCTGTATACCTGTCCGTACATACGCTGTCCTCCTGTATACTGTCCCCTCTATCACGTGTCCTCTGTTACTGTCCCTGTACATCACGTGTCACTGATACGTCCCCTGTACATCTCATGTCCGCCTGTATACTGTCACCCTGTACATCACGTGTCTCCGTATACTGTCCCCTGTACATAAGTGTCCTCCGTATACTGTCCCCTTACATACGTGTCCTCACTGGTACGTCCCCTGACATAACGTGTCCTCCTGGTCTGTCACCGTACATCACGTGTCCTCCTGTAGTACTGTCCCTGTACATCACGTGTACTCCTGTTACTGTCCCCTGTACATCACGTGTCCTCCTGTTGTACTGTCCCTGTACATCACGTGTCCCTCTGTATACTGTCCCCTGTACATCATAATGTCCTCCTGTATACTGTGCCCTGTACATCAAACGTGTAATCTGTAACTGTCCCCTGTACATCACAGTGTCCTCCTGTTACTGTCTAGTATACTTATCGTCACGTGTCCTCACCACCATTCTTCTCCGATTCTTCCTTTTTGTTTTGTTGATGTCAATACAAATCTTACCGAATGATGGTGACATGGTCCTGATGTCATGTGATATGGTCGTACTGTTGGTTTCGTGTAGATTTCCTCAGTGAAGCCTCAATCCGGTGACTTTTCCTCAACAAGGCAATGGTGTGTTTCTGATCTTAACCAACTCAGGATGGAGAATGAACGAAAAGTGGATCACTGACAGCATACTGTCCCTCACTGGAGATCATTCTCCTCCTAACAGGAGAGGTGAATAACTAGTATACAGAGGGCATTGAGGAGGGGGGGGGCAGTGCAGTATATGTAGAGCTATTGATTGATCAGGTCTCTCGTTCACAGGATACACTATAGTGAAGAAAAGACATCATCTGACGTGTCAGGAGGATGGAGCAGGAGCCAGAGCACCATCATGGAGCCTCCATCACTGACACTGAGAGGGACAGTGACCACCAGATCCTGGAGCTCACACACAAGATCATAGGGATACTACCGCAGAGGTGAGTATGATGGTTTGATGACTGGAAGTGCTTATGGCAATAGACGTCCTGTCCCAGTCCTGTAAGGGACTGTGAGCGCTAAACTCCTGCCCCAAAAATACCACCCAATAATAGTGGCCAGTAACTAGGCAACAGTCTGGCCCTCCTATGCCAAAGTGCAAAACATAACAAACAAATAAAAGAAGGAAGAATGGTCAACAAGCCGGGTCACAGAAAGAGATGGCAAGGAAGCAAAGATCACAAATGCAGAAGAATAGTCTGAATAGGAGCCGAGACAAAATTACCAAAAATTATCAAACACTTGGGGCTATTTATAAGGGCGCCCGTGGACCGCACTTTAGTCGGAACATCCGCGACGATTTCTGTTTTGTGTTGCTGGGACGGGGATTTATTTAAAAGGGGTTTTGGCCACGCGATCGGATTTTGGGGCAAGCGAGTCGGCTTCATACGACACCAAATCGGGGGTACGGATCGGACAAACAACAGTATTTTACTTAAAATTGTGTTGCAAGCCATGTATACATACAGCGGGAAGAAGAAGGTGAACTCCCGGAAACAGATGGGGAGGAGGAAGCGACACATGAGGATATCTGGGCGCAACAATCTTACGTGAAACGTGGCAGACTTCATCCTCATAGGATGATCTGGATTCGGGATCACGCAGGACCGATAAGTAAATGTGCCCCTTTGTCACAAGCTAATAAAAGGTCAAGATAAACTAAAACTGGAACCGGACTGAATGCGAACAAAACATATTGGAGACCAGAAATCTTGCTGGACCGTGCTAGAGGAGAAAAGAGGGTGGTGGACTTAATTCCTTTTAGTGAGACAGCTAAGTGCATGTTCACACAAATTACATGAGATATAAGGATCAGCATCTCCTTAGACGGGTACCACGGATACGAGGATATATGTGGAAGGGACAGGTTTGGTTTATTAGTACATTAGACAATATTTGGTAAATTTCTGATAAAACTGTTTGTCACCAGAGCGATGGTTTTGTTGTCTTAGGTATGAAGATGGACGGCTGTTGAAGGTAGAAGTAATAACACAGGGAGGAGCTGGATTGTGAGCAGCAGGCAGTCGTGTAAAGAGGAGCGCCATCCATGCAAGATCGGTGAGGATTGCTACAGTTGCGACAGATCCCGGTGTCCAGGGCCCTAGTGCAGATGGACGATTCACACGAGTAAAGTAAATGTAGAGGCTCCTCGCACTGCTGTGTGCATGGTACCAGGTACTCCAGCTGTCTGCTGCTACTTATTCCAGTCACTACCTCCGGGATTCTGTGCATTTATCATTAATATTAGTTGTTAAATACTCCGAATATGTGACTAAGCTGCAGTATTCATAGCATTATGGATAGATCCAATGATCCACTTTTTAGATAGGATCCTACAGTAATCAGGAAGGTTTGTGTATAAGCTACACAAGACATATAATGTCATTTTCTTCAGCCGCTTCGAGTGTGTTGTATTTTGCAGAAGAGCGCAGCCATCGCACATCTTTCGCAGGCCATCGCACAGCCATGTGCCCTATCTACACAGCAGAATCAAGAATCCTACAGGACCACCATGGTAATAAAGCTAACCAAGGGTTAAGAACAGTATATGCATATGGAACCACAGAACAAGATACAAAAACTGTAGGTAGAGCCCTCAGGCCAACAGTGAAGAATTCTTCTTTGGTTGATGGAGAAACCTCCTCTCATCTAGTTGGTGTAGGGATGCCCCTTCTATGGTGATGGTTTTAGAACTCCTCTCCCTCTAGGGTTGTAGAGGATGCCTCCTGTCTATGGTGTGCATGTAGAACCTCTCTCTCTTTGGTGTAGGGATGCCCCCTTGTCTATGGTGAGTGGAGCTCCTCTCTCTAGGTTTAGAGGCTGTCCCAGTCTATGGTGATGGTAGAACTCCTCTTCTCTAGTGTGAGAGGATTGCCCAGTCTATGTGATGTAGACACCTCTCTTCTCTAGGTGTAGAGGAGTCTCCCTTGTCTATGGTGATGTAGAACCTCCTCTCCCTAGGTGCTTAGAGGATGTCCCCTGTGATGGTGATGGTAGACCTTCCTCTCCTCTAGGTGTAGAGGCTGCCCCTGTTATGGTGATGGTAGTGAACTGCTCCTCTCCTCTAGGTTGTAGAGGATGCCCCTGTCTATGGTGGTGGTAGAACTCCTCTCCTCTAGTGTAGAGGATGCCCTGTTATTGGTGATGGTAGAGTCCTCTCTCCTCTCAGGTGTAGGGTGCCTCCTGTCTATGTGGAGTGTAGAATCCCTCTCTTAGGTATAGGTGTAGAGGATGCCCCTCTGTCTAGGTAGGTGATGGTAGAACCATCCTCTCCTTGAGTGTGTAGAGGATGTTCCCTGTTTATGGTGATGGTACGAACCTCCTCTCCTCTGGTTGAGAGGATGCCCTCGTCTATGTGATGTAGTAGAACCTTCCTCTCCTCTAGGTGTTAGAGGATGTTCATTGTCTTGGTGATTGTAGAACCTGCCTGCTCCTCTGAGGTGTAGAGACGCCCCTGTCTATGGTGATGTAGTAGACCTCCTCTCCTTAGGGTAGAGGATGGCCCCGTCTATGGTGGGATGTGTAGAACCTCCTCTCCTATAGTTTGTAGAGGATTGCCCCCTGTTAAGTAGGTGTGTAGAACTCCCTCCTCTGAGGTGTAGCGGATGCACCTCTGTCTATGGGATGGGAGGAAACTCCCGTTCTCTAGGTGTGGTCGAGTAGAGGCCCCATGTCCATGGGATGGTGAACCGCATCTTCCTATTGGGTGTAGTAGGGATGTCCACTGTCTAGGTGATGGTAGGCCTCCTCTCCTATAGGTGTGTAGAGGGATTGCCCCTGTCTATGGTGATGGCCTCTCTAGGTAGACTGACGCATAGTGATGGAACCTCCTCTCCTCTAGGTGTAGAGGAGCCCCTGTCTTATGTGAGGTTAAGAACCTCTCTCCTCTAGGTACCGAGGATGCCCCCTGTCTATGGTTGAGGTGTAGAACCTCCCTCTCTCTAGGTGTAGAGGATTTCCTGCCACCTTGTCTTATTGGTGAGGTTTAGAACTCCTCTCCTCTAGGTGTAGAGGACCCTGTCTGTGATTAGAAACCCTCCAGGTGTGAGTGCCCCTGTGATGTGAGGAAACCTCCTTCCTCTAGGGTTCAGAGATGCCCCCTGTTTATGGTGATGGTATAGAACCTCTCGTTCTCTAGGTTGTTGAGAGGATGCCCCTGTCTTGTGGTGATTGGGTAGAAACTCTCTTCTTAGGTGTAGAGGATGCCCCTTGTCTAGGGGATGGTTAGAACACTCCTCTTCTCAGTGTAGGAGGATGCCTCTGTTTGGTGATGGAGTAGAGACCTCCTTGCCTTCTAGGTGTAGGAGGATTGTCCCCTGTTCATGGTGATGGTAGAACCTCCTCTTTCTAGGTGTCGTAGAGGATTGGGTCCCGGTTATGAGTGATGGTATAGAACACCTTCTCTACCTAGGTGTAGGAGGCTGTCCCCTGTCTATGGTGATGATAGAACATCCTATTCCTCTAGGTGGTAGAGGAGCCCCCTGTCTATGGTGATGGTAGAACCTCCTCTCTCTAGTGTAGAGGATTCCCACTGTCTATGGTGATGGGTAGAACCTCTTCTTCTTCTGGGTAGGGATGCCCCCGTGTCTATGGTGATAGTAGAACTCCTCTCCTATGTGTAGAGGCTGCCCCTGTCTATGGTGTGGTAGAGTAGAACTCCTCTCCTCTAGGTGTAGAGGAATTTTTTGGGGGGGGGGGCGGGGCCACTGTCTATGGTGATGGTAGAGCCCTCCCTCCTCTAGGTGTGTTAGAGGATGCCCCCTGTCATTGTGATGGTTCAGAACCTCCTTCCTCTAGGTAGAGGATTCCCCTTGTCTATGGTTGGTGATGAGTTAGAACCTCCTCTCCTTAGGTGTAAGGTGTTGTCCCCTTTAGGTGATGGTAAGTAGAAACCTCCTCTCCTTATGGTGTAGAGGATGCCCCAGTCTATGGTGTGGTAAGATTCGAACATCTCTTCTCTAGTGAGAGGATGTGCCCCTGGTCTATGTTGCATGGTAGATCCTCTTCCTCTAGGGTAGAGATGCCCCCTGTCTATGGTGCATGGTAGAACTCCTCCCCTTCTAGGTGTAGAGGAACTGCACCCGCTATGGTGATGGTTAGATCCGCTCCTCCTCTAGGTGTAGAGGATTGCCCCTACTGTCATATGGTGATGGTAATAGAGAACCTCCTCTCCTCATAGGTGTAGAGGATTGTCCCCTGTCTATGGTGATGGTAATTAGCGAACTTCCTCTTCTCTAGGTGTGAGAGGGATGCCCCCTGTATATGGGTGTGGTAGATCCTTCCTCTCCTCTAGTGTTAGGAGGATGCCCCTGTCTGATGTTGTATGGTTAGATCCGCACTCCCTAGGTTGTAGAGGATGCCCCTGTATATGGTGATGTAGGATAGAACCTCTCTCAGTGCGTACCCCTTGATGGTAGAAACTTCCTCTCTTAGTTGTAGAGGATTGCCCCGGTCTAATGGTGATGGTAGAAACCTCCTCTTCTTAGGTGTAGAGGATGCACCTCGTCATGGTTGATGGTAGTAGAACACTCCTATCTATCTAGGCGTTAGAGGATGCCACCTGTTATATGGTGATGGAGAGAACCTCTTTACTCTTCGGTTGTTAGAGGATGACCCCTGCTATGGTGATGGTAGAACCCCTTCTCTTCTCTAGGTTGTAGAGGATGCCCCTGTCTTTGGTGATGGAGAAATCCTCTTCTCTAGGTGTAGCGGAGCCCATGTTCATGGTGATGGTTAGAACCTCATCTTCCTAGTGTAGAGGATGCCCCCTGGTCTATAGGTGATGGTAGTTGAATACTCTTCTCTAGGTGTTCAGAGGATGCCCACTGTCTATGGGATGAGTTAGACGCCTCCTTCCTTAGGTGTAGAGGATGCACTGTCTAGGTTGATGGGTAAGAGCCTCTTCCTATAGGTGTAGAGGATGCCCCCTGTCTATTGATTAGCTCTCTATTGGGTAAGGAGCCCTGTTGTCGCTAGACTCCTTACTTAGGTGTAGAGGATGCCCACTGTCTATGGTGATGGGAACCTCCTCTCTCTAGGTTGTAGAGAGATGCCCCTGTCTATGGTGAGGTAGAACTAGCCTCTACTCTAGGGTAGGAGGATGCCCCTGTCTATGGGGAGGGGGGTATGAGAACCTCTCATTCTCTAGATGTAGAGGATTGACCCCCTGTCTATGTGATGGATAGAACCCTCCTCTCCTTGTGTGAGGATGCCCATGTCTATGGTGATGTAGAACCTCTCTCCTCTAGTGGTAGAGGATTTGCACCCCTGTCTATGGTGATGGTACGAGCCTCCCTTTCTACTCTAGAAGTAGGAGGATGCCCCCTGTCTATGGTGATGGTTAGAACCTCCTTACTCTAGAAGTAGAGGTGTCCCCTGTTTGGGATGGTAGTTTTATAGAACCTCCCTTCCCGTCTAGGGTAGAGGATGGCCCCCCTGTATATGGTGATGGTAGAAACCTCCTCTTCTCTAGGTGTAGAGGATGACCCAGTCTACGGTGATGGTTAGACCTCCTCTTCTCTGAGGTGTAGAGGATGTCCCGCTAGTCTATGGTGATGGTAGACCTCCTCCTCTAGGTGTAGAGGATGTCCCTGTTATATGGGATGTTGAACCTCCTCTTCTCTAGGTGTATAGAGGCATGCACCAGTCTATGGTGAATGGTTGAACTCCTCTTCTCAGGTGTAGAGAGATGTCCAATGTCTGTGATGATGGATAGAACTCCTACCTCCTAGGGTTGTAGAGGATGTCCCTGTTATGGTTGATGGTTGAGAACCTCCTCTCTCATAGGGTGTAGACGAGGATTGTCCCTGTCTAGGGTGATGGGTAGAACTCTACTCTTCTTAGGTGTAGGAGGATGCCCCCCAGCTAGGGTGATGGTAGAAAACTCCTCTCCTCAGGTGTTGTAGAGGATGCCCCCGTCTATGGTGATGGTTAGAACTCCTTCCTCTAGGTTTGAGAGGTAGGCCCCCGTCTATTGGTGATGGATTGAACTCCTCTCTTAGGTGTAGAGGATGCCCTCTGCTATGGTGGGTGAAGAACCTCACTCTTCTCTAGGTGTAGAGAGGCCCCCGTGTATATGGCTGATGGTTAGAGGTCCTTCCCTCTAGGTTGTAGGGCTGCCCCTGGTACTATGGTGATGGTGAGCATCTCCCCTCTAGGTGGTAGAGGATGCCCCCCTTTGTCTATAGTGATGGTTAGGAACTCTCTCCTTAGGTGTTAGAGGATGCCCCCTGTCGATAGTGATGTTAGAAACTCCTATCTCTAGGTGTAGAGGTGGTCCCCTGTCTATGGTGAGTAGGATAGAACCTCCTCTCCTCTAGGTGTTAGAGCGTGGTGTCTCAAACAGTGGGTGGACCCCAGTGGGGGTCGAACGACCAAAACCGGTGGGGCCTCTAAAGCCATGGGAGCCGCAATTTAATATGGTTTTTACTGCGAAGTCTGCCCAGTTGGGTTGGGTCACCACAGCATGGGAACTGTATGTTGGGGTCACAGCTTAGAAGGTTGAGACAACCATGGTTGTTGTAGAGGACTGCCCCCTGTCATGGTGATGTAGAAACCTACTCCTCATCTAGGTGTAAGGATGTCCTGTTATGGTTGATGGTTAGAACCCTCTCCTACTATTGTACGTCTTGTAGGGGTGTACCATGTCTATGTGATGGTTACAAACCTCCTCTCCTCTAGGTGTAGAGGGATGTCCCCTGTCTATGGTGATGGTGAATAGAAACTCTTCTACTTAGGTGTAGAGGATGCCCATTCTTATGGTGATGGTTTAGAGCCTCTCTTCCTCTAGGTGTATAGGATACACCCGGTTATGGTGATGTAGAGCCTCCTCTCATCAGGTGGTAGAGGCTGCCCCTGTATATGGTGTGAGTGCAAGCCTCCCTCTTAGGTGTAGAGGATGCCCCCCTTGTTATGGTGATGGTAGAACCTACCTCTCCTCAGGTGTGTAGGATGCACCCTGTCTATGGTGATGGTAAGCCTTCTCTCCTTAGGTGTCAGAGGATGCCTCCGTGTCTATGGCGGAGGTTAGAAAACATCCTTCCTCTAGGGTAAAGAGGATGCCTATGTCTATGGTTGATTAGAAACCTCCTCGCCTATAGGTGTATGAGGATGCCCGGCTATGGTTGATGTAGAGTAGAACCTCCTCTCCTCTCGTGTAAGGATGCCCCAGTGTTCTAGGTGATGTTTAGGATCCTCTCTAATCTATGTGAAGAGGCATGCCCCCTGTCTATGGTGATGTTAGAACCTCCTCTCCTCTAGGTTGTAGGGATGCCCCATGCTTGGTGATGGGTAGATTAGCATAGAACCTCCTTTCTCTAGGTTGTAGGGATGCCCAGTCGTGGTGAAATGGTTAGAAACCTCTCTTCTCTAGTGTAGAGGATGCCCCAGTTATGGTGATGGTTTAGAACCTCCTCTTCTCTATGTGTAGGGATAAGTCACTGTGTGCGATTGGCAGGTAGTGCATGGTCCGATGGAGCCTGAGGCAGAGCCCAGAGGACTGGAGGATGGTCAGATGGAGCTGTGTGGCAAAGCCAGTAGGAATGATGCATAGTTGGATGGAGTCAGGGGCACTGGGCATGGTTAGATAGTGTAAGGAGGACTGGAGCATGGTCAGAAGGTGCCCAAAACCAGGAGGACTGGAGCATGGTCAGATGGTGCCCAAAACCAGGAGGACTGGAGCATTGTCAGATGGTGCCCCGAGGGAGGAGCACTGTAGCATGGTCAGATGGAGCCATAGGGCAGAACCAATATAGGGAATCTGAACCAAAACAAAGTTCTAACAAAGACTCCAGGAACAGCTACAACACAAGGGAGAGAAGAATAGGCAGAATATAGAAGGTTATAGAATGTGGATGGAGTCAGAACCAGGAGTAGGGGCGCTAGGGAAGAGTCCTGGAGATCACATGAAGGCGCATATAGGTGTCATACACATTAGAAATAAGCTCATACATATTGGTTCCTCTGAGACATTTCCCTGCTGCACACTGATAGGGGTCACACAATGGGGCCCGGTGTCCCCTATCAGCGTTAGGTTTGGAGAGGGGGCATAGGCACCTGAGGAAGTATACGCTACACATACTAGGTGTGC
>WNYA01000068.1:315326-378446 GCA_019512145.1 Engystomops pustulosus
TGACTACATTTTGGAAATGAATGGGACTCATTTAGAACAAGGGGACTCATTAGGGCAGATTATTACCAGTCCCTGCCACACAATCCCCGACGAGGAATGCAAAGCTGCGCGATTCACTAAATCGTGCACCCGTATCTGCATGTGTCGCTTCCCACTCAGGTCCCCGGAGTTCACCTTCTTCTTCCTGATGCATGTAAGTGCATAGCTGTGCCACAATTAAATGTTAAATCCCGCGGTTTGTCCGAATCACGGATCGTTCGGTGCGATTGTGACACAATGCGAATCGCTGTTGCGCCACAGTTCCCTTCAAAATCTCTGTCCGGTGGCGCAATCCCACGAAAAGTTGGAAAACCCGACGGAAATGCGGTTGCGGGACCCGTAGTAAATAAGCCCATTATTTTACATTTCAGAAACTAGAGCTGCTAGAGGAATAGGGAAGGGGTTTTCACAACCAGGTAAAATATTCCAGGTACGGTGATAAATGTTTTATTTGTTCTCCAAACATAAACATAAAATGCCCAATGGAAATGTCCCCCACAGGGTTGTACGCTGGAGGTAGTGTGTGATGTCACTGGTCACCTCAGATCATGTGACCCGGTAGTCACACGTACTGCTTCCTGTACAAGCAAGGTCCTGCATTGTAGGAAGCCACACCCTCCTGATGACATCACAGCAGGAGAGCCTCTGTGCCTGATAAGGACCCTGAGGAGGAAGTAACAGGCTGGGGGAAGTATAAGAGAGACGGACAAGGGAACTTCCTGGGTGAGTGCTGTATCGTGTCTGTCTCCTTCTGCCAGTGAGGGGTTTATGGATCAGCATCTTCTATGTATGAACATTTATTACATGGACTCTCCTCTACTGCTCCGAATCCACAGACCTGTATAGGTTATCCTTACCGTCCTCTATAAGAAATGTATATAACAGTCTCCTGTATACTATCCGTGTACTCACGTGTCCTCCTGATACTGCCATGTACATCACGTGTCCTCCTGTATACGTCCCCTGTACATCACGTGTCACTCCTGTATACTGTCCCTGTACATAACGTGTCTCTCGTTATACTGTCCCTGTACATAACGTGTCCTCTTTATCCCGTATACGTGTCCCTGTAACGTCGTACATTCCGTGCCTCCTGTATACCGTCCCCTGTACATCACGTGTCCTCCTGATACTGTCCCTGTACGTCACGTGTCCTCCTGTAATGTCCCCTGACGTCCACGTTGTCTCTGTATACTGTCCCCCGGTACGTCACGTGTCTCCTGTTACTGTCCCCTGTACGTCAGGTCCTCCTGTATACTGTCTCCTGTACATCAGTGTCCTCCTGTATACTGACCCTGTTACATCACATGTCATCCTGTATACTGTACCCTGTATATAAAATGTCTCCTGTCCTGTGTATTACTGTCCCTGTATATAAAGTGTCCTCCTGATACTGTCCCTCTACATCACGTGTCCTCTGTATACTGTGTCCCTGTATACTGCCCCTGTACACCACGTGTCCCTCCTGTATACTGTCCCCTGTATATCATGTCTCCGTATTACGCCCCTGTACATCACGTGTCTCCTGTATACGTCCCCTCTACATCAAGTGTCCTCTGTATACTGTCCCCTAACATCACGTGTCCCTCCCGTATACTGGTCCCCTTACATCTAAAGTGTCCTCCTGTATACTGTCCCCTGTACATCTATATCATCCTTATACTGACCCTGTTACATCACCTGTCATCCGATTCACTGTCCCCTGTATAACATGTCCTCCGTATACTGTCCCCTGTATATAAAAGATGTCCTCCTGTATACTGTCCCCTGCTAACATCAGTGTCCTCCTGTATACTGTCCCCTGTACATCCACGTGTCCTCCTTATACTGTCCCCTCACATCACGTGTCCTCATGTTACTATATCCTGTACATCACTGTCCTCCTGTATACTGCCCTCTAATCACGTGTCTTATGCATATGTCCCCTGTATCACGTGTCTTCCTGATACTGTCACCTTGTACATAAGTGTCCTCCTGTATACTGCCCCTGACAATCACGTGTCCTCCTGTATACTGTCCCCTGTACATCAAGTGTCCTCATGTATCATGTCCCCTTGAATAAGGTCTCTGTATACCGTCCATGTAATCACTGTCCTCCGTTATACCGCTTGTTATCACGTTTCCTCCTGCATTACCGTCCCCTCTACATCTCGTGTTCCCCTATATATCGTCCCCTGTACATCAAGTGTCTCTTGTATACCGTCCCTTCTTACAGTTCTCCTGTTATACTGTCCCCTGTACATCACGTGTCCTCCTATATACTGTCCCCTGTACATCTCATGTCCTCCTGTATACTGTCCCCTGTACATCACGTGTCCTCCTGTATACTGTCCCCTCTACATCACGTGTCCTCCTGTGTACTGTCCCCTGTACATCACGTGTCCTCCTGTATAGTCCCTGATACTCTCATGTCCTCCTGTATACTGTCCCTGTACATCACGTGTCCTCCTGTATACGTCCCTAATCACGTTCTCCTGTGTACTTCCAACTGTACTCACGTGTCCTCACTGCTACTGTCCCCTGTACATCTCATGTCCTCCTGATACTGTCCCCTGTACATCACGTGTCCTCCGTATACTGTCCCCCTGTACAAACGTTGTCCTCTGTATACTGTCCCCTCTACATCACGTGTCTCCTGTGTACTGTCCCCTGTACATCACGTGTCCTCCGTGGTACTGTCCCTGTACATCACGTGTCCCTGGGTACTGTCCCTGTACATCACGTTCCTCCTGTATACTGTCCCCTGTACATCACGTGTCCGCCTGTGTACTGTCCCCTGTACATCACGTGTCCTCCTTGTATACTGTCCCCTGTACATCTCAGTCCTCACTGGATCTGTCCCGTGTTACATCACGTGTCCTCCTTATACTGTCCCTGAACACTGGTACTCCGTATATGTTCCGTATATATCGTCACGTGTCCTCACCACCATTCTGCTCTCGATTCTTCCTTTTTGTTTTGTGATGTCCAATACATCTTACCGCATGATGGTGACATGTGTCCTGATGTCACTGTGATATGTCGTCGTACAGTTGTGTTCGTGTAGATTTCCTCAGTGAAGCCTCAATCCGGTGACTTTTCCTCACAAGGCATGGTGTGTTTCTGATTAACCAACTCAGGATGGAGAATGAACGAAAAGTGTGATCACTGACAGCATTACTGTCCCTCACCCTGGAGATCATTCTTCTCCTAACAGGAGAGGTGAAATAACTAGTATACAGAGGTATTGAGGAGGGGGGGGGCAGTGCGACAGTATATGTAGAGCTATTGATTGATCAGATCTCTCGTTCACAGGATACACTATAGTGAAGAAAGACATCATCTGACGTGTCAGGAGGATGGAGCAGGAGCCAGAGCACCATCATGGAGCCTCCATCACTGACACTGAGAGGGACAGTGACCACCAGATCCTGGAGCTCACACACAAGATCATAGGGATACTGACGCAGAGGTGAGTATGATGGTTTGATTGACTGAAGTGCTTTATGGCATTAGACGTCCTGTCCCAGTCCTGTAAGGGACTGTGGAGCGCTAAACTCCTGCCCCAAAAATACCACCCTAAAATAGTGGACAGTAACTAGGCAACAGTCTGGCCCTCCATATGCCAAAGTGCAAACACATAACAAACAAATAAAAGAAGGAAGAATGGTCAACAAGCCGGGTCACAAAGAAGAGATGGCAAGGAAGCAAAGACACACAAATGCAGAGAATTAGTCTGAATAGGAGCCGAGAATAAAACATACCAAAAATTATCAAACACTTGGGGCTCATTCTTAAGGGGCCCGTGGACGCACTTTAGTCGGAGACATCCCGACGATTTCTGTTTTGTGTTGCTGGGACAGGAATATTAAAAGGGGTTTTGGCACGCGATCGGATTTTGGGGCAAGCTAGTCGGCTTCATACGACACCAAATCGGGGGTACGGATCGGACAAAACAACAGTATTTTACTTAAAATTGTGTTGCAAGCCATGCTATACATACAGCGGGAAGAAGAAGGTGAACTCCCGGGAACATGACACGATGGGGGAAGGAAGGAGGAGGAAGCGACAATGAGGATATCGGCGCCAATCTGACGAGACAACGTCTTATGGCTGAAAGTGGAGACTTCATCCTCATAGGATGATCTGGATTCGGGATCACGCAGGACCGGATAAGTAAATGTGCCCCTTTGTCACAAGCTAATAAAAGGTCAAGATAAACAAAACTGGAACCGGACTGGAATGCGAACAAAACATATTGGAGACCAGAAATCTTGCTGGACCGAGCGTAGCATGGAGAGGAGAAGAGGGTGGTGGACTTAATTCCTTCTTATGAGACAGCTAAGTGCATGTTCACACAAATTTACATGAGATATAAGGATCAGCATCTCCTTAGACGGGTACCACGGAGTAAAGGATATACTGTGGAAGGGACAGGTTTGGTATTAGTACATTAGACAATATTTGGTAAATTTCTGATAACTGTTTTTGGTCACACAGGAGCGATGGTTTTGTTGTCTTGCTAGAATGCAAGATGTGACGGCTGTACATGAAAGGTAGAAGTAATAACCAAGGGGAGGATGGATGGTGAGCAGCAAGGGTCAGGTAAGGTTGTGTAAAGAGGAGCGCACATCCATGCAAGATCGCGTGAGGAATTGCTACAGTATCGGACAGATCCCGGTGTCCAGGGGCACCTAGTGCAGATGGACCAGATTCAACAGTAAAAGTAAATGTAGGCTACGCGCACTGCTGTGTGCATGGTACCAGGTAACTACCAGCTGGCTTCTGCACTTATTCCGTCACTAACTACCGGGTGATTCTGGCATTTATCATTATATTAGTTTTATACTGCCTAAGTAAGTGTACCTCAAGCTGGATGATAGCATTATGGAAGATCCAATGATCCACTTTTTAGATAGATCTAATGTATCAGGAAGTTTTTGAGGTGTATATAGCTACACACGACATTATAATGTCATTTTCTTCAGCCGCTCCGAGTGGTTGTATTTGTAGCAGAAAGAAGCGCGCTAGCCAATCGCACATCTTCGCAGAGCATCGCACAGCCATGTCCCTATCTTACACAGCAGAGATACAGGACATCCTACAGCACGGTACTAAGCTAACCAATAAGGAACAACTTGGCCAATGAGACAAACTTAAAGCTCTAAGCCTGAAATCCTCTTGTGTGGACCACTATAGAGCCCAGGTATGTTTTAGACTTCTAGTGAGAGATGCTCTCATGGTGTCTAGACTCTCCCTTGTGTGGATGCCTCTTTTAGGTGGGAGCTCCGGTGTTAAGCGCTCTTAGATCTCTTTAAGGATTGCCATAGTAGGCACTCTTTAGTAGAGACCTGAACATGCTGATGGTAGAACTGCCGTCCAGTAGCAAGGATTCCGTAGGTGAGGAGACCTCCTCTCTAGTAGAGCCTGCCTGTTTGAGGGATGGTACGAACTCCTCTCCTGCTAGGTTGTAGAGGATGCCCCCCTGTCTATGGTGATGGTAGAACCCTCCTCTCCTCTATTAGGATGCGTATTGGTAGGAGGTCCTTCTCGGGGAGTGATCCTGTCTATGGTGTGAGTGATTAGAATCCCTCCTCCTCTGGGTGTAATAGTAGAGGATGCCCCTTGTCTATGGTGACTGATGGAGACCTCCTCTCCCTATGGTGTGTAGAGGATGTCCCCTGTTATGGTGATGGTAGAACTCCATCTTCTCTAGGTGTGAGGGATGCCCTCTGTCATAGGGATGGTAGAACCTCCTCTCTCTCTAGGTGTTGAGAGGATGTCCCTGTCTATGGTGATGGTGTAGAACCTGTCCTCTCCTCTAGGTGTTAGAGCGCTGTCCCCTGTCTATGTGTGATGGGTAGAACCTCCTCTCTCTCTAGGGTAGCGGATTGCCCCGTCTATGTGGATGGTAGAACCTCCTCTCCTCTAGGTTTGAGAGGTTGCCCCCTGTCTATAGGAGGGGTAGAATACCCTCCTCTCCTCTCGAGTGTGTAGAGGATGCCCCTGTCTATGGGTGATGGGAGAACCGCTCTTCCGGATGTTCTAGGATTTAGAGGACTGTCCTTGAACCGCTCTTCGCTATGGGATGCCGTCTAGGATGGTAGGCCTCCTCTCCTTATGTATGTTTAGAGGATTGCCCCTGTCTGGTGATGGTAGTAGGTAGTAGAACCTCTCTCCTCAGGAGTGTAGAGGATGCCTTTCGTTATGGTGAGGTAGAAAACTCCTCTCCTATGAGGTGTACAGGATGCCCCCGTCTATGGTTGAGGGTAGAACCTCCTCTCCTGCGAGGTTGTAGAGGATTTTCTGCCACCTGTCTATGGTAGATGGTTTGTTAGACGTGACCTCTCTCTCTAGGTGTAGAGGACGCCCCTGGTCTTAGATGGTGATGGTAGAAACTCCTCTACTCTAGGTGTAGAGGTGCCCCCTGTTATGGGTGATGGTAGAACCTCCTCTCCTCCTATGGTGTAAGAGGATGCCCCTGTTTATGGTGATGGTATAGCAACCTCGTTCATCTAGGTGTTAGAGGATGCCCCTGTCTTGGTGATGGTAGAACCTACTTTCTCTAGGGGAGAGGATGCCCGGGGCATAGGCACCTGAGGAAGTATACGCTACACATACTAGGTGTGCTGAATACATTTTGGAAATGAATGGGACTCATTTAGAACAAGGGACTCATTAGGGCAGATTAATTTACCAGTCCCTGCACAATCCCCGACGAGAATGCACAGCTGCCGCGATTCACTAAAATCGTGCACCCGATATCCTGCATGTGTCGCTTCCCCACTCAGGTCCCCGGAGTTCACCTTCTTCTTCCTGATGCATGTAAGTGCATAGCTTGTGCCACAATTTAAATGTTAAATCCCGCGGTTTGTCCGAATCCATCGGATCGTCCGGTGCGATTGTGACACAATGCGATCGCGTGCGCCACAGTTCCCTTCAAAATCTCTGTCCCGGTGGCGCAATCCCACGAAAAGTTGGAAAACCCGACGGAAATGCGGTTGCGGGACCCGTAGTAAATAAGCCCCATTCATTTTACATTTCAGAAACTAGAGCTGCTAGAGGAATAGGGAAGGGGTTTTCACAACCAGGTAAAATATTCCAGGTACGGTGATAAATGTTTTATTTGTTCTCCAAACATAAACATAAAATGCCCAATGGCAAATGTCCCCCACAGGGTGTACGCTGGAGGTAGGTGTGATGTCACTGGTCACCTCAGATCATGTGACCCCGGTAGTCACACGTCACTGCTTCCTGTTACAAGCAAGGTCCTGCATTGTAGGAAGCCACACCTCCTCTGATGACATCACAGCAGGAGCAGCTCTGTGCCTGACAGGACCCTGAGGGCAGTAACAGGCTGGGGGAAGTATAAGAGAGACGGACAGGGAACTTCCTGGGTGAGTGCTGTATCGTGTCTGTCTCCTTCTGCCAGTGAGGGGTTTATGGCATCAGCATCTTCTATGTATGAACTTTATTACATGGACTCTCCTCTACTGCTCCGAATACACAGACCTGTATAGGTTATCCTTACCGTCCTCTATAAGAAATGTATATAACATGTCCTCCTGTATACTGTCCCCTGTACATCACGTGTCCTCCTGTATACTGTCCCCTGTACATCACGTGTCCTCCTGTATACTGTCCCCTGTACATCACGTGTCCTCTGGACTGTGTACATCACGTGCGTTCTCCCCTGTACAGCACGGTCCTCCTGTATACTGTCCCATGTAATACGTCTGTCACTCTGTATACTGTCCCCTGTACATAACGTGTCCTCCTGAATATACTGTCCCTGCTACATCACGTTGTCTCTGTATACCGTCCCCTGTACATCACGTGTCCTCTGCTATACTGTCCCTTGTACCGTCAGTGTCCTCCTGGAACGGTCCCCTGCTACGTCCACGTGTCCTCATGATACTGTCCCCGGTACGTCACGTGTCTCCTGTATACTGTCCCCTGTACGTCACGTGTCCTCCTGTATACTGTCTCCTGTACATCACGTGTCCTCCTGTATACTGACCCTTGTACATCACATGTCCTCCTGTATACTGTCCCCTGTATATAACATGTCCTCCTGTTCCTGTATACTGTCCCCTGTATATAACGTGTCCTCCTGTATACTGTCCCCTCTACATCACGTGTCCTCCTGTATACTGTGTCCTCCTGTATACTGCCCCTGCACCACGTGTCCCTCCTGTATTACTGTCCCCTGTATATCAATGTCTCCGTATTTACTCGTCTGCACCTTACTGCCCCTTTACATCACGTGTCCTCCTGTATACTGTCCCCTCTACATCGTGTATCGATTATATGTCCCCTATACATCACGTGTCTCCTCCTGTATACTGTCCCTCTTACATTATACACGTGTCCTCCTGTATACTGTCCCCGTATACTTATAAACATGTACTCCTGTATACTGTCCCCTGTAATATAAATGTCATCCTGTATACTGTCCCCTGTACATAACAGTGTCCTCCTGTATACTGGTCCCCGTACATCAGTGTCCTCATGTATTACTGTCCTGTATCTACATACGTGTCCTCTGTATACTATCTCTGTACATCACTGTTCCTGTATACTGTCCCCCTACATCACGTGTCCTACTGCATTACTGTCCCCTTGTAACTCACAGTGTCAGTCCTGTATACTGTGCCCTTGTACATCAGGTGTCCTCCTGTATACTCCCCTGTAATCACGTGTTCTGATACGTCCTGTACATCAGGTCCTCATGTATAATGGTCCCCTTGTCTAACGTGTCCTCCTGTATACCGTCCCTGTATCAGTGTCCTCCCGTTAACGTGTCTTGTTATCACGTTTCCTCCTGATATTACCGTCCCCTCTACATCTCGTGTTCCCCTCTATATGATCGTCCCTGTACATCAGTGTCCTCTGTATACGTCCCTGTACATACATGTTCCCTGTATACTGTCCCTGTACATCCCCGTGTCCTTAAACTGATCCCCAGTACATCTCATGTCCTCCTGTATACTGTCCCCTGTACATCACGTGTCCTCCTGTATACTGTCCCCTCTACATCACGTGTCCTCCTGTGTACTGTCCCCTGTACATCACGTGTCCTCCTGTATACTGTCCCCTGTACATCTCATGTCCTCCTGTATACTGTCCCCTGTACATCACGTGTCCTCCTGTATACTGTCCCCTTTACATCAGTGTCTCCTGTGACTGTCCTGTATCACGTGTCCTACTGCTACTGTCCCATGCACTCATGTCTCATGATAATGTCCCCTGACATCACGTGCCTGTATACTGTCCCCCCTGTACATCACGTGCACCTGTATACTGTCCCCTCTACATACGTTGTCCTCTGTATACTGTCCCCTGTACATCACGTGTCCTCCTGTGTCCGCTGTCCCCTGTACATCACGTGTCCTCCTGGGTACTGTACCTTACATCACGTGTCTCCTGTTACTGTCCCCTGTACATCACGTGTCCTCCTGTGTCTGTCCCCTGTACATCACGTGTCCCCGTATCATGTGATACTGTCCCCTGTACATCTCATGTCCTCCTGGATACGTCCCTGTACATCACGTGTACATCCTGTATACTGTCCCCTGTACATCACATGTACTCCGTATACTGTCTGCGTTATATCTGTCACGTGTCCTCACCACCATTCTGCTCGTCGATTCTTCCTTTTTGTTTTGTTGATGTCCAATACATCTTACCGCATGGATGGTGAATGGTCCTGATGCACTGTGATATGGTCGGTACTGTTGTTCGTGTAGATTTCCTCAGTGAAGCCTCAATCCGGTGACTTTTCCTAACAAGGCAATGGTGTGTTTCTGATCAACCAACTCAGGATGGAGAATGAACGAAAAGTGATATCACTGACAGCATACTGTCCCTCACCCTGGAGATCATTCTTACTCCTAAACAGGAGAGGTGAATAACTAGTATACAGAGGCTATTGAGGATGGGGGGGGCACAGTATATGTAGAGCTATTGATTGATCAGAGGCTCTCGTTCACAGGATACACTATAGTGAAGAAGAGAAAAGACATCATCTGACGTGTCAGGAGGATGGAGCAGGAGCCAGAGCACCATCAGGAGCCTCCATCACTGACACTGAGAGGGACAGTGACCACCAGATCCTGGAGCTCACACACAAGATCATAGGGACTAGCCGCAGAGGTGAGTATGGATGGTTTGATTGACTGAAGTGCTTTATGGCAATTAGACGTCCTGTCCCAGTCCTGTAAGGGACTGTGAGCGCTAAACTCTGCCCCAAAAATACCACCCATAAATAGTGGCAGTAATAGGCAACAGTCTGGTACCTCATATGCCAAAGTGCAAACACATAACAAACAAATAAAAGAAGGAAGAATGGTCAACAAGCCGGGGTCACAAAGAGGATGGCAAGGGAAGCAAAGATCACAAATGCAGAGAATAGTCTGAATAGGAGCCGAGATCAAAACTACCAAAAATTATCAAACACTTGGGGCTCATTTAACAAGGGCGCCCGTGGGACCGCACTTTGTCGGACATCCCGCACGATTTCTGTTTTGTGTTGCTGGGACAGATTTATTTAAAAGGGGTTTTGGCACGCGGATCGGATTTTGGGGCAAGCTAGTCGGCTATCATACGGACACCAAATCGGGGGTACGGAATGGACAAACAACAGTATTTTACTTAAAATTGTGTTGCAAGCCATCTATACATACAGCAGGAAGAAGAAGGTGAACTCCCGGAAACAGAATGGGGGAAGGAAGCGGACACCATGAGGATATGGGCGCGACAATTTTACGGAAACGTGGCAGACTTCATCCTCATAGGATGATCTGGATTCGGGATCACGCAGGACCGGATAAGTAAATGTGCCCCTTTGTCACAAGCTAATAAAAAAGGTCAAGATAAACTAAAATGGAACCGGACTGAAATCGAACAAAACATTATTGGAGACCAGAAAATCTTGCTGGACCAGTGCTAGAGGAGAAGAGGGTGGTGGACTTAATTCCTTTTATGAGACAGCTAAGTGCATGTTCACACAAAATTACATGAGATATAAGGATCAGCATCTCCTTAGACGGGTACCACGGACGAAGGATATATGTGGAAGGGACAGGTTTGTTATTAGTACATTAAGACAATATTTGGTAAATTTCTGATAACTGTTTGTCACAAGAGCGATGGTTTTGTTGTCTTGGCTAATGACAGATGTGACGGCTGTTGAAGGTAGAGAAGTAATAACCAGGGGAGGACTGGATTGTGAGCAGCAGGCAGTAAGTTGTAAAGAGGAGCGCATCCATGCAAGATCGGTGAGGAATTGCACAGATTGGACAGATCCCGTGTCCAGGGACCTAGTGCAGATGGACCAGATTCACACAGTAAAGTAAATGTAGAGCTCCTCGCACTGCTGTGTGCATGGTACCAGGTAACTCCAGCTGCTTCTGCTACTTATTCCGTCACTACTCCGGGGCTGATTTCTGTGCATTTATCATTATATTAGTTTGTTTACTCCTAATAAGTGACCTCAACTGGTATTCATAGCATTATGGAAGATCCAATGATCCACTTTTTAGATAGATCTACATGTATCAGGAAGGTTTTGAGTGCTATATAGCTACACAAGACATATAATGTCATTTTCTTCAGCCGCTGTGTTGTATTTTGCAGAAGAAGAGCGCAGCCAATCGCACATCTTTCGCAGGCCATCGCACAGCCATGCCCTATCTACACAGCAGAATCACAGAATCCTCAGGACCACTGGTACATAAGCTTAACCAAGGATGTAAGAACAAGTTATATGCTATATGGACCCACTGAAAAGATACAAAAACTGCTAGGTAGAGCCTCTCAAGGCAACAGTGAAGAATTCTGTTCTTTGGTGATGGTAGAACCTCCTCCCTATCTAGGTTGTGAGGATGGCCCCTTCTATGGTGATGGTTTTAGAACTCCTCTCCTCTAGGTTGTAGAGGATGCCTCTGTCTATGGTGATGGCTTAGAACCTCCTCTCTTTGGTGTAGGGATGCCCTCCTGTCTATGGTGAGTGAGCTCCTCTCTTAGGTTGTAGAGGTGTCCCTGTCTATGGTGATGGTAGAACCTCCTCTTCTCTAGTGTAGAGGATGCCCCTAGTCTATGTGATGTAGACACCTCTCTTCTCTAGGTGTAGAGGATGTCCCTCCTGTCTATGTGATGTAGAACCTCCTCTCCTCTAGGTGTTAGGGATGTCCCCGGTATCGGTGATGGTAGATACCTCCTCTCTCTAGGTGTAGAGGCGCTCCCCTGTTATGGGGATGGTAGTGAACTACTCCTCTCCTCTAGGTGTAGAGGATGCCCCTGTCTATGGTGGTGGTAGAACCTCCTCTCCTCTAGTTAGAGGATGCCCCTGTCTTATTGGTGATGGTAGAGCCTCTCTCCTCTAGGTGTGAGGGTGCTCCTGTCTATGGGTGAGTAGATTAGAACTCCTCTCCTATAGGGTTGTAGAGGATGCCCCTGTCTAGTGGGTGATGGTTAGAACATCCTCTCCTTGAGTGTGTCGAGGATGTTCCCTGTTATGGGATGGTCAGAACCTCCTCTCCCTCTGGTTTGTGAGGATGCCCTGTCTATGGGATGAGTAGAACCTTCCTCTCCTCTAGGTGTTAGAGGATGTTCCCTATGTCTATGGTGATGTAGTAGAACCTCGCCCTCCTCGTAGGTGTAGAGACGCCCCTCGTCTATGTGTGATGGTTAGTAGAACCTCCTCTCCTTAAGGGTAGCGGTAGTGCCCCGTCTATGGTGGATGAGATAGAACCTCCTCTCCTCTAGTGTTGAGAGGATTGCCCCCTGTATATGTGAGTGGGAGAACCTCCTCTCCTCTAGGTGTAGCGGATGCCCTCTGTCTATGGTGGATGGTAGAGAACCCCCTTCTCTAGGTGTTCGAGGTAGAGGATGCCCCTGTCAGGGTGATGGTGAACCTCGCTCTTTCCTAGGGTGTTAGAGGATGTCCCTGCTAGGTGATGGTAGAGCCTCCTCTCCTATAGGTGTTGTAGAGGGATTGCCCTGTCTATGGTGATGGTAGACAGTACCTCCATCTCCTAGGTGTAGGGACTGCCCCTGTCATATGTGATGGTTGAAGAATCCTCCTCTCCTCTAGGTGTAACAGGATGCCCCCTGTCTATAATGGTTGATGGTAGAACCTCTCTCCTCTAGGTGTAGAGGATGTCCTGCCACCTGTCTTATGGTTTGATGGTTTAGAACCTCCTCTTCTCTAGGTGTAGAGGAGCCCCCTTGTCTATTGGTGATGGTTAGAACTCCTCTACTCTAGGTGTGAGGATGCGCCCCTGTATGGTGATGGTAGAACCTCCTCTCCTCTAGGGTGTAGAGATGCCCCTGTTTATGGTGATGGATAGCAACCTCTCTTCTCTAGGTTGAGAGGATGCCCCTGTCTATGTGTGTGTTATGGTAGAAACTCACTCTTCTCATAGGTGTAGAGGATGCCCCTGTCTATGGGTGGTATGTAGAAACTCCTCTTTCAGTGTAGAGGATGCCTCTGTCTTGGTGATGTAGTGCAGAGACCTCTTCCTCTAGGTGTAGAGATTGTCCCCTGTAATGGTGATGGTAGAACCTCCTTCTTCTAGGGTTGTTGAGGATGGTCCCAGTTATGTGATGGTATAGAACCTCCTCTCTAGGTGTGTAGGACGTCCCCTGTCTATGGTGATGATAGAACATCCTACTTCCTCTAGGTGTAGAGGATCCCCTGTCTATGGTGATGGTAGAACCTCCTCTCTCTAGTGTAGAGGATTCCCCTGTCTATGGTGATGGGTAGACCTCTTCTTCTTGGGTAGGGATGCCCCCTGTCTATGGTGATAGTAGAACTACTCTCTCTATGTGTAGAGGCTGCCCCATGTCTATGGTGTGGTACGAGAGAACATCCTCTCCTCTAGGTGTAGAGGAATTTTTTTGTTGGGGGGGCCCCTGTCTATGGTTATGGTAGGCCCTCCTCTCCTCTAGGTTGTGTAGAGGATGCCCCCTGTCTATTGTGATGGTTCAGAACCCCTCTCCTCTAGGTAGAGGATTCCCCTGCTGTGGGTAGACCTCCTTATAGGGTTGCCTGTATGAGTAGGTAGAACCTCCTTCTCCTTATAGGTTAGAGGGGTCCCGTCTAGGTGTGGTTAAGAAACCTCTCTCTTGGTGAGAGGAATGCCCCCGGTCTATGGTTGATGGTAGATTCGAACTCTTCTCTAGTCGTAGAGGATGCCCCCTGTCTATGCGTGCAGGTAGATCTCTCCCCCTTAGGGTGTAGAGGATGCACCACCGTATGGTTGATGGTAGAACTCCGCTCCCTCTAGGTGTAGAGGATGCCCCTGTCTATGGTGATGGTAGATCGAGCCCTCTCTCTAGGTGTAGAGGATGCCCCCTGTCCTATGGTGATGTTAGTCGAACCTCCTCTCCTACTAGGTGTAGAGGGATTGCCCCCTGTTATGGGTGACTGGTAGATAAGACCTTCCTCTTCCTCAGGTGTAGAGGGATGCACCCTGTCTATGGTGATGGTAGACTTCCTCTCCCTAGGTTGTAGAGGATGCCCCTGTCATGGTGATGGTAAGTAGATAGAACTCTTCTCCTTAGGGTTGTAGAGGATGCCCCTGTATATGGTGATGGGTAGAACCTCTCTTCTAGGTGTAGGGATGACCCTGTCTGGTGATGGTTAGTAGAACCTTCCTCTTCTCTAGTGTGTTAGAGGATTGCCAACCGTCTTATGGTGATGGTAGTAGAATCCTCTATCTCTAGGTGTAGAGGATTGCCCCCGTCTATGGTTGATGGTAGGAACTCCTCTATTCTTAGTGGTAGAGGATTGCCACCTGTTATTGGTGATGAGAAGAACCTCTTTCTCTTTCTAGGTTGTTAGCGGATGCGCCCATGGTATGGCTGATGGTAGAACCTCATCTCTCTAGTGTAGAGGATGCCCCTGTCTTTTGGATGATCCTTCTCAGTTAGAACCGGTTTATGGTGATGGTTGAACCTCCTCTTCTCTAGGTGTACGAGGATGCCCCACTGGTCTATGGTGATGGTAGAATACCCTCCTTCCTATAGGTGTAGAGGATGCCATGTCTATGGTTGATGGAGAGCCTCCTTCCTTAGGTGTAGAGGATGCCCCCTGTCTATGGTGATGGTAGACTCTCTATCAGGGTAGAGGATGCCCCCTGTTATGTGTCGATGGCTAGAGCTCCGTCTCTTAGGTGTAGAGGAGCCCACTGTCTATGGGATGGCAGAACCTCCTCTCTCTAGGTGTGTAGAGGATGCCCCTGTACTATGGTGAGGTAGAAGCACTCTTACTCTAAGGTGTAGGAGGATGCCCACTGTCTATGGGGGGGGAGGTAGAAACCTCCTATTCTCTAGATGTGAGGATTGACCCCCTGTCTATGGTGATGGATAGAACCTCCCTCTCCTATGGTGTGAGGATGCCACACCTGTCATATGGTGATGTAGAACTACTCTCCTCTACGTGGTAGAGGATTTGACCCCTGTCTATGGTGATGGTCGAGCCTCCCTACTTACTCAGAAGTAGAGAGATGCCCCTGTCTATGGTGATGGTAGAACCTCCTCTACTCTAGAAGTAGAGGTATGTCCCTGTCATTGGGATGGTTCTAGTAGAACACTCCTTCCTCGATAGGGTAGAGGATGCCCCCCTGTACTATGGTGATGGTTAGAACCTCCTTTCTCTAAGGTGTAGAGGATGCACCCAAGTCTATGGTGATGGTTAGACCTCCTCTTCTCTGGTGTAGAGGATGTCCCCTGGTTTCTATGGTGATGGAGACCTCACCTCCTCTAGGTGTAGAGGATGTCCTCGGTTATATGGTGATGTAGAACCTCTCTTCTCTAGGGATTAAGAGGATTGCACCAGTCTATGGTGAGGTAACGAACTCCTCTTCTCTAGGTGTAGAGATGGTCCATGTCAGTGGGTGATGTAGTAGAACTCCTACCTCTAGTGTATGTAGACGGTGTCCCTGTTATGGGTGATGGTTGAGAACCTCCTCTCTCTAGGGGTAGGAGGATGTCCCTGTCTAGGGTGATGTAGTAGAACTCTATTTCTCTAGGTGTAGAGGATGCCCACCAGGTCTATGGTGATGGTGAAAACTCCTCTCCTCTAGGTGTTGTAGAGGATGCCCCCGGTCTATGGTGATGGAGAACTCCTCTCCTCTAGGTTAGAGGTATGGCCCCTCGTCTATTGGTGATGGTGAACTCCTCTCCTAGGTGTAGAGGATGCCCCTTCTATGTGGTGAGGTAGAACCTCCATCTACTCTAGGTGTAGAGAGGCCCCCGTGTTGTGCTGATGGTAGAGGCTCCTTCCCTCTAGGTGTGTAGAGGTGCCCCTGCGTTATGGTGATGGTAGAGCATACTCCCCTCAGGTGTAGAGGATGCCCCCCTTTGTCTATGTTGATGGTTAGAACATCTCTCCTTAGGTGATAGAGGATGCCCCCTGTCATAGTGATGTTAGAAACATCCTATCTCTAGGTGTAGGAGGATTCCCTGTCTATGGTGAGTAGGATAGAAACTCCCTCCTCTAGGGTGTAGAGGCAAGTGGTTCTCAACATGTCGGGAGGACCCCAGTGGGGGTCGAACGACCAAAACCGGGGGTGCCTAAAGCCAGTCGGAAGCCGCAAATTTATATGTTTTTACTGCCGAAGTCTGCGTGTGGTTGGGTCACCACAGCTATGGGAACGTATGTGGGGTCACAGCTTAGAAGGTTGAGACAACAATGGTGTGTAGAGACCTGCCCCACTGTCTTATGGTGATGTAGAAACCTACTCTCACTCTAGGTGTAGAGGATGTCCTGTACTATGGTTGATGGTAGAACCCCTCTCTATATTGTCGGGTCTTGTAGGGGGTCACTGTCTATGGTGATGGTTTACAAACCTCTCTCCTCTAGCGTGTAGAGGATGTCCCCTTGTCTATGGTGATGGTTAGAACGAACTCTCTCTAGGTGTAGAGGATGCCCTGTTATGGGATGGATAGAGCCTCCTCCTCTAGGTGTATAGGATACCACCGGTTATGGTGAGTAGAGCCTCCTCTCATCAGGTGGAGAGGACTGCACCCCTGTTATGGTGTGAGGTAGAAAGCCTCTCCTCTAGGGTGTAGGAGGATGCCCCCCCTGTCTATGGTGATGGTAGAACCATCACTCTCCTCTAGGTGTTGTAGAGGATGCCACGGTCATATGGTGATGGTAGAGCTTCTCTCCTTAGGTGTACGAGGATGCCTCCGGTCTATGGCGTGGGTTAGAAACTCCTTCCTCTAGGGTAGAGAGGATGCCTTGTCTATGGTTGATTCGTAGAACCTCCTCGCCTATAGGTGTGAGGATGCCCGGTCTATGGTGATGTAGGTTAGAACCTCCTCATCCTCTAGCGTGTAGAGGATGCCCCAGGTTCTATGGTCGTGTGTTTAGGATCCTCTCTAATCTATGTGTAGAGGCATGCCCCCCTGTCTATGGTGCATGGTAGACACCTCCTCTCCTCTAGGTTTGTAGCGGTGCCCCTGTGCTAGTGATGGGTAGATTGCATATGAACCTCCTATTCTCTAGGTTGTAGGGGATGCCCAGTCGTGGTGCAATGGTAGCAACCTACCTCTTCTCTAGTGTAGAGGATGCCCCAGTTATGGTGATGGTTGTAGAACCTCCTCTTCTCTAGTGTTGTAGGGATATCCCTGTCTATGGTGCTGGAGGAAACCTCCTCTCCTCTAGTTGTAGAGGGTGTCCCTGTCGTATGGTGATGGTTAGACCTCCTCTCCTATAGGTGTAGAGGACGGCCCCCCTG
This sequence comes from Engystomops pustulosus, assembly GCA_019512145.1. Taxonomy (NCBI): domain Eukaryota; kingdom Metazoa; phylum Chordata; class Amphibia; order Anura; family Leptodactylidae; genus Engystomops; species Engystomops pustulosus. Next base: position 333,095 of record WNYA01000068.1, read on the forward strand.
TCTATGGTGATTGTTAGAACCCCTCTCCTCTAGGTGAGAGGATGCCCCCTGTCTATGGTCGATGGTAGTCGAACTCCTCTTTTCTAGGTTGTAGAGGAGCCCCCTGTCTATTGTTGATGGTACGAACCTCCTCTTTTAGGTGTCGAGGAATGCCCCCTGTATATGGTGATGGTAGAACCTCATCTCCTTAGTGTAGAGATGCCCCCTTGTATATGGTGATGGTAGACCTCTCTTATATAGGTGTAGAGGATGCCCGTCAGGCGTGATGGTAGAAACCTCTCTTCTCATAGGTGTAGAGGATGCCCCCTGTCTACTGTGATGGTAGAACTTCCTCCCTACTAGGCGTTAGAGGATGTCCCGTATAGGGTGATGGTAGAGCGGCATTCACTCTTGGTGTAGAGGATCCTTTTCTCCTTGACACTCTGTCTATGGTGATTGATGGTAGAACTCCTCTCCTCTAGGTGTAGAGGACTGCCCCCGTCAATGGTGATTGGTTACGGAACATCTCTCCTCTAGGTGTGAGGATTTGCCCCCTGTTATTGGGATGGTAGCACTCCTCCCTCTAGGTGTAGAGGATGCCCCCTTTGTCTGATGGTGATGGTTAGAGCGGCCTCTCTTAGGTGTAGGGATGTCATGTCTATGGTGATGGTAGACCTCCTCCTTAGGGTAGAGTAGAGGATGCCCCTGTCTATGGTGATGGTAGAAACTCCTCTCCTCTAGGTTTGTTGTAGAGGATGTCCCCGTCTATGGTGGATGGAGTGAGCCTCCTCCCTCTAGGGTTTGTAGAGGATCCCCCCTCTGACTGGTGATGGTAGATGTAGAAAAACCTCCTATTCTCAGGGTGTAGGGATGCCCCCCGTGTATTTGGATGAAGGTAGAACTCCCTTCCTCTAGGTGGAGAGGGTGTCCCCTGTCTATGGTGAGGTAGACCTACTCTCTCTAGGGTATGTAGAGCGAGACTCCTGTCTATGGCGGATGGTTTGTACGAACCTCCTCTCCTCTAGGTGTAGAGGATGCCTCCTGTCTTTGTTTGAGATATGAACCTCCCTTCCTCTAGGTGTAGAGGATGCCCCCCCTGTCTATGGTGATGTAGAACTCATCGCCTCTAGGTGTAGAGGATGTCCCCCTGTCTACTGGTGATGGTTTAAACCTCCTCTCCTCTAGGTGTAGAGGGTGTCACTTGTCTTGGTGAGGTTAAAACCACTCTCCTCTAGGTGTGAGGATGTCCCCTGTCTATGGTGATGGTAGCACCTCCTCTTATCTAGGCTGTAGTGAGGATGCCCTGTTCTATGGTGATGGTAGAACTCTCACTATAGGCGTTAGAGGATGTCCCCTGTTTATGGTGTGGCCTAGAGCGGCCTCTCCTTATGGTGTAGAGGATGCCCCCTACCTGTTGATGGTGATGGTTAGAATAGACTCCTCTAATCCTAGGGTGTAGTGTAGACGGAGCCCCTGTCGAATGGTGATGGTCGAACCTCCTCTAATCTAGGTGTAGAGGGAATGCCCCGTCTATGTGATGGTTAGAACCTTCCTACTCCTCTCTTAGGAGTAGAGGATGCACCCCTTGTTCTGTGATGGTTTTCTTTAGAGCGGGCCTCTCTATAGGTGTACGAGGAAGTCCCCGTCTATGGTGATGGTAGAACTCTCTCTTAGTGTAGAGATGACCCCGTCTATGGTTGATGGTTAGAACCTCTCTCCTTAGGTGGTGAGGCTGTCCCCTGTTATGGTTGATGGTAGAGCCTCTCCCTCTAGGGTAGGGATCCCCCGTTGTGGTATTTTGGGGGGTTTAGACTAGAACCTCCTATTCTTAGTTGTAGAGGATGCCCCCTCGTCTATGGTGATGGTAGAACCTCCTCTCTCTCAGGTGTAGAGGAGCCCCCGTCTATGGGATGATAGAACCGAATCCTCTTAGGTGTAGAGGATTCACCTGTCTATGGTGATGGTAGAATATCCTCTCCTCTAGGTGTCTAGAGGATGCCCCAGTTCTATGGTGATGATAGAACTCTTCTCCTCTAGGTGTAGGTTGCCCCCACCCCCTGTCTCTGGGATGGTAGAACTCCTATCCTCTTAGTGTTACGCGAGCCCCTGTCTATGGTGGTGATGGTAGAACCTCCCTGCTCTAGGTGTAGGGATGCCCCATGTCTATGGTGATGATAGAACCTCCTTCCCTAGGTGTAGAGGTGTAGGGCATTCCCCTTCTGGTGATGGTAGAACCTCCTCTCCTCTTAGGTGTAGAGGATGCCCTGTCTATCGGTTGATGTTTAGAACCGCATCATCCTCTAGGTGTTAGATGATGCCCCCTATCTATGGTTTGATGTAGTTAGAACCTCCTCTCCTCTAGGGGTAGAGGATCCCCCGTCTATGGTGATGTAGAACCTCCTATCCCTCCACAGGTTGTAGCGGATTCCCCATGTCTATGGTGATGATATAGTAGAACTCCTCTCCTCTATGTTGTAGAGGATGCCCCTTGTTCTATGGTGTATGGCAGAACAGCCCGCTCCTGAGGGTGTAGATGATTCCCCAGGTCGATGGTTGATGGTAAACCTCCTCTCCTCTAGGTGTAGAGGAACCCCTCATGTCTATTGTACGGAAGAATCGTAGCAAACTCCTCTCCTTAGGTTGGAGAGGAAGCCCCCCCCGTCTATGGTGGTGGTTTAAGAAACCCCCTCTCATCTAGAGTAGGAGGATGCCCCTGTCTATGGTGAATGATAGCACCTCGCTCCTCTAGGTGTAGGAGGTGCCCCCTGTTATAGTGTGGCTGAGATAGAACACCTTCTTTCATCTAGTTTGTAGAGGATTGCCCCCTGTCTATGGTGATGGTAGACCTACTCTACTCTAGGTGTAGAGGACAGCCCCCGTCTATGGTGATGGTAGAACCTCCTCTTCCTCTAGGGTACCGAGGATGCCCCCTGACTATAGTTGATGGTAGAGCCTGCCTTCACTCTAGGTTGTAGAGGTAGAGGATTTTGCCCCTCTGTCTATGGGATGGTAGAACCCTTCCTCTCTCTAGGTGTAGAGGATTGCCCACTTTGTCTACTGGCTGATGGTAGAACCCCGCTCCTATAGGTGCGTTAGAGGATGCCCCCTGCTATGGTGATGGTTTAGAATCTCCTCTCTCTAGGCGTCGAGGGATTGCCCCTGTCTATGGTGATGGTAGAATCTCCTATTCATCAGGTGTAGAGGATGCACCCTGTCTATGGTGATGGTTAGATTAGAACCTCTTCTCCTCTAGGTGTAGAGGATGCCCCTGTATAGGTGATGGTAGATAGAACCTCCTCTCCTTCGGGTTGTTATTGAGGATGCCCCCTGTGTCTATGGGGATGGTTAGAACCTTCCTCTCTATAGGTGTAGAGGATGCCCCCGTTTATGGTGATGGAAGAACTCACTCTCTATAGGTGTAGAGGATGCTGCCCCCTGTCTATGGTGAGGGGTTTAGAACATACTCTCCTCTAGGTTTGTAGGGATTGCCCCATGTTATGGTGATGGGTCGAACCTCCTTCTCTCTAGGTGTGATGATGCCCCATGGTTTAGGTTGATGGAAGAATCTCCTCTCCTCTAGGTCGTAGAGGATTGCCACCTGTCTATGGTGATGGTAGAACCTCTCTGTCTAGGTGATGTAGAGGATGTCCCCTGCTGTGGTGATGGTTTAGAACTCTCCTCTCTATAGGGTAGAGGATGCACTGTCTATGGGGATGGGAGAATCTCATTCCTAAGCGTTGTAGAGGATGCCCCCCGTTTATGGTTTGGGTTGGATGGAAGAAGAAGAATCCTCCCTCTAGGTTGTAGAGGATGCTGCCCCTGTCTTATGGTGTGGTAGAAATTCCTCTCGATAGGTGCTAGAGGATGCCCACCCTCTACCTGTCATGGTGATGGTATAGAAACCTCCTCTCCTCTAGGGGTAGGGATGCCCCTGTCTACGGTCGATCGGTAGAAACTCACTTCCTCTAGGTGTTAGCGGATTGCCCCCCTGTCGACGGTATGGTAGAACCTCCTCTTAGAGGTGTAGATGATGCCCCTGTCTATGGGGTTGATGGTAGAACCTCCTCTCATATAGGTGTAGAGGAAGCCCCCTGTTCTATGGTGATGGTAGTTAGAATCCTCTCCTCTAGGGGTAGAGGATGCCCCATGTCTACGGATTGATGGTAGTCGAACCTCCTCCTCTAAGTGTAGAGGGATTGCCCCCTGTCTAGGTGATGGTTCATTAGAGAACAGCCTCTCCTTAGGTGTAGAGGAGGCCCTTGTCTATGGTGATGGTTTTAGAAACCTCTCTCCTCAGGTTGTAGAGGATGCCCCCCGTCTATGTGATGGTTAGAACCTCCTCTCTCTAGGTGTAGAGGATTGTCCCCTGTCTATGGGATGGTTAGAACCCTCCTCTCCCTCTAGGTGTCAGAGGATGCCCCATGTATATGGTGATGGTAGTAGAACCTCTCTCCTCTAGGAGTGGGATTGCCCCCTTGTTTCTATGGTGTTTCTGGTTGATGGTTAGAACCTCCTCTCCTCAGCGTTGGTAGAGGATTCGTCCCATGTCTATAGGTAATGGTTAGAACCTCCTCCTCTCTAGGTGTTGTAGAGGATGCCCCCTGTCATAGTGTGGTAGAAACTCCTCTCCTCTATGTGTAGAGGATGCCCCTGCATGGTGATGGTTAGATTATCCTTACGAGGAAGAACCTCTCTCTCCTAGGGAGTGGATGACCCCTGTCTATGGTGATGGTAGAAACTCCTATCCTTAGGTGTAGAGGACTGACCACTGTCTATGGTGATGCCGTTAGTGAGTAGAACCTCCTCTCCTATAGTGTAGAGATTGTCCCCGGTTCCTATGGGGATTGGTTACGATGTGCCACCTTCATCTAGGTGTAGAGGATGCACGCTGTTATGTGATGGTGAGAATTTCCTCTCCTCTAGGTGTAGAGATTTGCCCCCTGTCTCATGGTGATGCTTAGAAACCTCCTCTCACTAGGTGTAGAGGACGCCCCCTGTCTCATGGGGATGGTAGAACATACTCTCTTAGGTGTAGAGGACCCCATGTATCATGGTGATGGTAGTAGAGCTCCTCTCCTCTAGGTGTAGAGGATGCCAGTTATGGTGCATGGTAGAACCTCCTTCTCCTCTAGGTGTAGAGGATGTCCCCTGTCTAGGTGATGGTTTAGAAACGCCCGCAGCAATAGTCATCCCCTTCCTCTAGGTGTAGAGGATTGGCCACTGTCATGGTGCTGGTAGAACTCCCACCCCCTCTGGTGTAGAGAGATGCCTCCTGTCTATGGTGAGGTAGAATACCTCCTCTACTCTAGGAGTGTAGCGGATGACCCCTGTATATGGTGATGGTAGAACCCCTCTCTCCCTAGGTGTAGAAGGATGCCCCTTGTCTATGGTGATGGTCGACCCTCCTTCATATAGGTTGTAGGAGGACTGCCCCCTGTCTATGGTGTGATGGTAAGACCTCCTCTCCTCTAGGTGTTTTTAAGAGGATGCAATGTCTATGGGTGATGGTAAAGATCCATCCCTCCTCTAGGTGTAGAGGATCCCCCGTGTCTATGGTCGATGGTTTAGATAGAACCTACTCCTCTCTAGGTGTCTAGAGGTGCTTCCTGTCGATGGTCGATGGTTTAGAACTATCCTCTAGTGCTAGAGATTGCCCCTGTCTAATGGTGAAGGTGTAGAAACTCCTCTCCTCATAGGGTTAGAGGATGCTCCATGTCTATAGGTGATGGTAGAACCTCTCTCATTTAGGTGTAGAGGAATGCCTCCTGTATATGGTGAAGGTTAGAACACCTCCTATCCTCTAGGGAGTAGGAGGATGACCCTGTTTGGTGAAGGTTTGAACCTCACCTATCCTCCTCTGTAGGTGTAAGGAATATTTGTCCGTCTATGGTGTGGCTCTTTAGAACCTCTCTCACTTAGGTAAGAGGATATGTCCCTGTCTATGTGATGGTAGATAATCCTCTCCTCTAGGTGTAGAGGATGCGTCTTGTTTATGGTTGATGTAGGAACCTCGCTTCCTCTAGGTGTGGGATCTCGGATCCCTGTCTCATGGGGAGGTAAAAGATACTCCTCTCCTCAGGGGTTGTAGAGGATGCCCCCCATGGGGTTTTTTTTCTATGGTGATGGATCTAGAACCTCCTCTCCTTAGGTGGTTTGTCATAGGACGGAATGTCATGTATATGGTGATGGAATCTACCGCCTCTAAGGTTAGCGGATGACACCAGTGTCATGGTGATGGTGAACTCATCCTCTCAGGTGTAAGCGGATACCCCTGTCTTGGTGATGGTTAGAACCTCCTCTCATCTAGTGTAGAGGATGTCCCTGTGTATATGGTGATGGTAAGATACTCCTCTCTTAGGTGTAGAGGATGCCCCCGTCCATGGCGGATGGTTAGAACCTCCTTCCTCCTAGGTGTAGAGGATGGCACCCTGTCTATGGTGATGGTAGAACATCCTCCTCTCTAGGGGTAAGTGGAGGCCCCTGTTATGGTGATGGTCTAGTAGTAGAACTCCTCTCCATAGGGTGCGAGGGAATGTCACCCGTAGTACTGGTCATGATTGGTTAGAACCTCATCTCCTCTAGATAGTAGGAGAGAGGCCCTCTGTCCTATGGTAGATGGTAGAACTTCCTTCCCTAGGTGTTGTAGGAGGGATGTCCCCTGTATATGGTGATGGTACAACCTCTCTCTCCTGATAGAGTGTGGAGGGATAGCCATTTCTATGCGTAGATGGTTGACCTCCTCTCCTCTAGGTGTAAGCGGATATCCCCTGTTCTATGGTTTGATGGTAGGAACCTCCTATCTCCTCTAGGTGTAAGAGGATGCCCCTGTCTATGGTGATGGTAGAATAGTTAGAACCTACCTCTCCTATCGGTGTAGAGGATGCCCCTGTCTAAGGTGATGGCTAGACACCTCCCTCTCCTTCTAGGTGGAGAGAGGATGCCCCTCCTCTGTCTATGGTGATGGTAGAAGCGCACTATCCTCTAGGTGTAGAGGATGCCCACGTCTATGGTGATTGGTAGATCGAACCTCCTTCCTCTAGGTGCTAGAGGATTGCTCCCTGTATGGTGAGAGGTGTACGACCGCAGAAACCTACTTCCATATAGGTGTAGCGAGAATGCCCCCCCCACCCCAGTCCTATGGTGAAGGTAGTAGAACCTCATCGTCTCTAGGTGTAGAGGATTGTCCCCGTTCTTGGTGATGGTTCGTAGATAGTAGAACTCCTCTTCTTAGGATATTGTCGGGGATGTCCCTGTTTATCGGTGATGGTAGCCTCCTCTACTCTAGGCGTAGAGGATGCCCCCCTGTTATGGTGATGGTTAGAACTCATCTACTCTTAGGTGTAGAGGATCCCCCTGACTATGGTGGATGGTTTAGATTAGAAACCTCCTCCTCCTCTAGGTGTAGAGGATGCCCCTGTTCTATGGTGATGGTAGAGCTTTGCCTCTCTATAGGTGTAGAGGATGCCCCCTTGTCATGTTGATAGGTAGTGATCGCCCTCTTGAACATTAAGGAGTGTTTCTGAATTTTCGCTCCACTTTCTAGTGTGCACTGATTTTCGGATGAGATCTGAAGCACGTGACTGCCTTGAGCTGAGGCTGAAAGCAGGGAACGCTTAGTATGAGGAGCGATGATTTTCGGTTTGTAACGTAGAAGAGATTCCTCGTAGATATAATCTCCGGTGCTGCTAGAGTGCTCCATTTTGAGGGAGTGGGCTGTTCCTCAGCCCGACGTTCTAGAGTACTCTCCCGATGCAGAGGAGTTTACCCCCTAACTACCGATATCAATGATGCTAAGCAGCGGCTTAAGGATTAACCGGGAACACCCCACACGGATTGCGGAGGAATGACTCTGTCCCTGGATCTGTTCGAACTATGAAGCCCTTATGCCCACAAAGACAAGGCCCTCATAGGACCTAATGCGATCTACCCACATGGGTGCAGTGCTTGGATTTAGCACACACTTAGCAATGGTAGCGTGTGCAGTTATGCAAATGAAGCGATATTTTTGCTGGGGGCTCCTCTCTAAGTCCCAGCAGCCCCTGGGCAGGAATTGCTAAGGCGCTGGTTGAAGTCATTGGCTCTCTGTTGGCCACCCCGGGAGGAGCAGAGAAATGCGGAATAGAGGGGGAAAAAATTATAAGACAAGCAGCGAGCAGTGACATAGAACGCTTTAAATTCAGTGCCCAGCAATGGTATCTGAAGTGTAAAGCCAGCGGCGGAGAAGATCGGGGACTCGGAGCACCGACTGGCTAACGGCACCTGGGAGGACGTAGGGGGCCAGCGAAAGTTCAGCGGCACAGTGCACAGGTAATCCAGGAGGTAAGAAACCGAGAGCGGTACATGTATGCTGAGGAGGCATGTGTAGCGAGTAGATGTGGCCATGAGAGAAGCACTGGAGGAAGCCGACGGCAGGGCCGGAGCCTTAAGACCCACAACAGGTGGTTCTACAAGAGAAATGGGAGACCTAACAGCAAAGGTTAGCAACTACTTGTGTCCATGCAAAAGTCTCTGACATATTTTCACATTGATAAAAAATTCTCCACAATGTGATTATAGGGCATGAGTCGCAAATTCATTTGGGGGAATATAAGAAGGAGCAATTTAGGGTTCTCAAGTAGTCAAAGAAAACACACAATCGTGATCCCTGTTAGATTGTTTAGGAATGTAATAAAATAATAAATGATCAGATCCTCATAAAAATGCAAATTTGCTGTCCAAACCAGATGACTCACCAAAGAGACATGGAAAAGAAAAATCTCATGTTATCTTAAGATTGCAGATTTAACGATATCATGTTACAAACAGAGACTTGGCGACTTTTGCCGGACCAATCCCTACATAGCCACGCCCGTCTGTGGTAACATGGACGGCCACCACAATCACCACAAGAACCTTCTCTCTATTAATCGAAAAAGCCTGAGAAGCTCCGGAACAGAGATAATCCACAGCGGATGATGGCCGTAATCGTGTTTAACAATGTAAGAAATCTTTTAGGACGGCCCGTATAAGATCATTGAAGAGAAATCAAAGACTTCAACCCACGAACGAGACGGGAGGACGTTCCCTGTTCTGAATGTGGGAAAGGGGTTGAACCACCTATTCCGTTCTTGTTGACCATCAGAGAATCAACAAAGGAGAGAAGGCATACTGTGGCATGGAATGCTGGAATGTTTTATTTACAAACCGCTCTTTTGCACAAAAAACCCATCTCCGGGGAAAAGGGAAAAAGCCGTTTTCGTGCTTGGAATGTGGCAAACGCCCCCTTGCTATCCCATTCCAATAAAAGTTTTAAACGAAAAACAGGTTGTTCTAATTGATCATGAAAAAATTCACACGGGGGAAAAACAGGCCGGTTCTGTGTCTGGAATGTGGAAAAGCTTTCACCCAAGAATACAGTATTTGTCAACATCAGAGGAATTCCACAGGGGAGAAGCCCTTTCCATGCTCACATAATGTGGGAAATGTTTGTGCCAGAGAAAGTTCATGTAATTCTCCTAACACGAGAAAAATCCCACAGGAGAGAACCATTTAATGCTCGAAAATGCTTGCAAACGTTTCACCACAAAAGCGCTCTAGTCAGGCATCAAAAAATCCACACGAGAGAGGACATTTTCATGTATATGGAGTATGGAAAACTGTGTAATCACCAATGTAACCTCTTGTTGCTGCCAGAAACACATTCACGGGCGGACACTCACAATGGCAGAACATGGCGGGGAAGGGGGGAAGGACCTTTATATTTCAGCATCTATTCGAATTGCTAGTGGAAAAAAATTGGAGTTCTTTCACAGCCTCCATAGATGCAAGGAATCAAGTTTTAGAGGCTACTGTTCTGCAGCTTTATGAAACCTTTAAGTTGTAACTCCAGATTTCATAACAAGTTTACCAAATTAGGTCATATGTAATACCCCCATTTTAGAAGCATAACACGAGCCAGTCATATTGTGACTGCTCGCCCTTTACTTTCCTGAGAGATGGCAATTTTCTGTTCTAAAGATACCTGTCAGAAGAAATTCCTTTCACTCGCAGCAATAAAGAATAACGTGGACATAGTTGTTACCTCATTCCAATTCTTTGACATAAATGAAGTTTTTGACATTCCTATGATGCTTTTTCTCCTGTCTATGAAGCAGCTGTACGTTCGCCGAAAAGTAAACCAATAAAGTAACTCAAATACCGCAAGTGTACTTTAAGTGAAGCTACTGAGCAACTGGCCCCCCATGATATATGTATATGATGAATGGAAATAAGTAATAGAAAACCAGGCAAGTGAAATACTTTACATGTAGTCTCATGTAAAACTAATAATGAAGATGGCATGCTCAGGTGTTGTGATGGAGATTTAGGGTAACGACATTACTAGATTTGGTTCAGTATATAGTGGACCCAGCGGTCTTTGCAGCTCCATGCAAGTGATCTGAGGGGCGGCTCTCAGCAATGAAGGCTTTCTATTCTCTGCACAGACTTGCTGCTCCACAGCCCCTCCCATAGTCTGAGTGACGGATGGTTTAAGTACCAACCTAATCCGAATAAGCTCCTAATGTAATAGCAAAAAGGGGGCGAGAGCTGTGGACAGAGACCATGCGAGGAGAGCTGCGGCGCCCACATAGTAAGTAATTTCACAATCTAGTGATACGAAAAACAAAACACACACTAAACCAGAAAAAGACCCCAATGCATCTTGAATTCTTACCCAAGACTGTTCGCCTCTATTCGTTTTTGACAGTCCTCCTGTATACTGTCCCCTGTACATCACGTGTCCTCCTGTATACCGTCCCCTGTACATCACGTGTCCTCCTGTATACTGTCCCCTGTACGTCACGTGTCCTCCTGTATACTGTCCCCTGTACGTCACGTGTCCTCCTGTATACTGTCCCCGGTACGTCACGTGTCCTCCTGTATACTGTCCCCTGTACGTCACGTGTCCTCCTGTATACTGTCTCCTGTACATCACGTGTCCTCCTGTATACTGTCCCCTGTACATCACGTGTCCTCCTGTATACTGTCCCCTCTACATCAAGTGTCCTCCTGTATACTGTCCCCTCTACATCACGTGTCCTCCTGTATCGCACTGGTCAGAACCATGAAATTAACGCTTGATAATGCAGGGGATATGGAGGGGGCATCGGTTTTGTTGGGCAAATGTGTTTTAAGAATTCTCCCAATGAAAAGTTCTGGAGTCTAATTCAGAATAAAGGATTGCAATGGGGGAAAGGATATTTGCGGCTTTTTTTCAGTGAGGTCATAGGGGGCAAGTTTTTTGGGGTTGATGGGCGAAAAACCTTTTAGAGGACAGAGTGCACAACAACTGCAAACCCAGACCCACTTATTAATTACAAACGCCAAAAAAACAGCAATTTCTAGCATTTAAAAAAATATTTAAAAATATTCTCGCGCTGTGCTTGCGAGCTTTTTAAACAAGTCTTTATCCCACACCTTATTTCCTGCAAGTATCTGTTATGGGTTGTCACGGGCCCCTGGGCTACCTTGGGGCTGGAAGAAGGATCTTTTAAAGCCCTGTCTGGCAAAAATTATGTGATGGGAGGGCACACGGAAAAGGGACAAAGGGCAACAAAGCCCGAGTGGAACCCAACTGAGAGGGCGATCAGGCGTCCACTCCGGCACCACGCTTTTGCCATAGGTTCGCCACCACTGTTTTCATAGGGGAGTAGACGATTCTAAAAACCCAAGATTGGCGCAAAAAAACAACTTCCTTTTGGGAAAATACCTGCCGCCCGTGGCAGGTAGAGATATTATAAACCCAAAAAACTGGGGCACCTATCAAAAAGTAGTTACGGCGGTGGGTTGTGGCTGCATTAATGGCCACCCACCCACCCGTGTATAAAGAGGGCTCAGCCAATGGAGCCCTCTGCAACTATTACTTAAAAGGGGTAGTGCCACGAAGACAAGTTTATTCTATTTGTATTCGCAAGCACAGGCAAATAGGAAACACAGTAGCGATAGGCACGGGAGGAAACACAAAAATGCAAGGCATTCACAGATATTAAGGTCCAAAACCTGTCTCTCTGCCAGTTCATGCTGATTTAGCTGCCCCCCTAGATATGACCCGTAAAACTTGCAAGAAGGGCAGCGGGAGTCTGGGTGAAATAGGGAGGGGGGGGGCTTGGTGGTGAAAACAGCGAAGATTGAGTGAACAGATGGACGAGGTACAGCGCTGTATAGAGGATAATGTTACAGTATAAACGCCCCTGGCTGTCTAAGCAACAAACCTCACAGGGGGAACACCGCCAAGTAGACTCCAAAAAAAACCGTCCCGGGAATTGCCGGGGAACAGTCTCATTTTTTTTTTTACCTCTATGCCCAATGGGGTTCACGGGCAGCTGGGAGATTGTTCCCGGGAATTACTTCCCTCCAGGTCCCCCCAAATGGCTTAGGGCTGTCCTGATGTGCCGAAATTAGTTATTATACGTTCACAAAAAGCCATAATCATAGTAAACTGGAATGGCTTATTCTACAAGGAAAACATTGGGGCAAGAGGAATCCCTTTTGGAGAGTGTGTCGTTGGGTTAGAGCCCAAGGGACCCCGGTCATTCAGGAAGGACATCCACCATCTGTCCATAATATGGGTATAAAATCTTCCTAGGATTACCCAGACACAAGCTATTATTTATTTGATTAAAGGAAATTTGCTGCCCCGAATTCAAACCACAGATTCACAGCCTCCAAGCCTACATAAGGGACATAGAAGCCCTCAATCGAAGACGGATATGTTAAGGGTAGGTGGGGTTAGGTGGTCAGGGGGTCAGCCAATATTTTAGGAAGTGGCAGGTGGGCAACAAAAAGGGTCCGTTATTTTTGTCATAGGAGGCGGGACGGTGCATTTTTATCTAGGTTCCAATTCAGGATTATTTGGGAACTTTTATTATTTGGGAGATGTGACAAAGGTGGGCTTGAGCTGAAACTACAACTGAAAGTCAGTTACAAAAAGCTAAACTGGTGGTTATTTCACAGTGAAAAAGAGAGGATACTCGAGGTGGTTGCTGAGAGCAAATGAAAAAAAAAATGGTCTTAAGGTGTAATTTCGGAGGAATAACTAAGATTCCCCAAAAAACCCATTTACATCAGCATTGTAAAAGCCGCAAGATGGGAGAAGAAAAAGGCCTTTCATCAACCTGCTCCTTTCACCTATTATTACATTGGCATTTGGATTGACTCACTTTCTTTGTCAAGTTTGGGAAAAACTATTGAGAACCAAAAGGGACAAAAAATGGTCTGGCCCCATTGTTGCTTTACAATAAAAAATGGCGCGGACAACATTATGAGGACGCGTTGCTCGTTTGCGCAGTAACCGTTTGTGGCAAGCCGTTCGCCCGAGGCTGAGGGGTCCGGTTCACGTGGACGGCGGCACAGGACCGGAAGTTTGGGAGTTGGTTCCAGGGCGTCTATAAAAAAGAGGCTGGTCCCTTCCATCCGGTGAGTGGGAGTGTGCGTGACGGGGGATCAGTGTGGCAAAGTGCTGTACTGCAGCATGGAATAGTGAACTGGGAGGCAAGTATTCATGGCGCCTTTGCTTACTGTAGATTATACACAGGGGGAAAAGTACTGCAGGACATATTGACAGGTAATTCCCACAGGGGGGGGGCTTGTTTCCCCCCCTCCTCCCTGTATATGTTGGATATCCTCCCCCTCCTATATGTGAAAAATAATTACCCAAATCACAAATTCAATGTATTATGAGTGGTACACCAGACCCCTGCTGTATTGTTGCGCTATTACCCCCTTTGGCCACTATTGTGGTTATATGGGTATTTACCCCTTACGGTAGTTGCGGTTTTCCCAACCCTTGCCACCCCCTTGTGTAATATGCGGTATCCCCCCCCAACATCACTGTATTTTGCGTATTCCCTTATGCTCCCTTCTGTGTGATATGGGAGTATTCCCACCCTCCTGTATTGTGCTGTATGTGACAAAACTGCAAAAACACATTCGGGTTGGACTTGTGTTATAAGCGTTTTTACCACCCCCCCCAGTACCTTCCATGTATTGTGCTGTATTGATATTCCCTATGGCCCCCCATTGTTGCGTTATCATTGGGGGTATCCCCGTCCTGTATTGTTTGCTTTGTATCCCTATTGGGGCTTCCCCCCCCCCTTGTGGTATTTAGGAGGGTTTACCCCCCCCCCCCGTTCCTTGGTAAGTGCGGTGATTCCCTATGCTCCCCCCCTTGTTGGTGTTAATGGGGTATCCCCGTTCCTGTATTGTTTGCTTGTTATTCCCCCCCCCCATTCCTGATGTTGTGTATTCCCCTAGCTCCCCCCCCTTGTGTTAGATGGGGTATGCACCCACCTTCCTGTATGTTGCTGTATCCCCCCCCAAAAAAATACTTTGTATGTTGCTGTATCTAATTCCCTTATGCCTCCCTTATTGTGTATATTGGGGGAATCCCCACGTATTCCGGGTTATAAGGGTACGTGTGGGGAGGGGTTTCTTGGTTGGGGAATGTACCTATGAGCGAAAAACAGCTCCTTGGGTTGTTTGGTCGTGGGACTAGGGGGGTATCGCCCCACACATCATGTTGTGCTTTGTATCCCCCCCCCCCCATTCCTGTATTGTTTGCTGTATTGCCTATTTGGCTCCCTTATTGTGTATATGGGGTGATCCCCCCGCATGGGATGTGCTGTTATTCCCTATGCTCCCCACCTTGTGTATATGGAGGGTAATCCCCCCCATCCTGTAGTGTGCTGATTCCCCCCCCCCCCCATCCTGGTATGTTGTGGCGGGTATTCCCTTGCTTGCCCTTCTTTGTGTTATATGGCGGTAATCCCCCCCGTTCATTGGTATGTGGCTGTATTTCCCTATGGCTACCCCCCCTTGTGTATAGGGGGTATCCCCCCCGTCCTGTATGTGATGTATTCCCACCCCCCCCCATCCTGTATGGGGGCTGTCTTCCCTATGGCTCCCCCCCCATTGGTATATGGGGGTATCCCCCCCGTTTCTTGTTTCATGATGGGCTGTCAATTCCCCCCCCCATCGGGTATGGCTGTATTCCCTATTGCTCCCCCTTGTGTTATATGGGGTATCACCCCCGGGTCCCTTTGCCGTATTGTTGCTCCTGTATTCCCCCCACCCCCTGATCTTAGCCTGTATGTGCTGTATTCCCCTATGAGATCACCCCCCTTGTGTATATGGGGTATCCCCAGCGTCATGTAGTTGTGCGGTATTCCAAAAAACAAAAAAATACATGTTACCCTGTATGTGCTGTATTCCCTATTAGCTTCCCCCCTTGTGTATATGGGGGTTATCCCACCCCTTCCTGTATGTGCTGTATTCCCTATCCCTCCACCCCCTTGTGTATATGGAGGAATCCCCCCCGGTTTCCTGTATAAAATGGATGGCGGGATGTAGGAAAAAACAAAAAAAGAAAAGTGAAACAAAAAATACTGGTAGTTGTTTTTTTTGTTTTTGATTGTATGACCTAGGTGCATACCACAAATTGTGTGAAAAGGGGTATGATATATTTTTTACCGGTATTTCAGGTTTTTTTTATTTTGTGGTATGGTAAGGGAAAATTAATTTTTTTTTTTATTTTTGTTTTTTTTTTTCTTTTTTTCCCCCCCATCCCTTATGTGGGTTTTATTCCCTTATGCTCCCCCCTTGGTGTTAATATGGGGGGATCCCACCCTCCGTATTGTTGAGGGATTACGTGCATGAGAACGGCTCTTGTGTAATTTGTTGGTGACCCCCCCCCCTCTTGTAGTGCGCTATTCCCTGGTGGTCCCACCCAAGACCCCACCTGTATGTTGCGGATTTCCCCCTCTGCCATGGGAGTGGTGGTTTTTGTCACCAAATTGCCGTTTACGTAAGTCTCTATGAAGCCGGGCTACGAAAATAAAAAACATGTTTTTTGCGTTCCTAGGCCTATGGTGACCTTGCCGTCGTGGGAGAAGTGATATGATGTAGGGAGTATCAATGCGTAATGGGGGGGAGAGATGCCCCCACCCTGGGACCTATAAGGGACTCCGTGTTGCCCATGGAGGGGACTTGGGCAAAGGGCGATTTTGGGGACACTTAAAGCATTTGGGCTCCATAAGGGATCTGTGGGTTTTCTGTCCCAATTCAACCCTGGACAAGCTCATCTATATGGGTAAAAGGGGAACTTCTAAATATTAAAAGAACAGCACAAAAATAAGTGCATTATTATTTCCCACAAAGTGGATGCAGGAAACGCAAATCTACAAATGAAAAAACAAAAAAATAGTACCACAGAAGAATTTCCTGGTTTTTGGGGTCTCGTTATCTCCTTAAAAATGGAATGGTTGAAAAAAAGATTGTTCAGCGGCCCAAAAAATTTCAACCCCCCCCCAATAATGAAAAGGAGAATAGGGGGAAAAATTGAAAGAGAGATGGGGCGGAAGGGTGGTTGTCCATTGGTACTCTGGAGGTATTCGGGCAAGTAGTTATGCTGGCAGTTGGTTTTCCATGTAATCGCAAGCAAAGTTACATTGACGCCAAAACTGTTTACAGTTAACTTTGCATTTAATCAAATTGCATCAGGGAGAAGAGAAACGGAGGTCAACGAGGCAGTCAGGAACAAACATAAACTTTCTAGGGGGAAAGGGGCGAGTGAGATCATGGGGATTCCAATAAAAGTCAAGGATTAAGGGTTCTATCTTACCCCAAGTTGCTTTATTCACAGTTACAGATTCAGTGCGCCCCACAAAGGGGGGCCCTGGAGAGGAGATGGAATGACCTAGGTGTATGTCTGTGTTTGGCAGGTTATGGTAAGTCGTCCTCACCAGCTAGGAGAAAATTGGAAGAAGTTTATCATCATGGAAGGATATTTCCATTGTGTGGGGTTTCCACAGTTCAGGGTCTGCATTCTCCCAATCCAGTCATTTTGGCACCTCGTTTCCGGAAAGACCCACTTTGAAGGGCTAGAGGGAGGAAACAAAAAAAGATGGGGGGGGGGAACCCATTATTAAAAAACCTCACCCGGGAAATCGGTTTACCCTAACTGGGACAGAGACGGTGAGTGAATTCTGCGGGGAAATTTCATTAGGGAGATCTGCCGAAATATAATTCTGCAGTGTTGATTCCAGAAAAGTAGAACATAAGGGGGGGCTAATGGCTGCTCAGTTAGGAGGAGGATCACTTCCTGAATTTTCATTGGCCCCGTCCAGATAAATCCGGGGTAAATGCCCCCCCATCCCAAGAATCCAGATCACCAAGGGGTAGCGTGCTCGATTGGGGGGGGAACATGGGGTCCGGTGTCCAGAAGTGTTCTATGTACTCTCTCATTCTAGTTGGACAAATACTATTGTAGAAGAGTCCAGGATTGTTGTGGTCTACGCAGTGGTGCTGCCTCCTAGAGGAAATAAACGAATGTTCCTGTGGATTTTATTGGAAGAAACAGGACATGCCCAAAGAAATAAAGAGCAGGTAACCTTCATCAGTAAGAGATGGAATGTGCATATCTTTCCTTACTGCGGAAGCAAGTACCCGCGTCCAATGGCTATTTGATGAGGAACCAGCCTCATGAGGGGTCCACCCCACACAGCACCTTTTGGTGTGGTATAAAAGAATGGAGTGACTTTTATCTACAGTATCTTGGAGTGTATGTGATCCATCTCTATTCCTCTGGCGGTGTCCAGCACAGGTCTACACCATGTTATTTCTAAATGGGTCAATGCAAATAACAGGCAGTAGATTAAAAAATTATGAACAAACTTTATATAACAAACCTCCCATTGTAACGGATATTCTTCAAAAGGGACTAAAATGCCTGAGTTCCGAATTATTCTGCCCCAGCAGCTTCGCAAAACATTTTATAGGTTGTAAGAACTGAAAAATGGTCAGTTGTGAATTTACATTCATGAAATCAAAAGCTCTTTCACTCCAAAAACATCCTAAGGTGTAGTAACATGTAAGAGATTTTGTGGAATCACCTGCATATTCCTGCATCATGAACTGTGAGTTTTGGAGAGTTTCCAGTTGAATTTCTTTGCATGATTCAGACTTGCCTCAAGAGCAGCTGTTTAATTGTGAACGGCATCACAACTAATTAGATCTTTGTTGGTGATAGGAAATTCCTGAAGACTAATTGTCAAGCATGTCTGGTTACTGATGAGTGTCGTGCACCAATGGTACAGATGGACGGGGGTAAGTGGATGGGTGGGGATGGATGACCCATGTCCCACAAAGGGGCTGACAGACAGCAAGGTGCCGAAAAAGGGGCCCCCTTTTTTTGTTTTGGGCGGGGAATCCTGGGGAGAGAGAGTGGCCCACTTAGGGTTCCTGATTCTGTGAAAATGACCGCGGCAAGCGTATTATAGAGTTTCTGAACCACACTTTCTTCCATGGTACAAAAAAGAATTTTTGCCTTCCGGAGAAAAATCATCCCATGACGGACAATGCGCCGTTTTCTCGTGCAGGGCCACTGCCCGTCTCGTGCGGCAATGCGCCGTCTCTGCAGGCAGTGCGCCATCTCAGCAGGCAAGGCGCTATCTCATGATGACGATACCTCGTGTCATGGGCATCAATTATAAAAGGAGTGAATGTCATGTTGTTGTAGCGCCCATATTCCCCTAACCTCGACTCTATAGAGAACCTTCGGTATCACAGCAAAAGATATATGAGGGGGGGAGGGCCGTTCACAAGAACAGCGGCTCTGGGAGAAGATTTCTGACATCCATGCAAAGAATTTCAAGCAAGAAACTCTCAAAAAACTTACTCGTTCAATGGACGTAAGAATGTGAAGGGGCTATCAGAAGAAGTCCCATATTACAGTAGCAGGCCTTTAGGATTTTTGGATGAAAGAGCTTTTGATGTCAGTGAAGGCGACCTTTAAACACAAAAAAACATTTTAAATTCTACCTATAAAATGTTTGGAAACTGGGCTGTGCAGAATAATTGGAAAGTGCGTTTTAATTTCTTTTTGAAATTTTAAGAAAAATCCTGTTGTCATTGGGAGGTTGTCAATAAAAATCTCAACCTATACTCTAATGCAGTGGATTTCCAAACTTTTTGAGCCGCCGGACAACTTCTTTTTATACTTAGAAATCTGAAGGGCACACCACCAAACCCAAATAGCAGCACAATGCCTCTGAAGCAGTCATATATACATATAGTTTAATAATATAGATCTACATTTATGTTACTCACTCAGTGTGAAACCTGGGCCTGTTTCGATAAACACAAAAGGGATATCCTGGCAGGAAATGGGGAAAGACACACACAAAGCTCTTCTAAAAAGTTTCGTTTCTCCCGTTTTTAGTATATGGTGCTGATTATTATGTTGGCTCATATACTGCAAAAGAAAGGGGGTACAATGAGCGGTACTATGGCAATGAGCAAGAGTACAAGTGGCCAGCCATATACTCAGCATATGAGCTGCCGTACTTGTAGTACTCAAGCCTCATGACTATAGTATTTCTCATTTTAATTTCTCATGTATATGCAGTATAACTGCTGGACCGCAGCTAATATGCTGAGTATCTGCCAACAGTTCATTGGAAAAAGACAAAAGGTGGAAACACCACCGTTTTAGAAAATAGGAGGGTGCAGGCTCGTCGGGGTCCGACCAAAACCCCATAGTCGTAGCAGTAAACACAAGTGAAAGCGCACTCCGTATGGAATAAGTGAAGCGGTTTTTATTCCACCATGGATAAGGATGCAACGTTTGTCTTGCTCTATGAAGACATTATCAAGCATAGTGAGTCAGCGATCAGCCTGACTAAATAGTCAGGTGAGGTATACCGGCCATCTGTGACATCAGTTGTATAAAATACAAAAGACAGAAGTACAAACGATTTAGTGCACCGTATTACAGTATTGTTTTGGCAAACAGCATACAACGTTGAACAGAACTTAGAAGATATTCAAAGCATTAAAGTATGTGCGTACTATGGATTCCGGCATGACGCCCGTTAAGAGGGAGTAAGCCGGGAACTTGTGTTAATGTCAGCAAATGTGTAACCAATAAAGTGTGTTGGGCAGAAGAGAACAAAAGATACATAAAATAAAAATTGAGCATGCGTGTGCCCAAGTTCAGTCCAACAAAAGGTGTAGTCCGGACATCTGTATGAAAATTTCAAATTATAGTCAAAAACTGAGTCCATCGATTATCGAAGGGGACATTGCGCACAAGTGCTACACACAGTGATGGCCATCTTACTTAGGGGAAGCCAACCCGTGCAGCCTTAATTCTGTGATGGGATAGAGTGCTCCAGCGGGACTTACAGTAGGAAACTACGGGGAAAACGGCAGTGGTCCCATAGGTAAGCAGGTACTGCTGGGTACAGACATCTTATAAGCCAAAGGCTAGAGACGTTCTCCGCCCGAGGATGTGTCCGTCCGGGACGCTGCCTCATTCTGAGGGTCCACAAACCGCACAATTGTCGATCGCCCTGGAGTCACCGTCTGTAAGGCATTCAAAATTGTCCACATCAAGTCCAGAGGTTGACTGTGGGATACAAAGATACCTAAGAAGGACACTGTGGAAAGTCATACATGCATGCTCAACATAATAAGACAATGATTGATGTCAAACAACAGACAGAATGCTGTGAATAGATTCAAGACCCCCAGTAGACATGCTCTAGACAATAACAGCAATTAGAAAAGACATTTTGAAAGAGGAAGATCTCTGTTGAGACCATGAGAATCAGGATCCCAATTTATGGATCCACGTACCCTCTGCATTTTAATAGAAAGTTCCCTTTGTTACACCTCTCATTAACGGAGGGATCATGTCTATGATGGAGAATAGAAAGGTCCTCTACCGTATGACCAGCTTCATGAAAATGGTTATGGTACGGGAGATCAGTTCTTTTCGTGGTTATACTTCGATTAGGATTATTAAGGCGTAGGTGCAATCAGTGGTGTTTCACAACATAAAGTAAATTGCACGACATTGCAAATACATATAAACATAATACTTATGCATTGTTTTTTTAGAACTCAAGTTCTTTGACTATAATTTGAAATTTTCATACGATGTCGGATACACCTTTTCTGTTGAGACTGAACTTGGGAGAACACATGCTCAATTTTTATTTTATGTATATTTTGTTTCTGCACAAAACACTTTATGTTACAATTTGCGACCTTAACACAAAGTTCCCGGCTTCTCCCTCTGAAACTGCGGCGTCATGCCGCCGTATCCATAGTTAAGAACACATACTTTATGCTTGAATATATTATATATCTGGTCACTTTGTATGCATGTTTGCCAAAACAATACTGTACTACGGTGCACTAAAATCTTTGACTTCTGTATATTTTGTATTTATAACAACTGATGTCACAGATGCCGGTGATACATCACCTGACTATTTAAGTAGCTGATCGCTGACTCACTTGACTTAATAATGTCTTCATAGAGCAAGACGAAACGTTTGTTGCATCCTTATCCATGGTGGAATAGAAAACTTCTTCACTTTATTCATACGGAGTGCTGACTTCACTGTTGTTTACTGAAACAGTTCATTTATACTCAGGCAAAAGTCATATAGTCAGCTTATAGTGGGCAACCTTGGCGCGTGGGCAAATGCGAGAGTACTCTCCGCTCTCAGATGATGACGCCGGGCCTCGGTGATGTCATTTGTCGCGTGGGGGCGAGGTTCAAAAGCTTGTGCATGGGTTATTGTACACGTCGCCTACATTGTAGAAGCCGTGACTTGCATCGCTGCCACAGTGCCGGGAAACCAAAACACAGGGGGCCACATAGTCTGGGGGGAAACTTTCCCACAGCGGACACACCAGACCTGTGTCGCGGCACACTGGTTGAAATCACTGCTCTATGGATGATGACTTTAGATACTGACTGTCATTTGCTTCGACCAATTTAGAGAAAATCAGAGAAGAATGTATTTACAAAATAATTAGAAACGTGGTGTATATTGGTTGTCTTTTCCCATGCCAGGGAATGCATATAGTAAAGAAGACGACAGGAGAAAGTGTCCGCTCCCCGGGCCGTTCCCAAGCATCACCTGGATGGGAGCAAGAGTCGAATCTCAAGACTGAGCGAAAGTCACTTATTTATAAATGAACAGAAAGAGAAAAAAACAGCAGAAGATCTGGAGATCACCCAGAAGATCCTGGAGTGCTGAAGCGCAGAGGTGAACGATGCTGGGAATGCTGGGACAACACACCAGGGATGGTGGGTCTGGGTGATGACTGGGTTATGTGTCTCTAGATGCAGATTCCTCTTGAAGAAAATGGAAGATCTCTAGAAGGGAAATAAGGATCTGTACAAAGATGAGTTCAGTAAGACGATGTCTACTGTCGCATCACAGGTAACAGGACGCCGTGTCACATAGATTCGTCCATTGTCTGAACAGCAGTGCTTTACGAAGCACTCACTCTTGTGTTTACAGATGATCAGTAGAAGTGAGAGAAGTCTAGTCCGCGGATCTCAGGATGCCCACCAAGAGAAATGAGGTAGATGAGAGATAAGGTTCTTACTTGTAAGATCTTGTGCCAGGAGGAGAGGAGTTACATTTCTAGTTATCCGCTGTGTAGACATTTCCATACTGAGTTGTGGTCAGCTGTGACCCTATCACCGCTGATTGGCCCATTGCCAGTCACTGTTAGCCACACTTCGGACCCACATTGAGATGGTACTCAAGTGGACCAGGAGGGCCACAGGGACAAGGGAATATTACTGAATAAGTACATTTTATCTCTCCCCTGACACCATTTAATTCACATAGGAAAATCAGTTCCTCTTCCTTCTGATTGGATGGGTCAGAATAGGGTCCAGTGTGCTTTAATTACACAGCAATTAAATATTTTACAGCTATAAAAACATTATTTGGGGTTCTGTTCGTATTAAGGAGATCAGTGGAGAACAGTGTTACACTTTTTTGTAAAATATCTTAAATTGGCTCCATGTAGCGAAGAGAGACGCCAATATTTAAAGAGCTGCTTCTGAGTGATCTTTCCGTTCGCACTCTGTGGGACGCAGTGTCTATACATCGCTTGTCTCTATAGGCTGCAGGGTTGTAGGTCGCAGGGTGCTGGCGGTCGCAGGGTATGTAGGTCGCAGTGCTGTAGTCGCAAGTGCCTGTAGGTCGCAGTGCCTGTAGGTCGGCAGTGCCTGTAGGTCGCAGCTGCCGTAGGTCGCAGTGCCTGTAGGTCGCAGTGCCTGACGATCGCTGTCTCTATAGGCGCAGGATCTCAGGTAACAGTGTATATAACTTCCCTGTCTCTCGGCCATGGTGTTTGCTAGTCACAGTGTCTATATGTCCCTTGTCTCTGTAGGCTGGGGGTCTGAGGTCACAGTATTATATGGTGCGTTCTATATAGCCGGGGGGGTCTGTAGGCAAAGTGTTTTGGTTTTGGGTCAGGACTATGAATATTTGTGCTGACGTCTTATGATTGGAATTGTATTTGGTCCTATGTTCATCCAGGCAGAAGCTCTTATTGATATAAAGTGGAGGTTATGACGTGAAGAGGAGTCGTAGGGATGCTGGAGGTGCGTGTAAGGAGGAGGAGATGACTGTAGAGATCAGCACACGTGAGTATAACTTCGTTTCTATCCTGGCCCCTTCCTTGCCACCTCCTTTCATCTTACAAGACAAAAAGTTTGTGTGTTGCAACAAAAATGTTTTATAAGCCAATTAACCCTCATGTAAAGGGTCAGCAGCAGTAGAAGCTTTGCATAGTTACTAAACAACAACTATAGTCACCTACTCAGTGTCTCTCCTAGTCAGGCGTTAGATGGGCACATGCTTGACCCTATTTCTTGGTCCAGCGTTCTACCTTCTTGGCTTGTCATTGGCTGATGAGCTTAAACCTATGGTCAGGCATGAGGCCTTAGAGTGGTGAGGCACAGAAAACTCATGCAATGGGGACCTCTCTCAGCCGACATGTGAAGCAGCTGAAATCTTGATGTAACTTGTATACTTTAGCTTTCTCCATAGGTAAGGCCCCTCCTCGCAAGGTACATACAGCTCCTGGAGAGTATAAGGACTTGTGAGGGAAATCTAGAATCAGAAAAGGTTTTTTACTCCACTGGTTTATCTAGCCAAGGTTTGTAATAAATGCCAGAAAGGTGTATCTTTAGCCAATGGTTACAGATAAAAGGGCATCATCGTCGTGGAGCAGAGGGATCTTATACTTTGGTCAATGGTCGATTTAATACAACCTAAAAGCTTGAAAGTGGTACAGTTGACATGAATATGAGAATATGACCAACTTAAAATGAGCCTGTCACCAGGGACCTCATTATTCACCAAAAGACAGGTTGGCAAGAGCCCATGACACCTGCATGCACATTCTGGGCCCCTCTCTGCCGTTTCTAAGCATTTGCTGACAATATTAATGGGTGTTAGTAACTTACCGTTGCACCCTGACAGGAATCCTCTGGGGGTTGGGACTTTGGTTTGGATGCGTTTCAAAAGCAACATGTTTTTTTTTAATTTGTGACTTGTCGTACGCACCCCTCCCCCCTGGTGCCTCCATCTTTGTGCTTCCTGTACAGCTCCTCCATCCCCAATGATGTCACCTCACCAGGCTGTGAAGGAGCAGGAGGGAGGAAGCTTGTACAGGAGCAAAAAGATGGAGGCAGCCTGCATACAGACAAGTCACTGTTGTTTTGAAATGCATCCCAACTAACGCCCAACCCCAGGGACTACACAGATGATGGTGTTAGGGTGAAGGAAGTTTATAACACACAATTATATGTAATCTGCAAAGCTTATAAAAGGCAGAGTGACATGCAGGTGTCATGGGCTTCGGAGGTCGTCGTGGTGCACATTCCCTTTTAAATGGAACCTGTCACAAGGAATATGATTTTAGTGTGGCGTTACCAATAGCCTCGATGCTATGCTGCTAATAATTAATGCTTGTAAGCTTCTGAATTATTTCAGGTAGTTATTTCAGTTACCTAGCTCATGTCAGAGCATGTGGTTAGTCCCTAGGGAGCGGCACTGCAGTCTGTGAGTGATCTTTTTTTAGGCTACTCTCCTCTCCATCAGGGCCCGCATACTTCCTAGATTGGTACAATCACAATAATATAAAACCAGCAGCGCGCCTGGCGATCGTACCAGGGCCCAGGACAAGGTTATTGGTCCTGTTAGGTCCTTACGGGCCTATAATACCAGCCGTGCAGCCGACCAGGGCGGACTATCAGTGTAGATGATCTGTTCCTGCAGGTAACCGGACTATAAGGGTATGCCTACTGTGGGAGAGGATTTTAGTGATTAGTTCTGTGTGTAGCTTCTTGGGTATATGTCGCAAATTTTGCGCAAACTCGTATTGCAGGGTTTTGATAAAATCGCACACTCTAAAAGTCATGCAATGGCGAGAAAAAAAACAACACACAGAGCCGGTGCAACACCAATTGATACAACTGAGAATTTTCAAAAGAACACAAATTTATAATCGCCAAAATACAACACATAGGAGGCGGGGGCATGTGGATCCATGCCACGGAGGGGGAAGCTCAATTTTGCTCAATTTTGAAGTTTTTGTCAATTGTATGTTTGAGGTATCTGAGCATTTCTCGTGCCAAAAAACAGCGCACAAAAAAAGCGCAGAAATGAGCAGATGTTACACAACGTGCGACTGGTGCAGTCTATTTGCATGAGAACACGACAGCGGGGGATGTGAAATGAGCTTATATAAACTACTGGGGGGGGGGGGGGGGGGAATGACAGAGCGCTGGACCAGATTATGTTTTAAACAGCTAGCAGAGCTATTGGAAACTTATCACCAGCTAAACAGTGACATTTTAACTGGGGACAGGTTCACTGTTAAAGTTGTCCACTTTTATAACATGATGATGTCAAATTTTAAGGTTTTATTTTTAGAAACTTTTTGCTACCCATCATGGTATAAAATAAATATTTTAAAAATATGACAGAAGTATTGTACAGATTTAAAACGAGTATATTAAAGTTTTCTTTTACCCCTCCAGCAGAGAATTTACCAGAAATTTGGGAATAAGGACGTCTTTGTACACCGAGTTGTAAAAAAGAAGGAAATAATTATTCTCACAGACCCAAATCACCTTCAGTCCTTCACAGCGCAATCTGTTTCCGAGCGTGCAGTGTACGAGGAAAGCAATCGTCCATGTCCAGACAGAAACGCTGAGCAAAAAACGCCCGGTCACAAGGGGGACCGTTTGGTCTTCAATGTTCTCTTTAATGTGGAAATATTTTTAAAAGTAATATCCAATCTATTAAAACATCGAACTGAATTCTTGGACAAGAGACCGTATTCAGTGTTAACAGTGAAAAACGGGTTTACCCAGAAACGGGACTTAGTAAGAATCAGAGAATTCACACAGCCGAGCGGCCGTCTCATGTGCGGAGTGTGGGAAAAGTTTTACCAAAAATCCAACCTCGGTCGAGATCAGAGAAGTCACTCGCGAGGAGAAGCCTTCTCGTGACTCAAAATGTGCGGAAGTGTTTCACGTCGGAGTTGGTTCTGTTTCGAACATCTCAAAACACACCGGAGAAGACCGTTATTACCATGTGCAGCGAGTGCGGGGAAGTGCCTTCACACAGAAATCCAATTGGCGACCATCAGAACATCTCACACGGGAGAGAGAGCTTTTCATGCTTGATTGTGGCAATGTTTTACGCGGAAATCGGGTCTTGTTCAACATCAAAGACTAACACGGGGGCAAATACATGCATGGATGAGTGTGGGAAATTACTTCACCCAGGAAGTCCGATCTCATGAAACATCAGAGAAAACTCACACAGGAGGAGATGGGCCCTTCTCGTGACCTGGTATGTGGAAGGCTTCACCCAGAAGTCACTCTTGTAGGACACCAGAAATGTCTCACACCGGGAGAAGAAGCATTTTATGCGCGCTGTGCGGGGAAATGTTTAGTCGAAAGATCGTGTTTGGCATGATCACCAAAAACTCACACAGGGAGAGAGGACCGTACTCGTGTTTAGACTGCGGCAGTGTTTTGCCCCAAAAAATCGGATCGTGGGTGTGCATTTCAGGTCCACACAGGGTGAGAAGCCGTATCGTGTAAGTGCGCCAAATGCTTCAACCCCAGACATCCTCTCTATGTTGAACATTTGAAAATCACACGGGGGAGAAGCGTTCTCATGTCAGAATGTGGCAAAGGTGTACCACGAAAAAATCTTTCTAGTAGTGAAGGCATAAGCTGAATCACACGGGCCCCGCATCTCTTCATATTCCGAAAAATGAGGAGTATTATCCAGATGGCGGCGCTTCTCGGTTGACAGCAGAAAATCCTGCAAAGGAATGGAGCTCTCTTAATATTCAGGGTGGTGGAAGAGGATGCGCCCACAGATTGAAACTCCGCAGGGGATCTGATCATTGAAGAAACTTTTAAAAATCGGTAATTTTCAGTCGTCCATTCACAGAGATTTCAAGTCAAGAAAGAGCAGAACTGCTAATATTTAGTATTTTTGTCCCATATGAGTTTCCAAGTCTTCGGCCGTGTCACACTTGGTGTGAATCAGAGGCTGCTGCCTGTTCACCATCTCTGGTTTGCATTCACATCACGGCTGCATTAAATGCAACGTAAGCATAAATGCGCGAATGCGACCGCGCTCTACGATTTCCTACCTGAACCATTGGGGCTGATTGCTGCAGGTCTACAGGTCATTCGACCGCACGTGGCCCTAGAAATAAGCTTACGATGACTTTTTTGGTGTAGGGTGTGTGTAGTCTGACCACAAACTTTCCTAATACAAACCTTATTATAATTTTCATAGTTGCGCATTAAATATTAAAATATTTGACAAAATTTCCTTTTTCCATATCTCCAAAGCACTGATTTTATTACCAAGACGTGTCTGGTGTGTGTGCATATTAATTTGTAGAAATTTAGCATTTGTTTTCTTGGACAATATATTTTTGCTCGCTCTTTCTGATGTCTAATGGTTTTTACGGCTCTGAGTAGGGGAAATTAGGTAAAATAACCATTAACCCTTTCTTGGTTTCCATTTTTTGCTCCCCTTCTTTAAAAGTTTCATAACTTTTTATTTTTCCTTGTAGAAGCTTTATAAAAGTTTGTTTTCTGTAAACCTATTGCACTTCTTACTGACGGTATTAATTATTTTTAGCGTGTACTGAAGAAGCAGGAAAAAAATTCCAAATACAGTGAACTTAAGGAGAAAAAAAATGCTTTGTTTTTTATGGCTTTACACTGTGTTTTCAGATGGAAAATCCCCCCTTTTATTTTTTGAGATAGCAAATTTATATACCGTATATACTCGAGGATAAGCTGAGTTTTCAGCACAAAAAATATGCTGAAAACTTCACCTTGGCTTATAATGAGTTCATGAGAAAAAACAAACCACTGTATTCACCTTCCAATGCCCCCACCCCGCAGTTCTATTCTATACAGAGATGCTCCGGCATCGTCTCAGTGTCCCCGTGCGGTCTGCACAGGGACTGTGAAAGTCAGCCATCAGCACACACTATGATGTCAGCGAGAGGTGATGGCACGATCCCTGCGACGGACCACCCGGGGACACGGGCCAATGCCGGAGCACCAGGCGGGGTGCCGGAAGGTGAGTATAGTTTTTTTTCCTACAGTTATTATATTGCGGGCAGGGCGGGCAGGCGTTAGTACAGGGGGCTGGCACTCTGTATAGTACAACGGGCTGTTTTTTTGTTAAAATTAGCTCTTACTCGGGTCGGCTTATACTCGAGTACATACGGTTATGTTCATGAGGGTTTGTTAATAGGTTTTTAAAAAAAAAACAGACCTTTAGAACAAATAAGTGTCTTCAATTTTGCCGTATTCTGACGCTAATAACTTTTTTCAGACTTTTGGCGCATGGGGATGAGTAAGGTCCCTTTTTGAGGAAGCAATGACGTTTACATTGATGCCATTTGTGGGACGACCTTTAGTTCACTTTTATTTCAAATTTTATGAGTTGCAAAATGCCAAAAAAGTGTCCATTTGGACATTTGGCACAGTGTTTTGTTACAGGTTGCAATGTTAGGAATAACTGGTTTTAGACATTGATAGATGGGGGATTATGTGGTGTCCCGGGGGAGCGACGATCACAGCCAACAGGCAGCGACCACTCACCACTGGCTGCAATCAGCCTTTCTGTATGGGGAGGGTTCAGAGCGTGAGCCTCTCCATACACCCCTTGCCGCTCACAAATGATTAATCACCTTTTATTTGTGATGACTTCACAGATCTGAGGCCAGTGATTGGCTGGTATTGAGTCATGTGGCTGAATGACTTGTCACCGATGCAGCAGAGGAAATCATCCAGGACGATATTTGTTTTTATATAAATTTACCATTAATGTATCATTATGGCAGCGATCGGTGCCTACTGTATATGTCGTATTATACGCATTCTGTGTTTGATGCTTTCAGATATCAGGAAATTTCCTTATGCGGTGAGTGATGATGTTTTAATAAAAATAGGAAAGTGGCGGTTGTAGTTTATTTTGTATTCCAACCATGAAGGCGGCTACTTCCGGCAGACAACCAGCTAAGGCTACATTCACACGATATATTCTGCTGTACATTAGTACGGCAGATATACCTCGGCGCGGGGACGCTCCCCCACGCGCCTATAATTATTTATTAATATTCTGCATTTCAAAAATTGTATTTTTTTTTTGGTTTAATAAGTTTTTCATCAAATCACAAAAAGAAAATGCTATAAAATATTGTAAGAAACTATGAGGCCGCGTTCCACACATGGGCTTTGGTTGCATTTTCATTGCGTTTGGCCACAGCTGAGGAGAGGGATGTGCTTAATTACATTACTGTTTACATTTGTTAAGCATGCGTAACTTCGCCTTTACGATGAATTTTGTAAATGCATATGTTGCAGATCACCTCTCTCCTGTGTTATGTGTTTGAAAATGCAATGAAAATGCAACCAAAGCACACACGTGTGAACGCGGCCTGAGAGTAGGGATCTTTCTTTTCACACATTGCACTACAAAGCAGACGGATCACTCCCATAGAGGACCTGTTGTAACATTTGGACCCCCCGGCTACAGGACTAGGTATTAAAAGATCTTTGCTGCCATTCAAGTATTATGTACATTGTAATGAGGTCTCCCCTTCTAAGATGCATAACCCCATCTCTACAATCTGTCATTGTATTGTTGCCCCGTGTCCCTATGAACAGAATAGTATGTCATCCAGAGTCAGACATGAGCCTTCTCCATGACACCAATTGGGGAGTGTTAAAGGGCATCTACCACCAAGATGAAGGACTGGATGCAAATGAGCCTGAGGGCTCCGCCTCCATTAACACCTATGGAAACTGGAGCCCCTCAGGCTTATTGCATACAGTCCTTCAATCTGCATGCAAATAATGTCAATGTTTTTATGATAAAAAGTTTCTAACAATGTTCCAATATACTTTCTATATCAATTCCTCACGGTTTTCTAGATCTCTGCTTGCTGCTCATTCAACAGGAAGCTTCTATGTTTCCTTCTACTCGACAGGAATCTGACCCTGGTCTCACAGGTGCACGGCTCGTTATATCATAGAGAGTAATCACTACCTATCATAATTTGTATAGAGACTATGACTATTGTATGCAACTTACCAGTCAGTATTATATATTTATCTATCTTACTATATACACCTATTATATGCACTACCTGTGAGTATCATATATACACCTACCTATCTATACTGAATGACAGACTGCATTTCCTTCCAGATGCCGTGTGACAAGCAGGGGCCGAGTTTGTCTTCAGTTGACAGTGATCTTCCCAATGTGATCCTGGTGACTGATGTTCCATTGTAAGGTGACTGCTGCAGCAATCAGATGGCTCAGAGATAAACACAGCAAATCAAAGCCCAAGCCATGTGACCTGGTTTTAAGTAGTGCCACTGGTACTACCTCTATCATCTTATACCACGTTATATCTTTACACATTATCACTAATATATACCACTATAGAGGCCAATAAAACGAATAATTTATGCACACAATCTGAGCTGGACAGGGCGTGCTTTAAATGAAATGTAGATGGAACCAAGAGGTTTACAGCATGGAGCCAGGAGGATGGATCATGGTCAGCTTGAGCTGAGGCAGAGCAAGGAGAAGTGGAGCATGAATCAGATGGAATCCAGAGGACATGAGGACGGGGGATGGTCAGATGGTGGCCAGAGCCAGGAGGACTAGGGCATGGTTAGGTGGAGCCAGATGGAAATGGGGGAGTCAGGGGGTATTGTCAGCTGGAGCTCAGGGGATGGAAGCATAGTCATATGGAACCCACAGTATTGGAGCATGGCCAGATGGAGTTGTAAGGTAAAGTCAGGCGGCCTGGAGCATGATCCAGAGCAGGAGGACTAGAGCATGGTCAGATGGAGCCTAGAGCCTGGAACGTGGTCAGAAAACGCCTGAGCTAGAAGGGACTGGAGCATGGTCTGATGGTTGTCCACAACCAGAGGACTGTAGCATGGTAACATGGAGCCAGATGGAGATGGGAAGTCAGGGGCATTGTCAGGATGAATACAGACTCCTGGAGCATGGTCAGATGAGGCCCAGAGCCTGGAGGACTGGGGCATAGTCAGATGAAGCCCAGAGGACTGGAGAATGGTCAGATCGGGGTTTGAGGCAGAGCCAGGAGGGACTGTGGAGCATGGTCTGATGGAGTGACAGAGTATTGAAGCATGGTATAGAACTCAGGTCAGAAACTCATAGAAGCTCAGAGAACTGGAACATGATCAGATGGAGCCAGATGACTTAGTGCATGGTCCGAGGGAGCCCTGAGGCAGAGCCCAGAGGACTGGAGGATGGTCAGGATGGAGATGTGTGGCAAAGCCAGTAGGAATGATGCTAGTTGGATGGAGTCAGGGGAACTGGGCATGGTTAGATAGTTGTAAGGAGGACTGGAGCATTGTCAGAAGGTGCACAAAACCAGGAGGACTGGAGCATGGTCAGATGGTGCCCAAAAACCAGGAGGACTGGGAGCATTGTCAGATGGTGCCCCGAGGGAGGAGCACTGTAGCATGGTCAGATGGAGCCATAGGGCAGAACCAATATAGGAATCTGAACCAAAACAAAGTTCTAACAAAGACTCCAGGAACAGCTACAACACAAGGGAGAGAAGAATAGGCAGAATATAGAAGGTTATAGAATGTGGATGGAGTCAGAACCAGGAGAGGGGGCTAGGGAAGAGTCCTGGAGATCACATGAAGGCGCATATAGGTGTCATACACATAGAAAGAAGCTCATAATATTGGTTCCTCTGAGACTTTCCCGTGCTGCACACTGATAGGGGTCACACAATGGGGCCCGGTGTGTCCCTATCAGCGTTAGGTTGGAGAGGGGGCATAGGCACCTGAGGAAGTCATACGCTACACATACTAGGTGTGCTGATACATTTTGGAAATGAATGGGACTCATTTAGAACAAGGGGACTCATTAGGGCAGATTAATTACCAGTCCCTGCCACAAATACCCGACGAGGAATGCAAAGCTGCGCGATTCACTAAATCGTTGCACCCGCTATCCTGCCAGTGTCGCTTCCCACTCAGGTCCCCGGAGTTCACCTTCTTCTTCCTGATGCATGTAAGTGCATAGCTGTGCCACAAATTAAATGTTAAATCCCGCGGTTTGTCCGAATCACGGATCGTTCGGTGCGATTTGACACAATGCGATCGCTGTGCGCCACAGTTCCCTTCAAAATCTCTGTCCGGTGGCGCAATCCCACGAAAAGTTGGAAAACCCGACGGAAATGCGGTTTTGCGGGACCCGTAGTAAATAAGCCCCATTAATTTTACATTCAGAAACTAGAGCTGCTAGAGGAATAGGGAAGGGGTTTTCACAACCAGGTAAAATATTCCAGGTACGGTGATAAATGTTTTATTTGTTCTCCAAACATAAACATAAAATGCCCCAATGGCAAATGTCCCCCACAGGGTTGTACGCTGGAGGTAGGTGTGTGATGTCACTGGTCACCTCAGATCATGTGACCCGGTAGTCACACGTACTGCTTCCTGTTACAACGAAGGTCCTGCATTGTAGGAAGCCACACCCTCCTGATGACATCACAGCAGGAGCAGCGCTCTGTGCCTGAGAAGGACCCTGAGGAAGGAAGTAACAGGCTGGGGGAAGTATAAGAGAGACGGACAAGGGAACTCCTGGGTGAGTGCTGTATCGTGTCTGTCTCCTTCTGCCAGTGAGGGGTTTATGGATCAGCATCTTCTATG
The DNA here is from genome assembly GCA_019512145.1 of Engystomops pustulosus. NCBI lineage: Eukaryota > Metazoa > Chordata > Amphibia > Anura > Leptodactylidae > Engystomops > Engystomops pustulosus. Next base: position 366,183 of record WNYA01000068.1, read on the forward strand.
TATGAACTTTATTACATGGACTCTCCTCTACTGCTCCGAATCCACAGACCTGTATAGGTTATCCTTACCGTCCTCTATAAGAAATGTATATAACATTGTCTCTGTATACTATCCCGTGTACTCACGTGTCCTCCTGAACTGCCTGTACATCACGTGTCCTCTGTATACGTCCCCTGTACATCACGTGTCCTCCTGTATACTGTCCCTGTACATAACGTGTCCTCCTGGTATACTGTCCCTGTACAAACGGTCCTCTTTCGTATACTGTCCCTGTAACTGTACATTCCGTGCCTCCTGTATACCGTCCCCTGTACATCACGTGTCCTCCTGGATACTGTCCCTGTACGTCACGTGTCCTCCTGTACATGTCCCCTGTACGTCCACGTGTCCCTCCTGATATACTGTCCCCCGGTACGTCACGTGTACTCCTGTATACTGTCCCCTGTACGTCAAGGTCCTCCTGTATACTGTCTCCTGTACATCACGTGTCCTCCTGTATACTGACCCGTACATCACATGTCATCTGTATACGTACCCTGTATATAAAATGTCCTCCTGTCCTGTATTACTGTCCCTGTATATAAAGTGTCCTCCTGATACTGTCACCTCTACATCACGTGTCCTCTGTATACTGTGTCCCTGTATACTGCCCCTGTACACCACGTGTCCCTCCTGTATTACTGTCCCCTGTATATCATGTCTCCGATTACGCCCCTGTACATCACGTGTCTCCTGTATTACGTCCCCTCTACATCAAGTGTCTCTGTATACTGTCCCCTAACATCACGTGTCCCTCCGTATACTGTCCCTTACATCAAAGTGTCCTCCTGTATACTGTCCCCTGTACATCTATATCTCCTGTATACTGACCCTGTTACATCACCTGTCATCCGATTACTGTCCCCTGATATAACATGTCCTCCTGTATACTGTCCCCTGTATATAAAAGATGTCCTCCTGTATACTGTTCCCCTGTAACATACAGTGCCTCCTGTATACTGTCCCCTGTACATCACGTGTCCTCCTGTATACTGTCCCCTCACATCACGTGTCCTCTGTATAACTATATCCTGTACATCACTGTCCTCCTGTATACTGCCCCTCTACATCACGTGTCCTTTGCATACTGTCCCCTGTATCACGTGTCTTCCTGGATACTGTCACCTTGTACATCAGGTGTCCTCCTGTATACTGCCCCTGTACAATCACGTGTCCTCCTGTATACTGTCCCCTGTACATCAAGGTCCTCATGTTTATGTCCCCTTGTATATAACGTGTCCTCCTGTATACCGTCCCACTGTAATCACGGTGTCCTCCCGTTATACTCGCTTTGTTATCACGTTTCCTCCTGCATTTACCGTCCCCTCTATACAGTCTCAGGGTGTCCCTCTATATATCGTCCCACTTGTACATTCAGTGTCCTCTGTATACAGTCCCCTGTACATACAGTTCTCCTGTATACTGTCCCCTGTACAACGTGTCCTCCTATATACTGTCCCCTGTACATTTTCATGTCCTCCTGTATACTGTCCCCTGACATCACTGTCCTCCTGTATGTACTGTGCCCCTCTACATCACGTGATACTGTCCCCTGTACATCACGTGTCCTCCTGTATACTGTCCCCTGTATATAACGTGTCCTCCTGTATACCGTCCCCTGTACATCACGTGTCCTCCCGTATACCGTCTCTTGTATATCACGTTTCCTCCTGCATACCGTCCCCTCTACATCTCGTGTTCCCCTCTATATCGTCCCCTGTACATCAAGTGTCCTCTTGTATACCGTCCCCTGTACATTACATGTTCTCCTGTATACTGTCCCCTGTACATCACGTGTCCTCCTATATACTGTCCCCTGTACATTTCATGTCCTCCTGTATACTGTCCCCTGTACATCACGTGTCCTCCTGTATAACAGATTGAAACTCGCAGGGGATCTGATCATTGAAGAAACTTTTAAAAATCGGTTAATTTTCAGTCGTCCTTACGAGATTTCAAGTCAAGAAAGAGCAGAACTGCTAATATTTAGTATTTTTGTCCATATGAGTTTCCAAGTCTTCGGCCGTGTCACACTTGGTGTGAATCAGAGGCTGCTGCCGAGTTCACCTCTGGTTTGCATTCACATCACGGCTGCATTAAATGCAACGTAAGCTAAATGCGCGAATGCGACCGCGCTCTACGATTTACTACCTGAACCATTGGGGCTGATTGCTGCAGGTCTACAGGTCATTCGACCGCACTGTGGACCCTAGAAATAAGCTTACGATGACTTTTTTGGTCGTAGGGTGTTGGTAGTCTGACCAAACACTTTCCTAATACAAACCCTAATTCTAAATTTCTCATAGTTGCGCATTAAATATTAAAATATTTTGACAAAATTTCCTTTTTCCATATCTCAAAGCACTGATTTTATTACCAAGACGTGTCTGGATGTGTGTGCATATTAATTTGTAGAGAATTTTAGCATTTGTTTTTTGGACAATATATTTTGCTCGCTCTTTCTGATGTCTAATGGTTTTTACGGCTCTGAGTAGGCAAATTAGGTAAAATAACCATTAACCCCTTTCTGGTTTCCATTTTTTGCTCCCCTTCTTTAAAAGTTTCATAACTTTTTATTTTTCCTTGTAAGAAGCTTTTATAAAAGTTTGTTTTCTGTAAACCTATTGCACTTCTACTGACGGTATTTAATTTTTATGCGTGTACTGAAGAAGCAGGAAAAAAATTCAAATACAGTGAACTTAAGGAGAAAAAAAATGCTTTGTTTTTTATGGCTTTACACTGTGTTTTCAGATGGAAAACCCCTTTTTATTTTTTGAGATAGCAAATTTATATACCGTATATACTCGAGTATAAGCTGAGTTTTCAGCACAAAAAATATGCTGAAAAACTTCACCTTGGCTTATAATGAGTTCATGAGAAAAAACAAACCACTGTATTCACCTTCCAATGCCCCCACCCGCAGTTCTATTCTATACAGAGATGCTCCGGCATCGTCTCAGGGTCCCCGTGCGGTCTGCACAGGGACTGTGAAGTCAGCCACTCAGCACACCACTCTGATGTAGTCGCGAGAGGTGATGGCACGATCCCTGCGACGGACCACCGGGGACAGGGGCCAATGCCGAGCACACTGCGGGGGGTGCCGGAAGGAGTGATAGTTTTTTTTCTACAGTTATTATATGCGGGCAGGGGCGGGCAGGTGTTAGTACAGGGGGTGGCACTCTGTATAGTACAACGGGCTGTTTTTTTGGTTAAAATGAGCTCTTACTCGGGTCGGCTTATACTCGAGTACATACGGATGTTTCATGAGGGTTTGTTTAATAGGTTTTTAAAAAAAAACAAGACCTTTAGAACAAATAAGTGTCTTCAATTTTGCCAGTATTCTGACGCTAATAACGTTTTTTCAGACTTTTGGCGCTTGGGGATGAGTAAGGTGTCCCTTTTTGCAGGAAGCAATGACGTTTACATTGATGCCATTTGTGGGACGACCTTTAGTTCACTTTTATTTCCAAATTATGAGTTGCAAAATGCCAAAAAAGTGTCCATTTGGACATTGGCACAGTGTTTTGTTAAGGTTGCAATGTAGGAATAACTGGTTTTAGACATTGATAGATGGGGGATTATGTGGTGTCCCGGGGGAGCGACGATCACAGCCAAAAGGCAGCGACCACTCACCACTGGCTGCAATCAGCCTTTCTGTATGGGGAGGGTTCAGAGCGTGAGCCTCTCCATCACCCCTGCCGCTCACAAATGATTAATCACCTTCTTATTTGTGATGACTTCACAGATCTGAGGCCAGTGATTGGCTGTTGTATTAGTCATGTGGCTGAATGACTTGTCACCGATGCAGCAGAGGAAATCATCAGGACGATATTTGTTTTTTATATAAATTAACATTAATTGTATCTATTATGGCAGCGATCGGTGCCTACTGTATATGTCGTATTATCGCATATCGTGTTGATGCTTTCAGATATCAGGAAATTTCCTATTGCGGTGATGATTGTTTTAATAAAAATAGGAAAAGTGCTGGTTGTAGTTTATTTTGTATTCCAACCATGAAGGCGGCTACTTCCGGCAGACAACCAGCTAAGGCTACATTCACACGATATATTCTTGCTGTACATTAGTACGGCAGAATACCTCGGCGCGGGGGGGCGCTCCCCCGCGCCTATAATTATTTATTAATATGTCTTGCATTTCAAAAATTGTATTTTTTTTGGTTTAATAAGTTTTTCATCAAATCACAAAAAGAAAATGCTATAAAATATTGTAAGAGGAACTATGAGGCCGCGTTCCACACATGGGCTTTGGTTGCATTTTCATTGCGTTTGGCCACAGCTGAGGAGAGGGGTTTGCTTAATTACATTACTGTTTAACATTTGTTAAGCATGCGTAACTTCGCCTTTACGATGAATTTTGTAAATGCATATGTTGCAGATCACCCTCTCTGTGTTATGTGTTTGAAAATGCAATGAAAATGCAACCAAAGCACAACGTGTGAACGCGGCCTGAGAGTAGGGATCTTTCTTTCACACATTGCACTACAAAGCAGACGGATCACTCCATAGTAGGGACCTGTTGTAACATTTGGACCCCCCGGCTACAGGACTAGGTATTAAAAGATCTTTGCTGCCATTCAAGTATTTGTACATTGTAATGAGGGTCTCCCTTCTAAGATTGCATAACCCCAATCTCACAATCTGTCATTGTATTGTTGCCCCGTGTCCCTATGACAGAATAGTATGTCATCCAGGAGTCAGACATGAGCCTTCTCCATGACACAATTGTGGGAGAGTGTTAAAGGGCATCTACCACCAAGATGAAGGACTGGATGCAAATGAGCCTGAGGGGCTCAGCCTCCATTAACACTATGGAAACTGGAGCCCCTCAGGCTTATTTGCATACAGTCCTTCAATCTGCATGACAAATTAATGTCAATGTTTTTATGATAAAAAGTTCTAACAATGTTCCAATATACTTTCTATATCAAGTCCTCACGGTTTTCTAGATCTCTGCTTGCTGTCATTCAACAGGAAGCTTCTATGTTTCCTTCTACTCGACAGGAATCTGACCCTGGTCTCACAGGTGCACGGCTCGTTATATCATAGAGAGTAATCACTACCTATCATAATTTGTATAGACCTATGACTATTGTAGCACTTACCAGTCAGTATTATATATTTATCATCATTACTATTATACCTATTATATGCACTACCTGGTGAGTATCATATATACACCTACCTATCTATACTGAATGACAGACTGCATTTCTTCCAGATGCCGTGTGACAAGCAGGGGCCGATGTTTGTCTTCAGTTGACAGTGATCTTCCCAATGTGATCCTGGTGACTGATGTTCCATTGTCAGGTGACTGCTGCAGCAATCAAGATGGCTCAGAGATACAAAACAGCAAATCAAAGCCCAAGCCATGTGACTTGAAGTAGTGCCACTGTACCTACCTTCCTATCATCTTATACCTACGTTATATCTTTACACATTATCACTAATATATACCACTATAGAGGCCAACTAAAACGAATAATTTATGCACACCAATCTGAGCTGGACAGGGCGTGCTTTTAAATGAAATGTAGATGGAACCAGAGGTTTACAGCATGGAGCCAGGAGGATGGATCATGGTCAGCTTGAGCTGAGGCAGAGCAAGGAGAAGTGGAGCATGAATCAGGATGGAATCCAGAGGACATGAGGACTGGGGCATGGGTCAGATGGTGGCCAGAGCCAGGAGGACTAGGGCATGGTTAGGTGGAGGCCAGATGGAAATGGGGAAGTCATGGGGGTATTGTCAGCTGGAGCTCAGGGGGAGGAAGCATAGTCATATGGAACCCACAGTATGGAGCATGGCCAGATGGAGTTGTAAGGCTAAAGTCAGGCGGCCTGGAGCATGATCCAGAGCAGGAGGACTAGAGCATGGTCAGATGGAGCCTAGAGCCTGGAACGTGGTCAGAAAACGCTGAGCTAGAAGGACTGGAGCATGGTCTGATGGTTGTCCACAACCAGAAGAACTGAGCATGGTAACATGGAGCCAGATGGAGATGGGAAGTCAGGGGCATGTCAGATGGGAATACAGACTCCTGGAGGCATGGTCAGATGGAGCCCAGAACCAGGAGGACTGGAGCATAGTCAGATGAAGCCCAAAGGACTGGAGTATGGTCAGATGGGGTTTGAGGCAGAGCCAGGAGGGACTGGAGCATGGTCTGATGGAGTGAAGAGTATTGAAGCATGGTTATAGAACTCAGGTCAATAGAAACTCATAGAAGCTCAGAGAACTGGAACAGTCAGATGGAGCCAGATGACTAGTGCATGGTCCGATGGAGCCTGAGGCAGAGCCCAGAGGACTGGAGGATGGTCAGATGGAGTTGTGTGGCAAAGCCAGTAGGAATGATGCTAGTTGGATGGAGTCAGGGGCAATGGGCATGGTATAGATGGGTAAGGAGGACTGGAGCATTGTCAGAAGGTGCCAAAACCAAGGAGGACTGGAGCATGGTCAGATGGTGCCCAAAACCAGGAGGACTGGAGCATTGTCAGATGGTGCCCCGAGGGAGGAGCACTGTAGCATGGTCAGATGGAGCCATAGGGCAGAACCAATATAGGGAATCTGAACCAAAAAAAGTTCTAACAAAGACTCCAGGAACAGCTACAACACAAGGGAGAGAAGATAGGCAGAATATAGAAGGTTATAGAATGTGGATGGAGTCCGAACCAGGAGTAGGGGGCTAGGGAAGAGTCCTGGAGATCACATGAAGGCGCATATAGGGGTCATACACATAGAAAGAGCTCATAATATTGGTTCCTCTGAGACATTTCCCTGCTGCACACTGATAGGGGTCACACAATGGGGCCCGGTTGTCCCTATCAGCGTTAGGTTGGAGAGGGGGCATAGGCACCTGAGGAAGTAGTCTACGCTACACATACTAGGTGTGCTGAATACATTTGGAAATGAATGGGACTCATTTAGAACAAGGGGACTCATTAGGGCAGATTAATTACCAGTCCCTGCCAAAATCCCGACGAGGAAGCAAGCAAGCTGCCGCGATTCACTAAATCGTTGCACCCGTATCACGCAGTGTCGCTTCCCACTCAGGTCCCGGAGTTCCACCTTCTTCTTCCTGATGCATGTAAGTGACATAGCTTGTGCCACAATTAAAATGTAAATCCCGCGGTTTTTGTCCGAATCATCGGATCGTTCCGGTGCGATTGTTTGACACAATGCGATCCTGTGCGCCACAGTTCCCTTCAAAATCTCTGTCCGGTGGCGCAATCCCAACAAAAGTTGGAAAACCCGACGGAAATGCGGTTTGCGGGACCCGTAGTAAATAAGCCCCATTAATTTTACATTCAGAAACTAGAGCTGCTAGAGGAATAGGGAAGGGGTTTTCACAACCAGGTAAAAATTCCAGGTACGGTGATAAAAAATGTTTATTTGTTCTCCAAACATAAACATAAAATGCCCCAATGGCAAATGTCCCCCACAGGGTTGTACGCGGAGGTAGGTGTGATGTCACTGGTCACCTCAGATCATGTGACCCGGTAGTCACACGTCACTGCTTCTGTTACAAGCAAGGTCCTGCATTGTGGAAGCCACACCTCCTTGATGACATCACAGCAGGAGCAGCTCTGTGCCTGAGACAGGACCCTGAGGCGAAGGAAACAGGCTGGGGGAAGTATAATGAGAGACGGACAGGGAATCCTGGGTGAGTGCTGTATCGTGTCTGTCTCCTTCTGCCAGTGAGGGGTTTATGGCATCAGCATCTTCTATGTATGAACTTTATTACATGGACTCTCCTATACTGCTCGAATACACAGACCTGTATAGGTTTCCTTACCGTCCTCTATAAGAAATGTATAAATGTATATCATACATGTCCTCCTGTATACTATCCCGCTGTACATCACGTGTCCTCCTGTATACTGTCCCCTGTACATCACGTGTCCCCTGTATATGTCCCCTGTACATCACGTGTCCTCCTGTATACTGCCCCTGTACATAAACGTGTCCTCCTGTATACTGTCCCCTGTACATAACGTGTCCTATTCTGTATACTGTCCCTGCTGTAACATCACGTGTCCTCCTGTATACCGTCCCCTGTACATCAGTGTCCTCCTGATACTGTCCCTGTACGTCACGTGTCCTCCTGAACTGTCCCCTGTACGTCCAGTGTCCCACTGTATACTGTCCCCGGTACGTCACGTGTCTCCTGTATACTGTCCCCTGTACGTCCAGGTCCTCCTGTATACTGTCTCCTGTACATCACGTGTCCTCCTGTATACTGACCCTTGTACATCACATGTCTCTGTTACTGTACCCTGTATATAAAATGTCCTCCTGTCCTGTATACTGTCCCTGTATATAAGTTGTCCTCCTATACTGTCACCTCTACATCACGTGTCCTCTGTATACTGTGTCCCCTGTATACTGCCCCTGTACACCACGTGTCCCTCCTGTATTACTGTCCCCTGTATATCAATGTCCTCCTGATTACTCCCCTTACATCACGTGTCCTCCGTATACGTCCCCTCTACATCAAGTGTCCTCCTGTATACTGTCCCTCTACATCACGTGTCCTCCTGTATACTGTCCCCTTACATACAAGTGTCCTCTGATACTGTCCCCTGTACATCTTATATCTCCTGTATACTGACCCTGTACATAACATGTCCCGTATACTGTCCCCTCGTTATAACATGTCCTCCTGTATACTGTCCCCTGTATATAACGTGTCCTCCTGTATACTGTCCCCTATATACATCACGTGTTCCTGTATACTGTCCCCTGTACATCACGTGTCCTCCTGTATACTGTCCCCTCTACATCACGTGTCCTCCTGTATACTATCTCCTGTACATCACCTGTCCTCCTGTATACTGCCCCCTCTACATCACGTGTCCTCTTGCATACTGTCCCCTGTACATCACGTGTCTTCCTGTATACTGTCCCTTGTACATCAGGTGTCCTCCTGTATACTGTCCCCTGTACATCACGTGTCCTCCTGTATACTGTCCCTGTACATCAGGTCCTCATGTATAATGTCCCCTGGATATAACGTGTCCCTCCTGTATACCGTCCCCTGTACATCACGTGTCCTCCCGTTATACTGTCTTTGTATATCACGTTTTCCTCCTGCATTACCGTCCCCTCTACATCTCGTGTTCCCTCTATATAGTCCCCTGTACATCAGTGTCCTCTGTATACCGCCTGTACATTACATGTTCTCTGTATACTGTCCCTGTACATAACGGTCCTCTATATATACTGTCCCCTGTACATTTCATGTCCTCTGTATACTGTCCCCTGTACATACTGTCCTCCTGTATACTGTCCCTCTACACTCACGTGTCCTCCGTTGTACTGTCCCCTGTACATCAGTGTCCTCCTGTATATGGTCCCTGTACTCTCATGTCCTCCTGTATACTGTCCCTGTACATCACGTCTTGTCCTCCTGTATACTGTCCCCTCTAAATCACGTGTTCTCTCATGTGTACTGTCCACTGTACATCACGTGTCTCTGATACTGTCCCCTGTACCATCTCATGGTCCTGCCTGGTATACTGTCCCCTGTACATCACGTGTCCTCCTGTATACTGTCCCCGTACATAACGTTGTCCTCCGTATACTGTCCCCTGTACATCACGTGTCCTCCTGTGTACTGTCCCCTGTACATCACGTGTCCTCCGGGTACTGTCCCTGTACATCACAGTGTCCTCCTGGTACTGTCCCTGTACATCACTGTCACTCCTGTATGACTGTCCCCTGTACATCACGTGTCCCACTGTGTACTGTCCCTGTAATAACTGTCCTCTGTATACTGTCCCTGAACATATAATTGGTCCTCCTGTATACTGTCCCCTGTACATCACGTGTCCTCCTGTATACTGTCCCCTGTACATCACATGTCACCTCCTGTATACTGTCTCCGTATATCGTCACGTGTCCTCACCACCATTCTTGCTCTCGATTCTTCCTTTTTGTTTTGCTGATGTCCAATACATCTTACCGCATGACTGGTGACATTGTCCTGATGTCACCTGTGATATGGTCGTACCTGTTGTGTTTCGTGTAGATTTCCTCAGTGAAGCCTCAATCCGGTGACTTTTCCTCCACAAGGCAATGGTCGTGTTTCTGATCTAACCAACTCAGGATGGAGAATGAACGAAAAGTGATCACTGACAGCATACTGTCCCTCACCCTGGAGATCATCTTCCTCCTAACAGGAGAGGTGACATAACTAGTATACAGAGTCTATTGAGGAGGTGGGGGGCAGTATATGTAGAGCTATTGATTGATCAGAGTCTCTCTGTTCACAGGATTACACTATAGTGAAGAAGACATCATCTGACGTGTCAGGAGGATGGAGCAGGAGCCAGAGCACCATCATGGAGCCTCCATCACTGACACCTGAGAGGGACAGTGACCACCAGATCCTGGAGCTCACACACAAGATCATAGGGATACTGACCGCAGAGGTGAGTATGACTGGTTTGATTGACTGAAGTGCTTATGGCATTAGACGTCCTGTCCCAGTCCTGTAAGGGACTGTGAGCGCTAAACTCCTGCCCCAAAAATACCACCCTAAATAGTGGCCAGTAACTAGGCAACAGTCTGGCCCTCCCTATGCCAAAGTGCAAACACATAACATAACAAATAAAAGAAGGAAGAATGGTCAACAAGCCGGGTCACAAAAGAGATGGCAAGGAAGCACAGAATCACAAATGCAGAAGAATAGTCTGAATAGGAGCCGAGATCAAAATACCAAAAATTCATCAAACACTTTGGGGCTCATTTACTAAGGGCCCCGTGGACCGCACTTTAGTCGGACATCCCGACGATTTCTGTTTTGTGTTGCTGGGACAGGGATTTAAAAGGGGTTTTTGGCCACGCGATCGGATTTTGGGGCAAGCTCGTCGGCTTTCATACGACACAAATCGGGGTACGGATCCGGACAAACAACAGTATTTTACTTAAAATTGTGTTGCAAGCCATGTACTTACATACAGCGGGAAGAAGAAGGTGAACTCCCGGAAACCTGATCGGGGAAGCGACACATGCAGGATATCGGGCGCACAATCTACGTGAAACGTGGCAGACTTCATCCTCATAGGATGATCTGGATTCGGGATCACGCAGGGACCGGATAAGTAAATGTGCCCCTTTGTCACAAGCTAATAAACAGGTCAAGATAAACTAAAACTGGAACCGGACTGAATGCGAACAAAACATTTATTGGAGACCAGAAAACTCTTGCTGGACCAGTGCTAGAGGAGAAGAGGGTGGTGGACTTAATTCCTTCTTAGTTAGACAGCTAAGTGCATGTTCACACAAATTACATGAGATATAAGGATCAGCATCTCCTTAGACGGGTACCACGGACCGAGGATACCTGTGGAAGGGACAGGTTTGGTTATTAGTACATTAGACAATATTTGGTAAATTTCTGATAACTGTTGTTCACCAGAGCGATGGTTTTGTTGTCTTTAGGATGAAGATGTGACGGCTGTGAAGGTAGAAGTAATAACCAGGGAGGAGCTGGATGTGAGCAGCAGGCAGTCGTGTAAAGAGGAGCGCATCCCTGTACAGATCGGTGAGGACATTGCTACAGATTGCGACAGATCCCGTGTCCAGGGACCTAGTGCAGATGGACCAGATTCACACAGTAAAGTAAATGTAGAGCTCCTCGCACTGCTGTGTGCATGGTACCAGGTACCTCTAGCTGTCTTCTGCCTACTTATTCCGTCACTACCTCCGGCTGATTTCTGTGCATTTATCATTATTATTAGTTTGTACTCCTAATAATGTGACTCAACTGCGTATTTCATAGCATTATGGAATAGATCCAATGATCCACTTTTTAGATAGATCTACTGTATCAGGAAGGTTTTGAGTGCTATATAGCTACACAAGACATATAATGTCATTTTTCTTCAGCCGCTGTGTTGTATTTTGCAGAAGAGCGCAGCCATCGCACATCTTTCGCAGCCATCGCACAGCCATGTCCCTATTCTACACAGCAGAATCACAGAATCCTGCAGGACCACCTGGTAACTAAAGCTAACCAAAGGCTAAGGAACAGTTATGCTATATGGCCACACTGAAAAGATACAAAAACATTGCTAGGTAGAGCCTCAAGGCAACAGTGAAGAATTCCTGTCTTTGGTGATGGTAGAACCTCCTCTCCTCTAGGTGTAGAGGATGCCCCCTGTCTATGGTGATGGTAGAACCTCCTCTCCTCTAGGTGTAGAGGATGCC